>JAJSOF020000003.1:200429919-201029919 GCA_025594305.2 Periplaneta americana | reverse complement strand
TACTTATTAGCCCAGTGAGGTTGAGTCTTTTCATGCACTTAATGGCGGTGTAGTGTAGATATTGATATGTGTCATTGTCTTCAGTATTGGCTCGAGAGAGCGCAAAAATTACAGTTCCTAAGGAAAGATCAAAAGGTATTACTTACTGATAAAATAAGAGGCCTAGAAAATTTTGTAGTCTCCAGATCATTTCAGCAAGATCTCTTAGTAGGATAAAATGATTTTACGCTCTACATTTCAAGTTCTACATGCAGCAGCTATACGAAAATGCTATTGTTCGAAAGCTTAGCAAACCTGACATTTTTTTTAACTTTCGCCTACAATCCACAATGACCTGAAATAGCTACTGCTATCGTCCTGACATTGATACTTGCGTTTTCGCGTTGAAACTCAAAAACTGAAGTTGGATAGGTTCAAGAGAAAGTATTTGGCCGGGTAAACTCCAGAACATGGATTGCACCCTTTCCCTCTTACTTCAAAATTCCAACCTTGTGCACACAAAATAAATTATTGGAACTGAAAAGTGCCTTCTCGTAAATATAATGATGCGCATTCGACAAACGCAGACAAATCTGCTCTGTTTTGTATTTTAAGACATAATTTGGTAGGTGCAATCCGTGTTCTAAAATTTTCCCATTTGGCATAAAAAATATCCATTCAGAGGGAGTATGTTTCATTATTATGGAAGCAAATAACTATCAAAAAGACAAGTATTCTTCATTGAAAATAAATCTGAAAAATGTTTATTTGAACGTCTAACGAACTTAGTTTGCAGCAGCATTTGCTGCACAAGCCACTAGTTAAATATAATACGCGTTGAAAACGTTTGTCAATTTTTTCCAAGTCCATCTGATGCCGAAATCACAGATCTACAGCAACTGTTTTTAACACGGCCCCCATGTATAAAGAAATAAAGAAGCATCAAAATACGTCATTCACTTATTAATTAATACGTCATTGTTATTCTTGGAATTCTCTATATAAAGAGAAGACATCCCGGAAAGCTTGGCGGTTTCTTTCAGGAAATGCTGCGATGGACATAACCTTCCAAAATAGAAAAACAAATGAACCCGGATCTGTCAACGCATTAAATATAGGCTGCACACATCACTTGATAGTGTTGTGTAGAAACACAGTATGTTATATACAATCACGAAGCTTGAGTTTATGAGGGTGCTAGGAACAATAGACTGTGCAGGCACCATTTCGCATTGTCTGTAATGAGGCGATAGTAGCGATCCTATTGGTTGGCAACTATCTATGGATGCATATTTACTACATATTGAGCTTCGTGGTAGAAGCATGAATGAAGAAATGTAACTCTTCAACTAGTGAATGCAACTCCCATAAGAGGCAATGCTGAAATCTTTGTTACACAATTGTCGGGTGTCACGTAGAAAAACCTTCCGCTTAAAAAAAGAAATCCAGAGACTAAGATAAAAGAATCAACATAAAGACTAACACATTCGTGAGGGTAAATTCACCCCGTAACCGCCATCACGAGTGAGCAATTTCTCAATTAATTTAGTGAAGTGTAGGCCTACGTCTTCTATACAAGATTTCAGAGTACACTTTACAAAGACAATGCAGAACATGGGCATAGCTGTGTATTTATTACAATAATTTAACACAATTTTGTGAATGAAGCAAATTTAACATAATGTCTTGTATATTTGCAGTATAATTCAGATTAAAAATAATAATAATAATAATAATAATACTTACAAATGGCTTTTAAGAACCCGAATGTTCATTGCCGCCCTCACATAAGCCCGCCATCGGTCCGTATCCTGTGCAAGATAAATCCAGTCTCTATCATCATATCCCACCTCTCTCAAATTCATTTTTATATTATCCTCCCATCTACGTCTCGACCTCCCCAAAGGTGTTTTTCCCTCCGGTCTCCCAACTAACACTCTATATGCATTTCTGGATTCGCCCATACGTGCTACATGCCCTGCCCATTTCAAACGTCTGGATTTAATGTTCCTAATTATGTCAGGTGAAGAATACAATGCGTGCAGTTCTGTGTTGTGTAACTTTCTCCATTCTCCTGTAACTTCATCCCGCTTGCCCCAAATATTTTCCTAAGCACCTTATTCTCAAACACCCTTAACCTATGTTCCTCTCTCAGAGTGAGAGTCCAAGTTTCACAACCATAAACAACCGGTAATATAACTGTTTTATAAATTCTAACTTTCAGATTTTTTGACAGCAGACTAGATGATAAGAGCTTCTCAACCGAATAATAACAGGCATTTCCCATATTTATTCTGTGTTTAATTTCCTCCCATGTCATTTATATTTGTTACTGTTGCTCCAAGATATTTGAATTTTTCCACCCCTTCGAAGGATAAATCTCAATTTTTATATTTCCATTTCGTACAATATTCTGGTCACGAGACATAATCATATACTTTGTCTTTTCGGGATTTACTTCCAAACCGATCTCTTTACTTGCTTCCAGTAAAATTCCCGTGTTTTCCCTAATCGGTTGTGGATTTTTTCCTAACATATTCACGTCATCCGCATAGACAAGCAGCTGATGTAACCCGTTCAATTCCAAACCCTCTCTGTTATCCTGAACTTTCCTAATGGCATATTCTAGAGCGAAGTTAAAAAGTAAAGGTGATAGTGCATCTCCTTGCTTTAGCCCGCAGTGAATTGGAAAAGCATCAGATAGAAACTGACCTATACGGACTCTGCTGTATGTTTCACTGAGACACATTTTAATTAATCGAACTAGTTTCTTGGGAATACCAAATTCAATAAGAATATCATATAATACTTCCCTCTTAACCGAGTCATATGCCTTTTTGAAATCTATGAATAACTGATGTACTGTACCCTTAGTCGAATACAAAACATCTGATCAATAGTTGATCTGTTACGCCTAAAACCGCACTGATGATCCCCAATAATTTCATCTACGTACGGAGCTAATCTTCACAAAAGAATATTGGACAAAATTTTGTATGACGTCAACAAAAGTGATATTCTTCGAAAGTTACTACAGTTGATTTTCTCCCCTTCTTAAAAATAGGTACAATTATGGACTCCTTCCATTGTTCTGGTACAATTTCCTTTTCCCAAATAGCAAGTACAAGTTTATAAATTTCGCTATATAATGCACTTCCACCCTCTTATATTAATTCTGCTGGAATTTTATCGATACCTGGAGACTTGTACTTTTCAGATTTAATAATAATAATAATAATAATAATAATAATAATAATAATAATAATAATAATAATAATAATAATCACTTTTGAATTACTGTTTCTCATATTGAAAAAAGTACTACATGCACTGTGTAATATCACAGTCTAGTATAAACAGTCACGAAGCTCAATATGTAATAAATACGCAACCATATACAGTTGCTAACCACTAGGATCGCTACTATCGCCTCATTACAGACAATACAAATAGTACCTGCACAGTCTATTGTTCCTAGCAACCTCATCAACTCAAGCTTCGTGACTATGGTAATATAGTTTACTATACATAGGGATTTAAGATGGGAAATTATTACAGGAAATTTTTATAGGGAAAAATGTTGTATTTAAAATACTGGTAAATTGAAGTGCCGCTATGACATATTTTCTAAATAGGTTCATTGGAAATAATTTAAACAAAATTTTTAAGATGTAACTTCATTTGTTTGTTTAATATTTTACATTTTTCTTTCTTCTACAGTTAGTTGTTTTTTTATTTCCGTTGTGTTTAGCATCGAGTTTCATGGGGCTGTGACAGAATTAACACAAAACTAAAAATAACCACTGAATTGTATTCAATTATTCCGAAATCTATTAATAAAATAAAATAGTTTTTATTGTGTTTCCATCAATTACTTTTATTCCATCTACATTTTTTTATAAATTTCGCGTGAAATATAAAGGGAAGATAATATTATTAAATTATTTATTTTCCATGTTAAATCACTATGTAGGCCTACAATAAACTTTGTGCGAGATCGTGCGTATTTGCTTGGTTTCCGCACAAAACCAATCCGCGGAAAGTCTAAAATTCCACATTCAGTATTCCCAACCTAACACACATAACAATTTCCTTCTTCTTACCGCTTAAGTGACATATTGATTTTACTGCTTTAGGCTTTTAACATATTATTTTTAGAGACGTTCAGTATAGTAATAATTATAAATTGGAAATTTACCACTGCAATTTCACCTACATTGCAATGTTAATTATTGTTTTTAAATATTTGCAAAAATTAAGTAAACTCTAAAACTCCACTAAAGTTACTGCATTCGTGATGCAAGTAACATTAAGGAAGCCGTGAAAAAATCAACAAGATTCCAGATGCAGATATTATTACTGCAATATGTTATATAAATAATATTGTTAAAATATTAAAATGAAAAATAAATCATTACATAACCTTACCGTTTGTTTTAAGTTCGCATTTGTAGACTGGGGAAAAAAAAGACAGACGTACTGTATATCACGGCCTGCTGGAGTATAGTAAACACAGAAAACATTTTAAAGCAACAATGTTGAAGATGATATTTTTGTTTTGCAAATTTGCCGTCATTGAACAGAAACCAAGATGGAGATTTCATTGCAACTAATTAGAAATTCCTCTTTCAGGTATGTAATAAACGATCTTCGCACAAAATAATGTACGATACACGAGCGGTACGTTTTCTTTCAATTCTCGGAAATTAAAAAAGCTCAACTACGTTTCGCTTTTTCAAACTTTTCCTCGAACATGAAATCTTCAACATACCGCTCTTGTAACGTATATTACTATTGTGGCACACTAAATATGAAACCTAATTCTTTGAAATAAAGTCATTTTCATGTCACTGTGTTCAGATTATGTGGGGGACTTGTGGTTGAGTTTACTAGGAGAAAGATGTCTGTATTTGTATACATTTCATTTAAGTAAAGTTATCTACTCGTAAATAGGATATTGTTCAAGTAGATATATTGCGCAAATTTTCCGATAAAATGTGTGCCATTTACATATTTTTTTCTGCATACCTCCATGTGCATTAAAAAAAAATCTTTGCTTTTCCAGACCCTAGTTAAGTCTTCTTTGAGAAAGCTGTGAAGTACCGTTTATAGCATATTGTCGTTAGTTCTGTAAGTTTGTTAGTAGAAGCAGATCTGAAAAGTTACTTCCCGCCCCGCTGTGTTAAAGCTCGCCGACATGCAACTTGTAAAAACCCGATTCCTAGGAACTTCATTCTATTGATTAAATTACGTCAATGAAAATGATAACAAATAATTTGTATCGAATAAGCGTTCACCACGAAAGTGACCTTAATTGTTCACCCGAACGTTTCCGAAATTGCACGAATGATGTTTGATTTCCATTTTTTATTTCCGATTGATTACAATGGACTTATTTATCCTGTCAGCCGGTTTCTTTGCAATTCTAGGCCCCGTTCGGAAGCTTGTCATTTAACATTCTCATAGAATGAATTGCCTGCCCATATTTGTTTCAAATAAAATAATAATAATGATAATAATAATAAAGCATTAGGCCTCACCACGTGGTCCCTCAGAACAGATGCCCTTAGCCAAGTACTATTCGAGTGTCTTTGTTATTGGTGCCCTATTTGATGATAAGTAATACAGGGACATCATTTTATTTTTACTTGCATTTTTATTGTACCTGCATTTCTGAATGTACTTCACTCCCACCCCTTCACTAATGTCCTTGCTCCCGTCAGACACACAAACTTACGGCCGCTGTTGCATTCGAAGTCTTCAAGCAGTGAAGTAAATACTACAGTGTATAGAGTGTTTCATAAATATGGTTGCGTTTTCTATAGAAGAAAGAACCTATATTAATAATATCGTACTAAAAAATTATATTCAAGAAACGATAAATTCAATTTCAGAGAATATGCTTCAAAATGTTTTTAATAATATGCGTACTGAATTGAAGCCTGCATTGTAATGAACGGCAACCATTTTCAGCAACTTGTTTAAAAATTCAGATTAGCTTATTTTGAATTGAGGTGGCTAGAAGCAAAGGAATGCTAGTGACATTTGTAATAACATGAGTTAAGTGCATCCAGTGTAAGCTAAAGTATCTAAAATTTTAGTGGCAAAGGGATATTTTAATCGCATCACACATTAAAATTTAAATAAACATTTCACCGATTTTACGAAAGCTTAAATATTTAAACCCCATTTTCTCAAAAGTAACTTAAGTGCACTTACAGCCCTTTACTTATGACCCTCTCAATTTAAATGCACTCTCTATATTGTATGTTAACACCAATAATTAATATGCTAAATGAAGTAGACATTACATAACGAACATAGCCGCCTGAAAAGTTGAGTTTTTGAAAAAGAATGTTACTACTCTACTGTATTTTGATAAATTCCGTAAAAGTGATGATCAAACTGAAAATCGTAATATCGTATTTCCCTACAATATAAATGGATACACTACTTTTCTCTCCTCCTATACCTAGTAAAATGATTTGTTTACATTTTACACTAGTAACATCAAACTCCTGTAATGGAAGGGGGCAACAGTGTTTCCGAGTATAGCCAGGTTAATGTTAAAAATGTTGGTAAAAATAAAGTGATGTCCCTGTACTAATTGGATACTTTAAAGTAGAAAGGTGCAAAGTGCCAAAATCATAGAAAACTAAATTATTATGCATAAAAGTGCAATGTGCCTAGGAGGATGATGTATGAAAGAGGCTACATCCACTTGTGTTTCTTAAGCGAGATATTTAGATGTTACGTTGCCAGCACCATGCAGTTTCAGACGGTAAGTGCCCTGTTGAGCTGCATCATAGAATGCAATGGATCTTCAACAGGTCATGTTTGTGCCCGAACTTACACACAGCGAAATGTTTTACAGATGTCAGCTTTCACGTTATAACTTTGGAGTTTGTGCATGTGATACAATGCAGTCTTATATGTGTATGTGGGATGAAAGCATCGCGAGTAGAGGTGCCAATGAGATTGCCTCGTGTGTACTAAAACTGATGAATATGGACATAACAAACAAGAAGAATCTGATAACTGTGCAGCTCAAAACAAAAATCGTGTAATGGTTTTCATGTGTCTCTTTTTAGTTGCCATTGGTTTATTTGAGCAACTTGAATATTTCTAAGGCATGTTGCGTTCAGTATGATGTTAGTAAAGCAGGTAGTGTTTCTGTGAAACAGTCCCATGATAATGAAGCAGTACATACCATTAAAGTGTTTAAAAAGGGGGAAAAAAAAGTGAAAGATGTGCAGTCAGTATTGTTTCAAGTCAAAGCATAAAATAGGGAAATTACTGAAGAAAAGAAGGGGGATCTACTAGCAATGACCTTCAAAATGAGGAGCATAGACAGTTCTACAGGCAGATCTGTGAGTAAAAATTGCTCCAGAGTAAGAAAAAATAGGTATTGGACTTTGCACCATTCTACTGCAACTGTACCCATTACTTAAGCCTCTTCACAATTTGTGTTACATCTATAGTAATAATAAATCTGTAGCCGAAATTTTTCTGGTAATTTTCGATTTTCCAAAAATAATTCGTCCTAACATATAATCCTGAAACCGAAAATCGCTTTTTTGAAATTTTTGTCTGTCTGTCTGTATGTTTGTTACCTTTTCACGTGATAATGGCTGAACGGATTTCGATGAAAATTGGAATATAAATTAAGTTCGTTGTAACTTAGATTATAGGCTATATGGCATTCAAAATACCTTATTTAAAAGGGGGGTTATAAGCAGGCCTGAATTAAATAAATCGAAATATCTCGCTTATTATTGATTTTCATGAAAAATGTTACATAATAAACGTTTCTTTAAACATAATTTCCGACAAGTTTTATTCCATGCAAAATTTTGATAGGACTGATATTTAATGAGATAAATGAGTTTTAAAATTAAAATAACTGCCATCTAAGGCCGTGTAATGAATTAAAAAACAAATGACTTCGTCTATAAGGGGCCTTGGACAGCAACAATCGAAAGCTATGAAAGATAGCCTACAGAGAATGTTTCTGTGTTTGTATGAAGTAATATCGGAAGCTAAATTAACCGATTTGTATAATTAATTATTTCACCATTGGAAAGTGTGGTTTCTCTAGATGGACATAATGCTATAATGTTATTACAGTAACTTCTGATATGATATAATATAATGTAATGTAATGTAATGTAATGTAATGTAATGTAATATAATATGATATATGATATGATATGATATGATATGATATATGATATGATATGATATATGATATGATATGATATGATATATGATATATGATATGATATTATATGATATGATATGATATGATATGATATGATATTATATGATATATTATATGATATCATATTATATAATATAATATGTAATATAATATAATATAATATAATATAATATAATATAATATAATATAATATAATATGTAATATTATATTATATAATTTAAGTTATTCCAAGGGTTCAGAACCATAGTGGGCCAAGCGCCATTTACTGAATACGTAGAAAACAAGGGTTAAAATTAAGATATTACCATAATTCAATGGAAACCTATAACAAGTAAAATGAAATATACACATTAAATCTAAATGATGTCAATCCTCATTAAACTATGGTTGCATGTAATAAAAATTAAGAAACATGTTAAAGGAATTGTCATTGCACCAAATGAGTGTCTCTGGGCCAAAATGATCGCATTTTAATTATTTGGATGTAATTTAAATTAAGTAACATATTAAACGATTTATCCTTCTATCAAACACGAATGTTCCCTGGATCAAACGTCCTATTTTAATTATGTAATTACTTTATATTTATTTCTAACAAGTGCAGCGGAGCGCACGGGTACGGCTAGTAATTAAATATGGAGAAATAATGTCTTTACATACCACTATTATTAATGAGTAAACACTGTACTATTGCTGTTTTCTATCAGTAAAAAAAAAAAAACATGACACAAATGTGTACAATTATTCTTATAGCTACATTTTTTTATCTTGTCTCCAATGTTTCATTTTGGCACTTTGCACCCTTCTACTTTAAAGTATCCAATCTTGGTAGCCTGTGTCATTCTATGCACTCTAGATCTTTGCAATTACGTTGTCGTCCTTAAATTCTCGTTGAATAAACAAAGGAGTTGAAGCTTGAATCTCCGACCTTCGGAACTGGTGAAGTCTAGTAATTGTCCCAAGAAAGATTATTGAATTTAATTCTGCTCAAAATCTGAATTTCTTTGTCACATCTAAGCGCTGACTAAATTTCTATACCCTACCCCATTATCTCCTTCCCTAGTTGCCTCATGAGTGATACCTTATTGGTGTTACTTATGAGGTACGAACCTGTCTTCGGGCAGTTAACTAAACAACAACAAATTTATCTTGTAATATTTTTGTGTTAATATCTTCTCAAAAATGTAGTATCAGAAAACTTGTTCAATTATTTACATCTACTATGACGTTAATTCATTTTAATTATGTCTAGTTTTATTTTACGATCTCGAGGGATAAGTATTCATATTAAATTTACACGTGATGTTATTCAAAAGTAAGTTTCATTTTCAAAATATATAAGAATTTTGAAAGTGTTTGAGAATAAGGTGCTTAGGAAAATATTTGGGGCTAAGAGGGATGAAGTTACAGGAGAATGGAGAAAGTTACACAACACAGAACTGCATGCATTGTATTCTTCACTTGACATAATTAGGAACGTTAAATCCAGATGTTTGAGATGGGCAGGGCATGTAGCACGTATGGGCGAATCCAGAAATGCATATAGAGTCTTAGTTGGGAGGCCGGAGGGAAAAAGACCTTTGGGGAGGCCGAGACGTAGATGGGAGGATAATATTAAAATGGATTTGAGGGACGTAGGATATGATGGTAGAGACTGGATTAATCTTGTTCAGGATAGGGACCAATGGCGGGCTTATGTGAGGGCGGCAATGAACCTCCGGGTTCCTTAAAAGCCAGTAAGTAAGTAAGTATTAAAGAGAGATTTTTATCTCCGGGGTAAATTTTAAGGAAACATATCTAAAAGAAATCTGGTAAGGCTCCGATAGACACATGTTTCTTACATCAATTGCATCTGTTGAATTTGGCAAACACAAAAAGCTTGTGAAATCTCGTGTACTCTTTATAACTAAAGGCGAAAGCAGTGCATACCCTGTTTGCTATGCAGGTCCCGTCCTTTTCTTTATTCTTTTTAACGCCTTAGTGATTCTCTGGGCTGGTTCTATGTTCGATAATTTATTGGATAAGTGTGGAAGTATGAAAACAAGTCGCTCGGGCGAAAAGAAAGAAAAAAAGGATTGAAGTGTATTCGTTACAAGCAACTGGTCATAAAATCCACATCTGTCGATAGACTGGGAAGAAAGGGTTGGCATTTTCTGAACGGGAAAGCGTACCGCCCCCTATACCATATGCTTTTATTATCGATTGCAACCCGTCCACCTAGTACAACCGTGTGTGTTTTATGAAAAAACAACTTGCTTAATCAACTGGACGTTTCACAGAGTTGATTACAAGAGAATACAGAATAATGGATAACATAAAAAAATTTCTCATCCTCTCATCCACCCCAAAAATAACAACCCCTAGAGTAGAGGGTTATTCACAACGAGGCACACACCCTTCCCTCAGGATAGGGGTAGTAGTTCTCTCCCTAGCCCCCCACCCCTTTCCAGCCTCATCCCCAGTCTGTATAGCCAAGAGAAATCTGTTAATGGATGAAACAATCCTAGCGTACCAATGCTCTACTACAATACACTACACAACAATATTTACATAATTGGATTAGAATTTACGGGGTATGCTTTGATGGACCTTCACTCACCCCCACCCTCTTCACTAACCCCCTCCAGCCCCTTCCAGCAGTAGAACCATCGGGTCTACTTCTTTCTCTAACCTACTCACCTCTCTTGAAGCATCCCCCCCTTCTAGAGCTCCGGCATTGAACCCTTTTCTCACCCCCTACGACGCACAGATAAACACGGCAGTATGTCTCGTGTCTTCTGTGTGGTTTCATTGTCTGTCTGTCCGTCCGCCCGCTCGCCTTTATTTCCTGTCTGTTATGCAGTCTATCTTTAGAATGCTCTATCTGCAGTACAGGTGTGAGAGGTGGGTAGCATAATAACTCAGATCCGGGGTGGCCAGGTAATCGTTATGTTCTGCAGGAACGGATTTTATCACCAGCAGATTAAAGCTTTTGTGTTCGTTGCGTATCGGGATTTAAAGTAAAGAGTAAATCCCCAGATGCCACCGGATTGTAACAGGTTCTTAAAATATTCATGTTTATTTTTAAATATATAAAACACTTAGGCCCGATTGTATAAACCATTTAATCTTAGATCAGAGGTTAAATTGATCCTTGTTTCAGCTGAACTTGGAATTTTGTGTTGTATAAAGTCTAATCTGAGATTAATTTGTCTCAAACTAAAGTCAACTTTGACTGAAGAAATTTCTCCGATTAAGTTAGATGATCCAAGTTCAGTTATTTCTTTTCTGTTTGAAATATACGAGTGACAGATTGTGCAAATAAAATATCCATTATTTTAATATTAATAGATATGTTAGGTACATATATATTTCTTTCAATTTCTTGCCTTAATACACAAACATTCTTATATTTTATAAGGTTCTATCGTGTTCAGCAATATCAAATAACATAACCTATAATTATATTATGTTTATAAGAACCATTAATTATTAATGGATATGATAGGTACATTCATAAATTTCAATTAACTGTATTACTAAACGAAAATTGTCGTTTAATAAAGCTTTATTATGTTTAGCAGTATCAAACACCATAACATGATAAAACTTGGAGAACAGTCAACCTTCTTCTTATTGTCCGCCATTATTTACATTGCAAAAAAAAACAGTGTCTCCAACAGAGTGTAATACGGAAAGTCGCGAAAAAGTAGTTGTAAAGTCGCTAGATTTCTCATTATCAACAAAGAAAGATTAAATTTTGTCAGTATGGGGTGCTAAAAAGGTCGCTAAATTCCTATTTAAGCAATATAAAAGTTAAAAGAAATTGTTGTTGAAAAAGAGTTAAAATTGCTAGATTGGCAACACTGAACAAACCTGTATAACATGGTCTGCGCATCGCGTATTTCACCTGTTTATGCGATGTTGCCAAATCCTTTTCATGTGAACTTAGATTGCATTTGAACCAAGGTAATTTGATCGCAGAAAAGTTTTATACAATAGAAGAAGTGTCTGAACTCGGTTTACTTTTCGATCTTCGATCAAAGTTGATCTTTAGTCAGGGAGTTTTATACAATTGGGCCTTAACATTTCACAATTTAATTTTTTTTTGTAAATACCGTTGCAATTATTACTAAAGACCGTTTTCTTAGTCCAACAATTGGAATGAGTATAAGTGTGCACGGGATATACATTGTCATGTGTCCTTCAGTAAACACCCTGCTCACAGTAACGCACACTACACGGTCATTCTACAACAGGTTCCTTACTCCTAAACAAGTACAATACCTTTCAGTTTAACAATATTAATGATATTGTACAGAGGTGAGCCTGCCTGGAGCGAAATAAAGTAGGTTGCAGCCGCCAAATTACTCTTCAAGGAACGACCACTCTATAAATTGAGGGAAAGAAGACAGAGGACGGACACTGGAAAGTTTTCTTTTCTCAATCGTACTATCAGGGACTGGAATGCTTTACCTGCAGACTTACTAAAGGCTTTACCAATAACCGAAAATGTATTTAAAAATAGGCTTAAGGACTTTACTAATAGACAGTATTACATTATGCAGACTATTTTGTGGTTTTACAAGTATAGTAAGTAAGCAGAGAAACATAGTGAATCTCCAGTGATTTATATAGGGTGTGCAGTGTGTTGTAGTGAAAGTGCAGTGAGCTTTAAAGTAAAGTCTGAGAGTTATAGTGGCAGAGAAATAGATTTATAGTGAACGGGTGTGAGTTATAGTGAACGTCCTAAATTGCTTGTAATGGGGTCTAGGCTAGCGATTTGAGGTTAATATAGTAAGTACAATTCTACGGAATAATAAGGGTGTAATTGATGTTTTGTTATTTGAAGTGTTGTATCAGTGAAGAAGTGTGTTGTGTCTGTGAAGTGTGTTGTGACAGTGAAGTGTGTTTGTGTCAGTGAAGTTTTATAGTTTACAGTGGTAGTGCAAAGTATCTGAACAGAGAAATGTTTTTGAAGTGTTAGTGAAATCAGGATAGTGTCAGTAAAATGTGTCTTAGTTCCAGTGCAGTGAGTGAATTGATAGCGAAATGAGTGTAATGCTGAAAGATACTTATGCAAGTATGAACATATATCATAAATACTCCTGGGTTTTACTTCGAACTTAGGATTAAGATATAAATTAGTTTTACTTTAATTAATTATGTTATATTAAGTGATTCATTTAATTTAGGATGCTCCTTGTTAATTTTACTATATATTGCTATTATTATTTTATTATTAATATTATGACTGTATTTTATTGTTACTGTAATTATTGAGTGTAATTAGTTACCACTGCCACCGGGTACTTAACCATTTGCAGTGTGAATACATACATACTGTACATACATACATACTGACATACATACATACATACATACATACATACATACATACATACATACATACATACATACATACATACATACATACATACTGTACATACATACATACATACTGTACATACATACTGTACATACATACATACATACTGTACATACGTACATACTGTACATACATACGTACATACATACATACATACTGTACATACATACATACATACTGTACATACATACATACTGTACATACATACATACATACATACATACATACATACATACATACATACTGTACATACATACATACATACATACATACATACATACATACATACTGTACATACATACATACATACATACTGTACATACATACATACATACATACTGTACATACATACATACATACTGTACATACATACATACATACTGTACATACATACATACTGTACATACATACATACTGTACATACATACATACGTACATACATACTGTACATACATACATACGTACATACATACTGTACATACATACATACGTACATACATACTGTACATACATACACATACATACATACATACATACGTACATACATACTGTACATACATACGTACATACTGTACATACATACATACGTACATACATACTGTACATACATACATACGTACATACATACTGTACATACATACATACTGTACATACATACTGTACATACATACATACGTACATACATGCTGTACATACATACATACTGTACATACATACATACTGTACATACATACATACGTACATACATACTGTACATACATACATACTGTACATACATACATACTGTACATACATACATACTGTACATACATACATACATACATACATACATACATACATACATACATACATACATACATACATACATACATACATACATACATGCTGTACATACATACATACTGTACATACATACATACATACATACATACGTACATACATGCTGTACATACATACATACTGTACATACATACATACTGTACATACATACATACGTACATACATACTGTACATACATACATACTGTACATACATACTGTACATACATACATACGTACATACATGCTGTACATACATACATACATACTGTACATACATACATACTGTACATACATACATACTGTACATACATACATACTGTACATACATACATACATACATACATACATACATACATACATACATACATACATACATACATACATACATACATACATACATACATACATACATACATACATACATACATACATACATGAATTCATCGATTTAAAATCAAGAATAGTGCGACATGTGTCTGTGGGGATGGGGATCAGACAGTGGATCATATTATTTATGACTGTACGAAATTAGGAAAGGAAAGAAGAACACTAATCCAGTCTATACATAAATGTGGTGGAAAGTGGCCTGTGGACAAGACAAAATTAGTGAAAAGTTATGTAAAATATTTTATAAAGTTTGCAAATAGTATAGACTTTGAACAACTACAGTAGGCTGGCTAGTATATAAGGATAAGTTATTTGGGAAGACAAAGAGGTTAAAAGTCAGAATTAAGTGATAAGGGTCAAAAATAGGTTACTTACATTCTGTAAATAAGCTACAATATTAGAGGGTATAATTTATCTGAAAATAGGCTGATCAAGAGATAGTAAATATGTAAATACTGTAAATATTTTAATGCTAGAATATGTAAATAGATTCTTGTACTTCATAGGTTAGGAATAGGAAAATAAGTTAGATTAAGAAGGACCAATATTATCTTGGCAGTTACACATAGTAGATGAACTACACTAGTCCATATTTAATCTAGAATGGCAACATAATAATATATAATGTAAATGGATTATGTACTTGAAGGTAAACCTAGGCATGTAGTATTACTTTCCATTTGTAATGGAACATGCTGCTCAAAAAAAGGAATACATACATACATACATACATACATACATACATACATACATACATACATACATACATACATACATACATACATACATACATACATACATACATACATACATACATACATACATACATACATACATACATACATACATACATACATACATACATACATACATACATACATACATACTGTACATACTGTACATACTGTACATACTGTACATACTGTACATACTGTACATTTACTGTACATACTGTACATACTGTACATTTACTGTACATACATACCTCATAAAAAATATACTAGGAAACTTATACAATTTGTAAATAATATACCTTTTGAGAAAATTAGCCAGTTGTAGAAAAAAAAGAATTGTAAATAATGCTAAATGTGAATGGTAGAAATTGTAAATAATTGTAAAACTAGAGTATCATAAAAGAACAATAATTTTAGAATCTGCAATAACATCACAGTCTAACTGTAGATGGTAAACTATAAACGGTAGATAGCTATAATTAATTGTGACCTTAGAACATTTTATAGAGAAAAAATAAGAGAAAATTGTGGAAAAGAAAATAATCCAAATCAGATTGTAAATTTTAAATTGCAGAAAATCAATATAAATGCAGCATATATGTTGAGAGAAATGAGTGAATGGCAAAAACAAAATCAACTGATCTTCAAATTAGATTGTAAACTTTGAATTGTTATAGATGATTGTAAATAACTGTAATATTATAAGAGACTCAGTGCATGTAGTATTACTCAGTGCAATGGAACATGCCGTTTTTAATAAATACAAAAAAAATACATACATACATACACTACTCGTTGAAATAAAAATGCCTAAAACAAGTGCAAAAGTACAGAAGTGGGTAGAGAAATTCGGAAGACAGTAGGCTATGTGTGTGTAAGTGGCGACATAATTGTGTGTAATTTATGTAAGACTGACATAATCTGTTCTAGAAGATGATACTGTATTTACAGCAGCGCTGTTATTAAAAATATATATATAAACCATTTGAAATTGATAGAAAGAAGTGAGACTACCACCAGACAGATTGGTTGAGAACTCGAGACAATAGTAAAGATAACAACGAAGGGGGTTTCAGCTACATTGCTGTGCTATTTATACTGTAAAATTTAAAATGGAAGTTTGACCACTATTTGAAAAAAATGTAATAACTTAAATGTGATGGGGCCTTTGCGTATATTCTGAGTTTTTTTTTTTACTAAACCACAAAAATATCTCGTAAAATGTAATTCCATTCTTAATTCACAGAAACACTTATGTCACATTTTGTGTTGAATTTCGCTTTTTATCGCGTATTAAAAACTACACTAATACACTTAACATATTTTTAAACATACTTACTTACTTACTGGCTTTTAAGGAACCCGGAGGTTCACTGCCGTCCTCACATAAGCCCGCCATTGGTCCCTATCCTGAGCAAGATTAATCCATTCTCCATCATCATATCCCACCTCCCTCAAATCCATTTTAATATTATCTTCCCATCTACGTCTCGGCCTCCCAAAAGGTCTTTTTCCCTCCGGCCTCCCAACTAACACTCTCTATATATTTCTGGATTCGCCCATACGTGTTACATGCCCTGCCCATCTCAAACGTCTGGATTTAATGTTCCTAATTATGTCAGGTGAAGAATACAATGCATGCAGTTCTGGGTTGTGTAACTTTCTCCATTCTCCTGTAACTTCATTCCTCTTAGCCCCACAGCACGTTATTCTCGAACATTCTTAACCTCTGTTACTCTCTCAAAGTGAGAGTCCAAGTTTCACAAGCATACATACCACTGGTAATGTAACTGTTTTGTAAACTCTAATTTTCAGTTTTTTTTTTTTTTACAGCAGACTAGATGACAAAAGCTTATCAACCGAATAATAACAGGCATTTCCCATATTTATTCTGTGTTTAATTTCCTCCCGAGTGTCATTTATATTTGTTACTGTTGCTCCAAGATATTTGAATTTTTCCACCTCTTCGAAGGATAAATCTCCAATTTTTATAATTTTTAAACATAAAATTGTTTATTTTGACAGACTTTTGGCGTGTTATGCAATTATCATGATTTCGAAAGTCTACCATCTCTACTTTTGATACCGAAATTATATTTTCTCAAGATTAAAAAAATTCTCTACGGAATTATCTGACAGTCACCCTATATTTGGGCGGAGGAAAACCTTAAAAAAAACTCAACCAGATTATTCAGCCCAGGCGGGGTTCGAACTAAAGCCCCGAAGTTCCAGCGCACCCGATGACCTCACCCCGGTTGCTTCGTGGTGTGGTCTGGAGTCAAACCAAGTAACTTGGCTGTTTGTGAATGCATATCGTCGATCTGAGACCCTGATCGTGTCTGCACATGGTGGACGATTTGTTCTAGTTTCGATTTTTATCTGTAGGTGGAGATAGCTATGTTTGTTGAAATTGTTTGTATACCTAGCAACGAAAATAAGCACGCGATCGTACGCTGTTTGCAAACGAGTCGCATATACATGTTAGGCAATTTATATACCAATACCATGAATGCATACAGCTTTCTCTTTCCGTGTTTGTAATCAATTTACACTGAGTGAGAAAGGAGGGGAAGAAACGGGCATGCAAAACAAATCCATATTTCGCACAGAAGCGAAACTGTTAATCACAAATTTGTTGTATTGTATTGTATTGTATTGTATTGTATTGTATTGTATTTATTAACATTCCATGGTATTCATACATGCTTACAGCTAGAATATGGAACAAGTCAAAAACTTAATATTATTATAAAATCTTAATTTATAGTCATAGTCTAGTTGAAATATATAGGCCTACAGACGAGATTTACAATATAGTCTACTAGTACAACACAAAGTTTTAGTATCAATTTCATGAAGTGTTATTGAATGTCATGAATTCACCTACAGAATAGAAGGCGTGACAAATTAGGTACTTCTTTAATTTGGCCCTAAATAATCTTATGTTTTGAGTTTCATTTTTATATCGATAGGAAGGCTATTAAAAATATTTACTGCCATATAACGCACTCCTTTTGATAGCACGATAGACTTGCCGATGGAGTATGAAAGTCATTTTTTGACGTGTATTTATGGTATGAACTGTTGAATTAGTTACAAAGTTTTCACGATTACATACGAGGAAGATTATTAATGAAAAGATATACTGACAAGTCATGGGCATTATTTGTAGTTTTTTGAAAATAGTCCTACACGATTCCCTATTTTGGCACCTATTATTATTATTATTATTATTATTATTATTATTATTATTATTATTATTATTATTATTATTATTAAATGACACTCGGGAGGAAATTAAACGCAGAATAAATATGGGAAATGCGTGTTATTATTCGGTTGAGAAGCTCTTATCATCCAGTCTGCTGTCCAAAAATCTGAAAGTTAGAATTTATAAAACAATTATATTACCGGTTCTTCTGTATGGTTATGAAACTTGACTGTCACTCTGAGAGAGGAACATAGGTTAAGGGTGTTTGAGAATAAGGTGCTTAGGAAAATATTTGGGGCTAAGCGGGATGAAGTTACAGGAGAATGGAGAAAGTTACACAACACAGAACTGCACGCATTGTATTCTTCACCTGACATAATTAGGAACTTAAAATCCAGACGTTTGAGATGGGCAGGGCATGTAGCACGTATGGGCGAATCCAGAAATGAATGTAGAGTGTTAGTTGGGAGACCGGAGGTAAAAGACCTTTAGGGAGCCGAGACGTAGATGGGAGGATATTAAAATGGATTTGAGAGAGGTGGGATATGATGATAGAGACTGGATTAATCTTGTACAGGATAGGGACCGATGGCGGGCTTATGTGAGGGCGGCAATGAACCTTCGGGTTCCTTAAAAGCCATTTATAAGTAAGTATTATTATTATTATTATTATTATTATCATTATTATTGTTATTATTATTATTATTGTATTCTGTCTACTCTTATAATCCAGTTGTGTAAGCGTCTAGTGGAGGATTTACTAATGATTACTTGCTTCATAGGCAACGTTTGAAATGGTAATAGGAAGGAAAAGATACTTGTGGACATCGATTGTTTTTTTAATTTTTTAATATTGGTGTCAGCGGAGATTGCTGGAGATTGTTTTATACCCATGGTGGAGATTGATAGAAATTGTGGAAAATATAATTATTTTGTAACTGGAGTACCAATTCAATATGAATATTCCTTTCCAATATAATAATAAATACGGAATGTTCATTGAATTATGGTAAAGGTGTGGTATGGTAAAAAAAAAGATGATTGCACTTCTGTACATATTTTATTTCAGTGAGATCGTGGCGAGCATTATTATAAATTAACTTTTTTTTTATTTTTGGCGATATTATTTTGTTTTATATTAATACGAAAATTTAGATTTATTTATAAAATATTTAATTCTAGTATTGGTAGTCAAATTGTACTTGTTGTTCGGGAAAAGGAAATTGTACCAGAACAATGGAAGAAGTCCATAATTATACCTACCTTTAAGAAGAGAGAAAAGACAAACTGTAGTAACTTTCGAGGAATATTCTTTTTGTTGAAGTCGTACAAAATTGTGTCCAATATTCTTTTGAGAAGATTAACTCCATATATAGATTAAATTATTGGGGATCATCAGTGTGGTTTTAGGCGTAATAGATCGACTATTGATCAGACGTTTTGTATTAGACAGATATTGAAGAAAAAATGGGAGTATAAGGGTACAGTACATCAGTTATTCATAGATTTCATAAAGGCATATGACTCGGTTAAGAGAGAAGTTTTATATAATATTTTTATTGAATTTGGTATTCCCAAGAAACTAGTTCGATTAATTAAAATGTGTCTCAGTGAAACGTACAGCAGAGTTCGTATAGGCCAGTTTCTTTCTGATGCTTTTCTAATTCACTGTGGGCTAAAGCAAGGAGATGTACTATCACCTTTACTTTTTAACTTTCTCTAGAGTATGCCATTAGGAAAGTCCAGGATAACAGAGAGGGTTTGGAATCGAAGCTTTTTGTCTATGCGGACGACGTGAATACGATAGGAGAAAATCTAAAAACGATTAGGGAAAACACGGGAATTTTACTTGAAGCAAGTAAACCAATAGGGTTGGAAGTAAATCCCGAAAAGACAAAGTATATGATTATGTCTCGTGAACAGAACATGGTACGAAATGGAAATATAAAATTTTTCCACCTTCCCTAGTTATGGAACAGGTTCAATAATTGTTGTTGTTTTCTAATGCCAGGCGTTTGACAATAAAATCATTTGGCCTCTTGCACTCCAATACTTTTCAAAGATATTATCATGGCTAGCCACTGAAGCACGGATTTTGAGGCGTTCCGAATCCATTTCTCGGTTTGAGTTGCACAATGGGCAGTTAGGGGACTGATATATTCCAACTGTATGCAGGTGTTTGGCCAAACAATCATGGCCTGTTGCCAATCTAAATGCAGCTACAGACGATTTTCGTGGTAAATCGGGAATTAACTGTGGATTTTGATGCAGAGAGTTTCATTTTTTCCCTTGAGATTGTGTTATCAAATTTTGTTTGTTGAAGTCTAAGTATGTAGATTTAATAAATCTTTTCACAGAGTAATACGTAGATTTAGTAACAGGTCTGTAAGTAGCAGTGCTGCCCTTCTTTGCTAAAGCATCCGCATTCAATAATTGTAGGTCTTAATATATTCTCTGAAATTATTAAAAATAAGCCAGTCAGGTGCATCTAATGCGATAATGAAGGCTGTGTTGAAAATTTTGCGGACATTAAAAGGTCTATCATCTAAAATGTGTTAACTTTAATTTTTATGGAGTTGAAATACAGGTTATAATTCTCATCAAAATAAAGACAGATGTTATAATATTAATATTAGATTGATTTATGCTATGAGGTGGAACGGGGCAAAGTGCTACAGAAACGTTTGTGATGTTATGAATCATCTTTTACCTCCAAGGTTGGACTGAATATAATATTTTAGAAAATAGTTGAAGACTGGTTGTCACATGAACAATGAAAATAATTATACAGAAGACAATAGAGTTAACTGAAAGCTAAAATATTGCTGCTGGTTTTGATGGGGTATAGCATAAAAGCCAATTTTTTATTGAATATTATTTAGAACTGAAAAAAAGTTTATTGAAAGAAAAATGTTTTGTGGACATTTATGCAAGTTACAGATAATTGCGATTAGAAACATTAAATCCAGACGTTTGAGATTGGCAGGGCATGTAGCACGTATGGGCGAATCCAGAAATTGATATAGAGTGTTAGTTGGGAGGCTGGAGGAAAAAGACCTTTGGGGAGGCCGAGACGTAGATGGGAAGATAATATTAAAATTAATTTGAGGGAGGTGGGATATGATGGTAGAGACTGGATTAATCTTGCACAGGTTAACAGATGGCGGGCTTATTAATCTTGAACCTCCGGGTTCCTTAAAAGGAGTATCGGTATGTATGCAATTTACACTGGTGGGCAAGCACCCGTGGCAGTGGTATATACTACACAATGATACCAATCAGGTTTTACAACACATATAAAAAAATACAATAATAATACACAATACAATTTAACACAATAATAATAAAACATAAAATAAAATACCTAATTTTAAATACAACCTACATAATTATCTATAGGTCCTACATAAGTTTCAATAGTCTTTCACTTTACTCTCATCTCATTCCCTGTAGTGGCACTCGCATTTCACTGACACTTTAGCACACATTTCACTGACACTCTGTAACTCATTTCACTGACACTATAGAACACATTTCATTGACGCTATAAATTATCACTGATCGGAACTGTAAGTATAGATAATTTCTCATTTTCGGTAAGGTTTTTCATTATAAAAAGCATCGGGATTCTAACACAGGTCCATTTAGCTGAAGTCTGTCAGCTAACTGACCAAGGACTGGAACACGCAGCGCTTCTACAGTATACTATGGAAAATCTAACACTAAATAAAGAAATCGTGTATCGTCTTACAGGAGGAGGAACGCATGCTATGATTTAAGGAGCAATTTGTCAACAGTGTTTTTTGCTTATATAACAGTCCTCTCTGGCTGCCGACTTGGAAAAAAGAGTCGAGGGGAAGCGGTGCATGACTATTTGATGCAAGATATTCAACATTTACATTACCTAATTGAGAAAAACATCATCAAATTGTAATAAGCATTGGGGGACCCTAACTGTCTGGAGTCTTGAAGACAAGTGAAAAGCGGTGTAACTACCATGGCAACTTTGTTCATTTTCTCCTGTCTCTTGTTTTTTTTCCCCCGGAATTTGTTATCGATGAGGAAAACAAATGAAGTTTCAATGTCTGTTATCGTGCAAGAAAGATTAATTCGTGATTCTGTTCAAATAGAAATGCTTTTTTGTAAAATTTATTAAATAATTTCTTGCAGCTATTTCACTGCAAGTAGGCATAAATACAAACTTAATGCAATTACATGTTTGTATTGATTTAAAAAATTGAGAAAGTAAAGTAGATCTTTGAAGACCAAGATTTTTACGTTTGAATGAAGCCAACTTTATTTTGCATAAATGCATATTTCGAGGGTTTTTCCTTCTTAAATGCGCATATATTTTTATTTTGCATATCTGTAGTGCTCGGGAAAAGTGGCATAAGTAAAAATGTTAATTTTACAGGAGAAGGAAAAACTGTCTTCACACTGGTTTATGTCGATTTGATTTTCTTCTGTATGAATTATTGTAATGGAAGAAATACACTTATGTCTCTTTTCCGAAGCGAACAGATGTTCCGTAAGTTGTCAGTAAACTATCAAAAATGTTTATGGAAACTGACTTATGCCACTTTTCCCAAGCACTGCAGATATAATTACGTAAGCGACTTATGTAAATGTATTAGAGTATGGAAATTATAGCATATAGAAGTATAAACAAATAAAAGGCTTTCTTTCTTGAGAAAATCTTAAAATTACGATATCATGTGGTCCATAATGCAATCTAGTCGCTCTCTCTCTCTGCATTTGGATAAAAAAAAAGTTTCAGGCGTGAAAATGGAAAGACAAAAGGAAAAAATAAATACATCATAAATTCCGTTCTTGTGACATTCAGAGATGTCGAAATGCAGTCTAAAATGCAGTCGTGTCATGGTTCATTTTTACACTGAGGTGTGCCCATCAGCTCTGTCACACAATTTACGGAGAGGGTGGGAATACAAATATTAGAGATAATGTTCCTGCTGGCTGAAATTCATTTACATATGGAATGAAAGTTTGTATATTCTTGCATTCAATTAATGTTGATTAATTATCGAATGGAGCTGGCCTAGGGTTATACTATTGAAAAGCAAAGAGTAAATACTGTGTCACAAATTACACATCATGACTGTTAGATTAAAATTAAATATGTTGTTGAGAAACTATAAGTCTTCTTAAAATAAGAAGCTTTGCCACCTCCGTGCTACACAATGAAAACAATTTCTCTTTAACAGAGAATGATTCAGAAACATAAAAAGTCCATAATCAGGATTCCGAGACTGTACTATAATTTTTATGGCCAGTTATCCGATAAGAACGTTGTAAATGAGGTAGAAATCAATGCTGGATTATTCAGAAGAGGTGTAGCTTGGACTTTTTCCATTGCTAGTGAAGTATATATACTATACTATATGTTGTATGGTCAGTTATAAGATAAGATCGTTGTAAATGAGGTGAGGTAGAAAGCAATGCTGGATTATTCAGAAGAGGTGTAGCTTGACTTTTTCCATTGCTAGTGAAGTATATATACTATACTATATGTTGTATGGTCAGATATCAGATAAGATCGTTGTAAATGAGGTAGAAAGCAATGCTGAATTATTCAGAAGAGGTGTAGCTTGACTTTTCCATTGCTAGTGAAGTATATATACTATACTATATGTTGTATGGTCAGTTATCAGATAAGATCGTGTAAATGAGGTAGAAAGCAATGCTGGATTATTCAGAATAGGTGTAGCTTGACTTTTCCATTGCTAGTGAAGTATATATACTATACTATATGTTGTATGGTCAGTTATCAGATAAGATCGTTGTAAATGAGGTAGAAAGCAATGCTGGATTATTCAGAAGAGGTGTAGCTTGACTTTTCCATTGCTAGTGAAGTATATATACTATACTATATGTTGTATGGTCAGTTATCAGATAAGATCGTTGTAAATGAGGTAGAAAGCAATGCTGGATTATTCAGAATAGGTGTAGCTTGACTTTTTCCATGCTAGTGAAGTATATATACTATATTATATGTTGTATGGTCAGTTATCAGATAAGATCGTTGTAAATGAGGTAGAAAGCAATGCTGAATTATTCAGAAGAGGTGTAGCTTGACTTTTCCATTGCTAGTGAAGTATATATACTATACTATATGTTGTATGGTCAGTTATCAGATAAGATCGTTGTAAATGAGGTAGAAAGCAATGCTGGATTATTCAGAAGAGGTGTAGCTTGACTTTTTCCATTGCTAGTGAAGTATATATACTATACTATATGTTGTATGGTCAGTTATCAGATAAGATCGTTGTAAATGAGGTAGAAAGCAATGCTGGATTATTCAGAAGAGATGTAGCTTGACTTTTTCCATTGCTAGTGAAGTATATATACTATACTATATGTTGTATGGTCAGTTATCAGATAAGATCGTTGTAAATGAGGTAGAAAGCAATGCTGAGTTATTCAGAAGAGGTGTAGCTTGACTTTTTCCATTGCTAGTGAAGTATATATACTATACTATATGTTGTATGGTCAGTTATCAGATAAGATCGTTGTAAATGAGGTAGAAAGCAATGCTGGATTATTCAGAAGAGGTGTAGCTTGACTTTTTCCATTGCTAGTGAAGTATATATACTATACTATATGTTGTATGGTCAGTTATCAGATAAGATCGTTGTAAATGAGGTAGAAAGCAATGCTGGATTATTCAGAAGAGGTGTAGCTTGACTTTTTCCATTGCTAGTGAAGTATATATACTATACTATATGTTGTATGGTCAGTTATCAGATAAGATCGTTGTAAATGAGGTAGAAAGCAATGCTGGATTATTCAGAAGAGGTGTAGCTTGACTTTTTCCATTGCTAGTGAAGTATATATACTATACTATACTATATGTTGTATGGTCAGTTATCAGATAAGATCGTTGTAAATGAGGTAGAAAGCAATGCTGGATTATTCAGAAGAGGTGTAGCTTGACTTTTCCATTGCTAGTGAAGTATATATACTATACTATATGTTGTATGGTCAGTTATCAGATAAGATCGTTGTAAATGAGGTAGAAAGCAATGCTGGATTATTCAGAAGAGGTGTAGCTTGACTTTTCCATTGCTAGTGAAGTATATATACTATACTTATGTTGTATGGTCCATAAGATCGTTGTAAATGAGGTAGAAAGCAATGCTGGATTATTCAGAAGAGGTGTAGCTTGACTTTTTCCATTGCTAGTGAAGTATATATACTATATTTTGTATGGTCAGTTATCAGATAAGATCGTTGTAAATGAGGTAGAAAGCAATGCTGGATTATTCAGAAGAGGTGTAGCTTGTACTTTTTCCATTGCTAGTGAAGTTTATATACTATACTATATATTGTATGGTCAGTTATCAGATAAGATCGTTGTAAATGAGGTAGAAAGCAATGCTGGATTATTCAGAAGAAGTGTAGCTTGTACTTTTTCCATTGCTAGTGAAGTTTATATACTATACTATATGTTGTATGGTCAGTTATCAGATAAGATCGTTGTAAATGAGGTAGAAAGCAATGCTGGATTATTCAGAAGAGGTGTAGCTTGGACTTTTCCATTGCTAGTGAAGTATATATACTATACTATATGTTGTATGGTCAGTTATCAGATAAGATCGTTGTAAATGAGGATGGAAACAATGCTAGATTATTCAGAAGAGGTATAGCTAGGACTAGAAATCTCGTAAGGGGGTGAGAATTTTGAAACTTTACTTTTTTGTTTGAAGTTTTTTTTTTAAATGAAGCTTAGAGATGATCTCTGGAGTCTTTTAATTTTTAATAATTGCTATTTTTCTATCTTTTCAGGTGAGTTTAAGATGCCACTCTGAGTTTATGGTGGATAAGATGAATTACACGTAAGTAAGTTCATTCATTCATTCATTCATTCATTCATTCATTCATTCATTCATTGATTTGCGCTCGTGGGCACGAACGTGACTGCAAACCCAAGCGAAATCGAATCTTCCTATTTTCCGCTATAAATCTTAATGTTGTATATTATCTGGCATCTTCTTCTGGCCCGAACTTTCTGTTCACCATTCCTTCCAGTGCATCCTTGAGTAGGTAGTTTCTTCTTAGCCTTTCCTCTTCACGATTAATTTAAGCATTAGTCTTTCTTTACCCACTCTTTCCAACACGGTTTCATTTCTTATTCTGTCTCCATATCCACATTTCAAAAGCTTTTATTTGTTTCTCTTCACTTCGTCGTAATGTCCATGTTTCTGCGCACATACAAGCCACACTTCACAAAGAACTTTACTAGTCTCTTCCTTAGTTCTTTTTGCAAATGTCCGCAGAAAATGCTCCGTTTTCTATTGAAATCTTCCCTCTGGCAGCAGCTACTTATAGTACAGAAAATGGATAAATGTATAATAGAAAGGAGATTTTCATAAGTCGTGTTTAAAATTTAACGCACATAAAATAAAATGTTCTAATGGAATCATTCTGAACGGCTCCTGATCAACATTCTGCATAATATTCTTGCTGTTGTGGTAATGCAGTCAACTCATATATCGATTTTAGTCGCAAGGTAAAGAAAAGTAATAGATTTCTGGGTCAAATATAGGTTCGAAAATATTGTTCATGTGATGATTTTTTAATGTTGTGGCAAAGAAGAAGGTGTATGATGTATGAAGTATTTTTCTGCATATCGTAAAATTACACAACACCTACAAAGATACATAATTTGTTCAGAAA
Source organism: Periplaneta americana (assembly GCA_025594305.2). Classification (NCBI taxonomy): domain Eukaryota; kingdom Metazoa; phylum Arthropoda; class Insecta; order Blattodea; family Blattidae; genus Periplaneta; species Periplaneta americana. The sequence continues at coordinate 201,002,503 of JAJSOF020000003.1, read as the reverse complement.
TCTTAATGGAATTTCAACGTGAAACGCTTGAAATCTGGCCACATTTTCTGTTAAAACAATGATGTCATTAATTACAATAGGCCTTGGATGATCGTAATTATGTGTTTAAAAGAAAGTAATTCCGAATCCAGCCACCCGTTACAAAACAACAACAGAGAAATTGAATGAACGTGCCATCATAATCAATCCATGGTTATTCGTATACAAATTGGAGTGATTAATTAAAGCAGAGAGTATAAAGACAAATTTAGTCAGTTTAACATTGTCTAATTCTAAAGTACTGAACTGTGGTATTAATTTTCAAATGAATCTAATTTTCTGTAATTATAATTATTCATTACAATTTCAAACAACTCATTAGCGTCATATTGATGTGTGAATCGTTTCGACTATCAGTTGCATTGTTGTCTGTAGACTAGGCCTCATGGAATGAGGAAGCGATTATGAAGTAGTTAACGAGAAGGCTCCGCCTTGTTAAATTTAAATGCGGGGAGTGTGATGACAAATAGAAATAAATGAAACCATTATATTTAAGTGCACTAGGTAGTAATTTATTTTATTACACTCTGTGATAAAAGCTTATCATTTTTTAAATGTAATATTTTCTTTTCTATTAAAGATAGGTCCCTGAATTTTTTTCCATCTATTAAACACACTTTTCAATATAAAAATGAGTTAATGAATTCTCTGGGGTATTTAGTAATGATTAGCATATTTTTAAATTATGAAATGCACAGAAAAAAATGTTTCAACAATACAGGATGTTTAAAAAATACGGAGCATAATTTCAGTTATGTATTTCCCACATGTAGACAATCAAAATAGTTCATTACAACATGTGTCCGGAAATGCTTTATTTCCGAGTTATGGCCTTCACAACATTGAAATTCACCGGAACCATACCTCATGTTTTAGAAGACACTCCACTGATCAATAGTCAACACATTCACTTCTTGCATGATGGCGCTCCTGCACACTTCAGTCGTACGACCCGCCGGTACTTGGATCGAAGGTTTCCTGATCGATGGATAGGTAGAGGTGGCCCAATTGCTTGGTCTCCACACTGACCTGATCTGAACCCTCTCGATTTCCAATTGTAGGGCCATTTAAAATCATTGGTTTATTCGTCTCCGGTGCCTGATTTGGAATCCCTTCGGAATCGAATTGTGGCATGTTCTGAGGACATACGCAATACTCCTGGATTTTGGGATCGTGTTCGCAGGTCAATGAGACATCGATGTGAGGTCTGTATTCAAGCAGGAGGTGGACATTTTGAACATCTTCTGTAATGACAACGACCTGCGGAAAGAAAAACGTTCCGGTCAATTTCAATGTTGTGAAGGCCGTAACTCGGAAATAAAGCATTTCCGGACACATGTTGTAATGAACTATTTTGATTGTCTACATGTGGGAAATACATACCTGAAATTATGCCCCGTATTTTTGAAACACTCTGTATAAGTAAGGTCTGAGACAAGTAACGCCATGTATATCTTTAATGCCACCCTATTCATTCTTGTTAACGACACCAGATTTCGGTAGTGCACTACTGTAGTCTGCATTCTCTTGCCATGTAGTGATGAAATGAGTTACTAGCTGTCCGCTGACATTTATTAGTGACATGATATTCCACCATTTTGCTGCTGTGTGTTGATAGTGAAAGGTGGTTCTTATATCACAATAATAGGCAGTACTTTATTTTGTGTGTTGACCAAATAATAACCATACTAAACTATATATTTTCGTGATCCTTAAACGTTTTTCTATACAGAGAAAATATTTGCTATCTATAAAATTTGAAAATGTTAGAGAAATAGGGGTGCAATGTTATCAAGTACTCACTAGCGCTTGAACGCTATGTTAAATGTCTACAGATAACATTTTAGTTATTTTAGTACGGTACTCAATTGTTTAACGATAGTCCTCAGTTTTTAATAGTACTTTCATTACTTTTATATTGATACTTTATGACGTATTTACATGATTAGTGTGGAAACAACTGGAAAAACACTAACCTTTCAATTACAAATGTCCAGAATCTGCACTGATGATATTGGTTCAATTGCTTATCAAATTCTTAATTTATTTTGTTTTACTTGTGGAAAACATTCATATTTAACTAAGGTTAATGCTTTTGTGTTTATAACTTTCTACTGTGTCTTTTTTTGAAAGTAAGGAGTTACCGGAAAAGATATTTTCCTAATCCATCTGATGTTTCAGCTTGAGATCAAGAATATTTCAATAGTGCTTTTGTATCTTTTATTAACAGAAACTTAAATATAGTTGTTTAGTTCAATTTGTGTTGCTTAGGAAAGATAATTAATTAACAATTATAAGTGTATATGTTACTAGAAAATAGGTGTCGTTAATTGGGCAACCTGTTCCTAATAACGCCAGTATACAAAGTTTTCCTATTTGAATTGTATTTCTTCTCCAATATATACTATCACCATTTTCATTGTGCTATTTTCTACAGATAAGATTAAAGTTTCTTTATCATAATTTTTGTGTTTGTACATAATGTATTCCCAGAGCAACATTGACTCAAGTGTTAAGGTGGCGCTTTTTGGTACGTGTACCTTATTATTACAATTGAGCTTAACGAGTGTAGGGTTTTTATGATATTTTTGAGACCGAAGGTCGACAAAAATGATCTTATGACAATATACATGAGTATAGAATATCACTTGAATTATCACAGAGAAAATACCAAGCACGAATTGTATTCAGCGAGATAATTCCGATGCGAGAAAGATGCCATTTTGATTGGAATTTTTATAATATAGTCATGGTGTTCATGTTCATGGCAGTGACTTACCTCTTTCATCTTCGAAAATATAAATTTTATTACCTTTATTGCAAGGAGAACAAACGCGGATATCTGAAATTTAATTTATTTAAAAACAACTGAACATTTCAGGTTATAGCAACATAATGAACCGCCATTAATCAATAGCAGAATGCATGTTTTCTCTATCGTAATTTATTGGACCAGAGATGATAGGAATGAAACAAATGAATTATAGAAGAAGACTAAACATTTGAGGTTATAGACATATTAAGCATGAGTATAGGTTTTTAACATTAAACTTAAGGTTATAGGCCTAATAATTTTATTAACTCTTTTTCCATCAACTTTTTCTTGTAATAATTAACGGTACAATTGTTATAATTAATAATAATTGTTCCATGTTGAGAATTAATGTTAGCCATTGGTTGTTGATATTTTCTTGGCGTGAATATGCACGAGTTCAGGCTTACTATCAAGCAGAGATGATGGTAAAAAAAAATGAACGTAGGATAAACAAATGAACGTAAGAGAAAAAAGTTATCGGTTCTTAATTTTAGAGCACTATGCTATGTACCACCAGTATAATCAAATTCTCATGGGTGAATCGAGTTGCAATGAGCTGCTTGATTGGCTGTATGGCGCTTGCTTGAAATTATCTCGAAAACTATTAAAGACAGAGTGATAAATTTTTGAATGTATATACATTTTATGGGTCCCACGCCGTGGCGTCGCGGTCTAAGCATCCTGCCTAGGACTCGCGTTACGGAATGCGCGCTGGTTCGAGTCCTCATGGGGGAAGAAATTTTCTCATGTAATTTCAACCAGTGTATGGGACCGGTGTCCACCCAGCATCGTGATGCACTTGGGGAGCTACGATAGGTAGCGAAATCCGGTTGCGAATACCAGCTTTAACGGCTGCTAACCACACGATACCTCCATTCTGGTTGGATGATCGTCCACCTCTGCTTCGGCATGTGAGTGTGAGGCCAGCAGCCGGCTGGTCGGTCTAGGCCCTTCACGGGCTGTAGCGCCACGGATTATTATTATATGCATTTTATGGAGTTTTACACTTAAGACTTACTACAATATTTCGTAAAATTATTGAATTAAAAGAAATATTGAATGAACAAAATTAGAATAAAATTGATATATATGAATTATAAATATTTTCATGCTCGACCATGCCGAAATGTAGTAATTATACACCTGGTAGCAGCCCTTTAATGGACCGTATTAAAGTACACCTATTCATTAAAGTTCAGGTGTTCCACCAATCAGAAAATACCATTGTAGCAATATGAAAGCGCAAGTATCGATTATTCTCGGATATGCAATCGAAAGACAACTAGCGAAACGTCACGGAGCCTGGAAATCCAATACTGTCGCAGAAGGTTATGTTCTGTTACTATAATAATTAGCGTTAATTGTAAATAATATTCAAATAAATTCAATTTGTCATCTCGTTTTTCAATGTCTAAATCAATTTCCGGGTTATATCAAGATTAATGTTCATTTTACTCTCTAGATTATATCAAGGTCAATGACATTTGTTCCTCGGAAAAAAAATCAATACTTTCGCGTCTGCGCACATCTCATAATTTACGATCTATGCACAAGGTCACTTCCGATCTTCAGTCAGATACAAATAAAATGAATACTTCTGAATAATTTCAAGTTATAAATATGGTCGAGCATAAAAAGTCGTATGAAACTTGCCTATAATAGTAATTAAGACGCTCGTATGAAAATTATGAACGTCGCTTGCGCTCGTTTCATAAACAAACATACTCGCGTCTTAATTACTACCATTATAGGCTCGTTGCATATTGTACTATTAGGCCTATATTTAATTTGAATAAAAAAGTAACAAAAGATTTCACCGACTATGTGAGATTAGGTGTGGACAATAACAAATAAAATTTATAAACTCATTTGAATAGTGGCTTCTGAGATAACTAAATATGTAGATTTTTTTTCTGTGCACTTCATAATATAAAAATCTGGCAATCATAAACAAAAATCCCGAGCAGATTCATTCCCATATTTTTATATTAAAAAATGTGTGTTTAATAGACGGTAAAATTTTCAGGAGCCCATGGTTTAATAGATATGAAATGGTGCAATAGAATTACTACCAGGTGTCCTCAAATCCCAAAAATCCTTAAAATCCCAACCATATTCCCAATAACAATCACGAACAGCATTTAAATGTTTCACGTAATTAGACGGATTCCATGTATTTCCTGTCAGTTTTAAAATATACAATAAAAAGTGTATTTTAACTCCCCCACGGCCGACTGAATCCCTTTAACAAATGCCTGTATATCGTAGTGAATATTGTTTGTAAACAAACACTGTTTGTAATAATTTTATTATGATTGTATTCATAACTGAACGAAGGGGCGAATTTCCGCTTTATTCGAATTAACTGTAAGAGAAGCAGACAAACTTTGTGACTACCGCTTTCAGATGACTTCCAGTTGTCGTAGTGCAGGATTTAATGTATCCTGTCTCAAGCAGTAATGCAGAACTATTCGAAATCAACAACAGATTGCACTTGGAATCGTCGTGTGGCACCATATTGAGACGATTATTTGTAAACAAACAAATGAATATTCATGGCAACCTTTAATCTGAAATACTTATGGACGAACAGTTGAAAGTAGACAGCTGCATAGAGAACTTCTGAACGCAGAAATAACACAAGAACATCATTTAAATGCGAAGATTACATTCATGTAAGACGGAGAGGAAGATACGAAACCACTTAGAAAGGATGACAACAAAGAGAATCCAGAACATACTGTAACACAAAAGGAGGAAAAACTGTCGGGACACCAGAATAAATTAAATACAACTTTTTTATACTATTTAATATTTTTATTTACTTAGAAGCAACTAAAGCGATCGATTTGGAAGTAAATCCCGAAAAGACGAAGTATATGATTATGTCTCGTGACCAGAATATTGTACGAAATGGAAATATAAAAATTGGAGATTTATCCTTCGAAGAGGTGGAAAAATTCAAATATCTTGGAGCAACAGTAACAAATATAAATGACACTCGGGAGGAAATTAAGTGCAAATAAATATGGGAAATGCCTGTTATTATTCGGTTGAGAAGCTCTTATCACCCAGTCTGCTGTCAAAAAATCTGAAAGTTAGAATTTATAAAACAGTTATATTACCGGTTCTTCTATATGGTTGTGAAACTTGGACTCTCACTCTGAGAGAGGAACATAGGTTAAGGGTGTTTGAGAATAAGATGCTTAGGAAAATATTTGGGGCTAAGCGGGATGAAGTTACAGGAGAATGGAGAAAGTTACACAACACAGAACTTCACGCATTGTATTCTTCACCTAACATAATTAGGAACTTAAAATCCAGACGTTTGAGATGGGCAGGGCATGTAGCACGTATGGGCGAATCCAGAAATGCATATAGAGTGTTAGTTGGGAGACCGGAGGAAAAAAACCTTTAGGGAGGCCGAGACGTAGATGGGAAGATAATATTAAAATGGATTTGAGGGAGGTGGGTATGATGATAGAGCATGGATTAATTTTTGCACAGGATAGGGACCGATGGCGGGCTTATGTGAGGGCGGCAATGAACCTTCGGGTTCCTTAAAAGCCATTTGTAAGTAAGTAAGTACTGTAACTTACAAATGGCTTTTAGACAACCCGCAGGTTCATTGCCGCTCTCACATAAGCCCGCCATCGGTCCCTATCCTGAGCAAGATTAATCCAGTCCTACCATCATATTCCACCTACCTCAAATCCATTTTAATATTATCCTCCCATCTACGTCTCGGCCTCCCAAAGGTTTTTTCCCTCTGTCTCCCAACTAACACTCTATATGCATTCTGGATTCGCCCATACGTGTTACATGCCCTGCCCATCTCAAACGTCTGGATTTTAATGTTCTTAATTATGTCTGGTGAAGAATACAATGCGTGCAGTTCTGTGTTGTGTAACTTTCTCCATTCTCCTGTAAATTCATCCCTCTTAGTCATAAATATTTTCCTAAGAGATCTCATTCTCTAGAACATCCTTAACCTCTGTTCCTCTCTCAAAGTGAGAGTCCATGTTTCACAACCAAAGAACAATCGGTAATATAACTGTTTTATAAATTCTAACTTTCAGATTTTTTTGACAGTAGACTAGATGACAAAAGCTTCTCAACCGAATAATAACAGGTATTTTCCATATTTATTCTGTGTTTAATTTCCTCTCGAGTGTCATTTATATTTGTTACTGTTGCTCCAAGATATTTGAATCTTTGCACCTCTTCAAAGGATCAATTTTTCAATTTTTATGTTTCCATTCGGTACTATGTTCTGATCACGAAATATAATCATATACTTTGTGTTTTCGAGATTTACTTTAAAACCTATCAGTTTACTTGCTTGAAGTAAAATTTCCGTGCTTTCGCTAATAGTTTGTGCATATTTTTCTAACATATTCACATCATCCGTATAAACAAGCAGCTGATGTAACCCGTTCAATTCTAAACTCTCTGTTTTTCTGGACTCATCATTACAAATATTCCGCCAGATGGCAGTAGTGTATTATGATGAGCTGTTCTCTTGTCCCACTTGTGCCATCTTTACAATCTTTATTGAAGTGTGTGGACGATTACTAGTCAGAAAGGCTTTGTTGATTCAGTTTCATTTTTATTAAAACAATTGCATTCCACTTCAATTACTGAAATATATTAAGCAATATCTGATACGTGACTATCCATAATTCCATACAACAGAAGCTATAACGTAACCTAAATAATATAAACAAGATAAATGATGGAAAAGTTTTAATTTAGGGGGATGAAGTAAACAGCAGGAACAAATGGTAGGGAGGTGATAAAATCAAATCCTAGGGAGGTGATAAAAACAAATGCTAGGGAGGTAATAAAACAAATGCTGGGAGGTGATAAAAACAAATGCTGGGAGGTGATAAAAACAAATGCTGGGAGGTGATAAAAAGATATGCTAGAGTGGTGGTAAAACAAATGCTGGGAGGTGATAAAACATATGCTAGGTGGTGATAAAAACAAATGCTGGGAGGTGATAAAGACAAAGGCTAGGGAGGTGATAAAGACAAAGGCTAGGAGGTGACAAAAACAAATGCTAGGGAGGTGACAAAACAAATTCTGGGAGGTGACAAAACAAATTCTGGGAGGTGATAAAACAAATGCTAGGGAGGTGATAAAACAAGTGCAAGGGAGATGGTAAAAACAAATGGGAGGTGATAAAAATATATGCAGGAGGTGATAAAACTAATGCTGGGAGGTGATAAAACAAGTACAAAGATGGTAAAACAAAACTAGGGAGGTGTTAAAAATAAATGCAGGGAGGTGATAAAAACAAATGCTGGGAGGTGATAAAAACAAATGCTGGGAGGTGATAAAAACAAATGCTGGGAGGTGATAAAAACAAATGCTGGGAGGTGATAAAGACAAAGGCTAGGGAGGTGATAAAGACAAAGGCTGGAGGTGACAAAACAAATTCTGGGAGGTGGTAAAACAAATGCTAGGGAGGTGATAAAACAAGTGCAAGGGAAATGGTAAAAACAAAACTAGGGAGGTGATAAAAATAATGCAGGGAGGTGATAAAACAAATGCTAGGGAGGTGATAAAACAAGTACAAGGGAGATGGTAAAACAAAACTAGGGAGGTGATAAAAATAAATGCAGGGAGGTGATAAAAATAAATGCAGGGAGGTGACAAAAACAAATGCTAGGGAGGTGATAACAAATTCTGAGAGGTGATAAAAACAAATGCTAGGGAGGTGATAAAAATAAATGCTAGGGAGGCGATAAAAACAAATGCTCGGAGGTGATAAAACAAATGCTAGGGAGGTGATAAAAACAAATGCTGGGAGGTGATAAAAACTAATGCTAGGGAGGTGATAAAAACAAATTTGGGAGGTGATAAAACAAATGCTAGGGAGGTGATAAAAACAAATGCTGGGAGGTGATAAAAACAAATGCTAGGGAGGTGATAAAACAAATTCTGGGAGGTGATAAAAACAAATGCTAGGGAGGTGATAAAATTGCAGTCATGATTGGTTGAAACATGTCGTTTTGTTGGTCAAAAGTAGTAGGACATAGTGAAAGTGTAATATTCTAATTAATTTATCTGTTGATTCAAAGAATTAATATAGCAAATGAATAATTATCGACAAAAGCATATCCAATTTATTACCGGCATTTCTGTGTATGGTTTTTCGACGTTGGTTTGTCTGATAGGTTTGCGGCATTTGTTTATCCGATAGATTCTAGGCATAAATCTCTCTGTTTTCAGTTGTTTGCTTGTTTTCTTGGCAGACTCATCTCGTGTCTGAATTCCGCAGTCGAAAATGAGACTTAACATAAAGCGACAGAAACAATCACAACTCGAGGCAGGTAATTGAAGTGGAGATGTCGATAAATAAATCTCGTCTATCAAAAGACGTGCAGCGGGTCATCGGCCAAGCCAGGGGTCGCTCTCTGTCAAACATCTTTCGGCATTCCTTCAGCACCACGTTGATCTCCTTAATGGTTTTCAGAGTCTCGTGACGAATGGCGCGGACATGCGTGGAGCCCCGTCTGCTGGTTGCCATGAGCAGCACGATCGTCGTATTTTTCTAGCCATCGTGGGGGCCTTGCTTTGGAACCTCCCGAAGACGAAGTTGACTTCGTATTTCATACACATACACAATTGAGCTATTATAGTCTTTAAGACAAGTTTTTCCTGTTATAGTTATTGATTGCCATTCTGTATTTTGTCATTTTTAGCTTGTCATGTTGTTTTGTGTTATAAACAGTGGGCCAAAATAACGACACACGAAATTTAAATTGTTATATTCCAGTAGCTAATAAATTCACTTGAAAGTTTATTTCATAGGAAAATTTCACAGTCCTTGCAGACCGGGAAAGTAATGTAATATTTAAGGTATATGTACACCTTCAGTCTACATATAAAAATTTAGTTTTGTATAATTTTGCTCTGTAAAATTTTTATACAATTGAGAATGGTACCAAAAGAGGATGAAGTGAATAGATCCCTTGAAATTATGTCTAAATTGTTTATAAAATATTTTGTTTATAATTTTGACATAACTTGAAACATGATAGCTCATGCAGTTTTTAAGATAGAGCCACAGTTTCTTCACTGTTTTATAGCTAAAACTATTCTTTAGTGCCTGGCATAGAGCTATTTCTTATTTTCATTTAAATTAATTAAATATTACCATATATGTAACTTATACTAATATTTTATGTTGCATATATCATGTAAAAATCCATAGATAATTATTAACTTTATTAATGTTATTTTACTCATTGTCAGGCACTAGGGACATTTCAAGCTTCAAAATGACACAAATATCTTCTTGGTAGCACCATATTTGACTGAGATATCATGTTTGAAAGAATTAAATATTCTAAAATTACTATTTACAGGAAATGAGCCACAAACTTTCAGAGCCTAGAAGACTCCATCATCATATGTCACCCTTAAGCAGCTTCATGTCCGTCCAGTTTCAGCTTCTTTCTGCCTCTCAAATACCTCCTCCTTGTTTTAACTTCAGGTGTAGAATGTTTTTGGCATTTTTGTCCTTATTTTCCATTGATGCAACAAATCCTGCGATGGTGTTTGTCCCAGTGTTTATGCCCATCCTACTCAGAATTTTAATTTCTGCTTTTGGACCCTTATTCAAATGACGTACAACATCACTGACACAAGTTTACAGTTTTATGACTAAGAGTAAAAGATTATAAATTACTTCATTATGTAAAACGTCTTTTCAATCTAATGATCATGCCTTGATATCCATGCATCCATTTCGGGACTAGAAAGAAGTTTATTTTACAAGCAATGCTGGACGAGGGGATTGACTGCTACGAGGATCACTCCAAAAGTAATCCACAATATTTATTTAAAAATTACATTTTTATCCTACAGCTTTGCTATTTTCATAGAATGTAGATACATCCTTCAGGAACAATAAGTCACTTTTCTACATAATCCCCATACCTTTCAACTGCCTTATGCCACCTTGGAATGAGGGACTGTATACCTGCACGATAAAAGTCTGGACCAACACGTCTGAGCTACTCCTGGCGCCACTCACGGGAACGACTTAAATTAAATTTGAATACAAGGGGGAAGGATATATCTATGACTTCCATAAATTGCAAATGATTAGAATAAAAATGAATTTTAAAAATGTTGTGCATTACTTTTGGAGTGACCGTGGCTGATGACGCAGAATTTTGGAAAATGGGACTTATCTGAAAAACCATAAGGTATAAATCGAAAATTCTTATATCAAATTAAAGGGAAGAAAATTCTCTATTAAAATAGGTATATTTTGAAAATTCCAATTTTCTTCATTTTTTTGCGTTTTGTGGGTGTACGTACACCTTCATTGTTTACCGTTTATTAAACATTATTATTATTTTTTTGTAAGGCAGTGCAAAATCGATCGTTTATGCCGAACTAAGCATTATGGTCTAACGAGTTCAGCAGGCCAAGCCGTTTGTTGTGCTATCATCATTTGTTTTCTTCCGTTTTGAGTTCTCATTTAGTGAATAATGGGTCGCTTAACGAACGAAGACAAGATTTTCATTAAACATTTGCACCAACATGATAATTTATCTGGCAGTCAAATTGTAAAGAACTACGCTCAGCGAGAATGGTCTGTTTCAAGTGTACAACGATTGATTAGCAAGATACGGACATGATATCCCTCCTCAGAGATTATTGCATGAAAGATCGCATTTCTCAGATTCTCTGAGGGTTTCCGCTAGAGTTTCAAACGAGATCTTAATCCTATGGACTGTTTTGTATGGAGTCAACTGCAAAAAGCAGTTTACTACAAAACAAGAACATTTAAGACAACGCCTTCTTGAAAGTTGGGACCGACTTTATCAAAGACAGATGAAGGGTACACGGGAATAATTATCAAGGTCCATTTTAGAAAGTTTTGAGAAAAACGAATTTTAGTTTAAGCACTTAATACTTAGTTATGTGTGTATTTAATAGAAATTGACGTAGTGGAATGTAAAGAACGATGATTTCTTATTAATTATACAATGACATTTTATTCTAAATTTCGATGGCAACAATGGAAAATGCAATATAAACAAACAATGTGTTAACTTCCAAAGTAAGAACGATCCAGGTCTAAATAGAAAACTTCGAGATACATGGAATACAACGTGCATTATAGTGAAACACCACTTCCAACTCAAACATTAAATTTGTTTTCGGCTATTTTATGTATAATTTCAAAATATAATTTTTCGTTTTCCTTTCGATGATCCAAAATTGTCTTATTAAACACTATATTATTATTATTATTATTATTATTATTATTATTATTATTATTATTATTATTATTATTCCATTATTTTCCATATTGATGCTATTTATATTTCCTATGTATGTTTATACTAATTGAGTGGAACAGAAGGCCTTATGGCCTTAACTCTGCCAGTAAAAATATGGCTAGTAAAAATAAATGAAATAAATACTTTAAATTGTAGGAAAAGTCATCGTAGTACCCATTTTTATCACTAGAATGCATTTTCAACAGTCTCCCAAGTCTAGTTTTTAATCATGAATAGAACGTCAACTGCAGCATAAACAAGATGCAAGTGTTCCCTGATAGTATCTCTGTTACGCGCAAAATAATGACGTCACGCTAATATATTCTATGAACAACTAACCTATCTCCGTACTCCCTGGGACGCTATACGGTCCCTAGGTATTAACATCCAAAAAACGGAATTGCATCAATGTTAACGCGAAAATCTGTCCGCTTTATCCCAGTGGCCATCATATAATAAAGTTAATGTTAAAAATTAATTATTTTTGTTGAATTGGAGTGTACCTATATTTTAAATCATTAGCAAATTATGTAAAATACGTTTGAATGTTTTTTGATAGTAAACTTTATTTTCATAACCATGTAGATTTAATTGATAATCATGCAATTAATAGTACATTATGCAACGAGCCTATGATGATAGTAATTAAGAATCTAGTATGGATATTTATGAAACGAGCGCAAGCGAGTTTCATACGACTTTATGCTCGACCATATTTCTAACTAGAAATTACCGGTATTCAGATGTATACATTTTATTTGTATCTGACAAGATCGGAAGTGATCTTGTTCTAGGTCGTGAATTGTGAGATGTGCGCAGACGCGAAAGTATTGATTTTTTTCCGAGGAACAATAATGTCATTGACCTTGACGTAGTCCCGTTAAACTTGATAATATTATAACCTTGATTATTGAATTCGACATTGAAAAACGAGATGACAAATTGAATTTATTTGAATATTATTTACAATTAACGCTAATTATTATAGTAACAGAACATAACCTTCTGCGACAGTATTGGATTTCCAGCCTCCGTGACTTTTCGCTAATTCTCTTTCGATTGCATATCCGAGAATAATCGATACTTGCGGTTTTATAACGGTAGAAAGCTGACCTGTCATTGGCTGAACAGTTGTAACCTGAGTCGTCATTGGCTGAAAGACCTGACCTTTAATGAGTAGGTGTACTTTAATGACATGCATTAAAGGTCTGCTACCAGGTGTATAATTAGTACATTTCACATGGTCGAGCATAAAATATATTAAAATGTTGGGTCCAATAAATGGATTAATTTTGCAATGCGCTATTTTGGCATTAGATAAAAATTACAATATGCATCTGCGGTCTGGAATTCTATTACAGCAACGGACACTATAAAATTAGAAATCACACAACATAATATACAGTATTATCACTCTGTAGAGTACAGACTTACACTCAGGGACAAAAAAACCGGACACTTTAATATTTGCTGGTATTTTGCAAAACATTATCTTCTCATACAATATTATGGTAGCCATCTGTTGTTACGGAGACGTGTATACATTGTTGATTGTTTTTTGTTTTATAAACAAGCCATTACAATCAAATATTCCAATTTTGCTTTCGGAGTCTCAGCTATAACAATTTTGTCTCAACCATTTTGTGCTTCATTATCGTTATCATTCGTTATTTCTTTATTTTTACATTTTCTGAGTTTAAGTGGGGTTGTAACATTTGTCTTAAAACAAGATGCGACCTGCAGATGTGGCTCGAGCTGTAGCCTTTTACGATGATGGACGCAGTGTACGTTACATTGCAAATGTTATGAATATGGCTAGAAGCACAACCCATGATGCCATAAAACGGTATAGAGACCCTAGAATATACCACAAGACCAGGTTCGGGTCGTCCAAGAGCTACAAATCCAAATGAAGACAGGTATATGGTGTGAGAGTTCTTAGGGAGCGCAACCTGCCAGCTACTAGTGTAGCCCAGCAATTTGTTAACATGCATGGACGCCCAATTTCGGCCAAAACAGTTAGAAGGAGGCTGAAAGCAAGTGGACTGATATCAAGTAGACCTGCAACTGGTTCCAGACTTCCCAGAATGCATCGAGTTAAACGACTGCGTTTTGCAAATGATCACAGAGATTGGAGAAATGGACAGTGGAGCTGTGTTCTGTTCACCGATGAGTCCCGTTTCAATCTGTGCTCACCTGATGGACGTGAAAGAGTTTGGAGAAGGAGGGAGAACGATTTTCACAGTGTTGCATTTCCGAAAATGTGCCGTATGGAGGCGGTGGAGTGATGGTTTGGGCAGGAGTGTGTACGGATGCCTGTACAGAGTTGGTTTTTGTTGAAAATGGAAGACAACAGCTGATAGGTATATAAATGAATGTTCGGCTGATCATGTTGTGCCATTTGGCCAATTTGTAGGCGACAATTTTGTTTTAATGCATGATAATGCACGGCCGCATATTGCCCATGCGGTCGGAGATTATCTCAAGAAGTGGAAATCCATGTTCTTCCATGGCCAGCAAGGAGTCCAGACATGAATCCAATTGAGCACGTGTGGGAATGCTGGGACGGTGTGTTAAGAATAGACGACCGAGACCAGAATCGTTACAAGAGTTGAGGCGAGCACTTGGCGAAGAATGGGAACTTATTCCTCAAGAAGACATTGCTAACCAAATTGAGAGCATGCCAAGACGTATGGATGCAGTTATTCAAGCCAGAGGGGGTAATACCTGCTACTAAAAAGAGTTTTTAATGTTTAAGGCACCATAAAATGGAAAAAAAAAGTTAGACCAAACGATGCCATAGTTATACGCCCTTTGTAATTTTTTGTAAATTTTCTCATCAGAGATTTTTTTCAAATGTTGTCGTATAAGGTGCTAAATGGAAGATTATTTTGTTTAAATGGGTTTTGTTTCATTTTGAAATAATTGGCAACAAAATACAAGCAAATATAGAAGTGTCCGGTTTTCTTTGTCCCTGAGTGTATTATTTTGCGAGCATTGGATCTATTCCCGGCGGTGGATGGAGTGGTACTGGATATCAACGAGCCATTCACTGCTTGCAAGTACACTTTTGGGCATTCTTCGTCTATGATTTCCATCAGCTTACTCCATTTTATTCTCTAGTCAGCAATGAGGTTCACCGCCATGGGGAAGTGCATAACATATGCGGTTCTCAGCCAAAGAGTCAGTGGTTCGATTTCCCGAATGGGTAATGGAAAACATTCAGCTACCAGGCCTTTGTTGAATGTCCCTTGTCATGTATTGTGTTGTGTTGTCTCACAAGGGAAGGGTTTCGGCTCGAACAGGAATTTTTGGTTAAAAATTTGTACAGAGACTTACCTCACAATGGTGATGAAGTCCGTAAAAGCATTCATTTGTGTAACTCTCCGTTTGGCTGGTATTGGTCAATACACTTCTTTAAAAATGTACATGAGGATTCTCTATAAAATGCATGAAACAGCATGGAGCAGAGCAATAAGCACAACACGCAGAAGCAACACCTGAACAATCTTCTGAACCACACTCCAGTGCTGAACAATCAAATGCCACCTGAATTACATTTTTGAAGTCCGAGACTTGTTCAGGATTCACGTAACCAGCTGACTGCCAGGAATACTGAAGCATAGGGCGGTATACTGGAGCAGACAACTGGGTATGAATAACAGAGTGCATTTTCATTATAAACACTCGATTTCCCAAGTTAAGTTCTGGATTCTCAGCAAGAGTTCTTATGCAAATTGTTATCCTCCGAGCATATATTTTGTATTGTCTAAGGAAATAGATATTCAGAGGCTGGAAATATTTAGTTTTTTCAGGTGGAATGATCATACATTCCATGTCCTAGCCTTGGAATGATTCATTTATTAAGGTTGTGTCCTTGTGCGCATTCAATGACTCACACAACAGTGTACATTTTTGATTAGCTGCAATATTTTCAGACATAACGGAGAAAAATGTTCTTAAATGGGCTTTAGACATTTTACCACTCGCACTAGCTTCTAGGCTAGGCTAGGCTTACAGGTAAGGTGTCCCTTCCCCTTAACTTGTGCAGTGCTCTCCCCACCCCTCAACTTGTACAGTGCTCTAACAGACAAACCACACATTACACAAACGAATGCTTTTGGGAGCTTTACAGACATGTAAAGATGGGCCTGTATACAAATTTAGGATACGAAATTCCTGTTCGAGCCAGAAACCCTTCCCTTGTCAGTGTGTGTTCCTATCTCTAAGGTTAGTTATTATCAGGGAAAGGATTTATATGTAAATACATATTTACTTATAAAGCTAATATAATTTATATTTTGCATTATCTTTATGTTTCACAATGTGTAGGGTTGAAAAATCCTACTTTTATTTTCCATATTTTTCCATATTTTAGAGTTTAGTACATATTTTCGTTAATTTCCATATATTTTCCATATTTCATATAAAACAGTCCATATTATATTAGGTTTAACAATAAAACAAAACAAAATTCCATTAACTTTTAAAAATACATTTCAACAATAGAGATTTAAACACATGTTCAGTAATCCCTTTAACATCAGAGTTATTTGAAAATTAGCAGTCCTATCAACAATGGGAAAGTAAGTTACAAAACTGTATTAATTTAATTTAAAATTTTTAACAGACTTCAGTTGTGCAGCTCAACAGTTAAATGCCAGTCAGAGTACACATAGGTTCAGTTTTGTAAATCATACTATAAAGACGGTAAATATGCCAAAAGTACGTCATTCAGTCAATTTAAAATCAAAACTAACAAGTTACATTTCAGAATTTAAAGAAGATGGTTTATCAACTGACAATAAAATATTATTTTGTAATTTGTGTCAGTGTGCAGTATCATCTACACAAAAGTTCCTGGTGCAACAACACATTACAACTAGTAAACATCAGGCCAACAAACAACTAAATTCCAAGCAGAGACAATTGTTTTTAACACAACCAACAACATCGAATGTAAGATCTGAGTTTAACATCGACCTGTGCCGTTCTCTCATCTCTGCTGATATTCCTCTCTACAAACTAAAGAATAAGGTCTTCAGGAATTCCTTGAAAAATATACTCAACATACAATCCCGGATGAGTCAACACTTAGGAAGACGTATGCTCCATCCATCTACGATGAGACAATACAGAAGATAAGAGATGAAATTAAAGATAGTTCAATTTGGGTTTCCATTGATGAGACTCCCGACAAAGAAGGTAGACTTGTTGGTAATGTAGTTATCGGTTTGTTAAGTGAACAATATTCTGAACGAATTCTTTTACATTGTGATGTTCTAGAAAAGTGCAATAACAAAACTATAGTTAAACTGTTCAACGAAGCTATGGGTATCCTGTGGCCAAAGGGTATTATGTACGATAATGTGTTATTCTTTATTAGCGATGCTGCCCTTATATGGTCAAAGCTGGACAAGCATTATCTGTTGTATATCCTAAATTGACTCATTTTACTTGTGTGGCGCATGCATTTCATCGTGTGGCAGAAGTGGTCAGAGACAATTTCCCTAAAGTAGATTTGTTGATTTCATCAGTGAAAAAGTATTTCTCAAAGCTCCCAGTAGAGTTAACGTGTTGAAAGAAATGTACCCTGAAATTCCATTGCCACCAAAGCCAATTTTAACTAGATGGGGTACATGGCTAGAAGCAGTTGAATATTATGCCGAACATATAGACTCTATTAACAATGTTCTCCTTGCATTGGACTCTGAAGATGCAGTCTCAATTGATACTGCGAAAACAGTTACCTGTGACATAAGTGTGAAGAATGACTTAGCTCACATTCAGCATACATTTTCATGCATCATAAAAACGCTCAAAAGTCTCCAAAATAGGCACCTTTCACTATCTGAAAGTTTTGAAATTATAAATAGTACTGTGGAACAACTGAATCGTGGTAGAGGTAAAGTTGCAGATGCAGTAAGAGCTAAGGTGGACACTGTACTTTCAAAAACCCTGGATATGAAGAACTACAAAAGGTTGTTGCTGTGATGAGTGGTGAATCAACAGTGAAGATTAACTTGGACTTATCCCCAGCAGACATTGTGAAATTGAATTATGTACCAGTTACTTCTTGTGACGTCGAGCGCTCTTTTAGTCAGTATAAATCTATCCTCAGAGACAATAGAAGAAGATTCACTTTTCAGCACTTGAAAGAAATGTTTGTAACCTATTGTTATGGTAACAGACAATAAAAATTGTGTTTTGTTGAAACTACATTGGAAGATAAGGTACGTCCATTATATTTTGTTTAGTTTGATTAAAATGTACCAATATTTAACGTACATAGTCATTTTTTTATAATTTTAAGTCCATATTTAATTCCATATTTTGGTAAAAATCCATATTTAATTCCATATTTTGGTAAAAATAACTACATATATATTTACATATTTCATATATTTTTAGTCCATATAAATCCGTTCCCTGGTTATTATTTTATTGTAATAGCCAATACACACTGGAATTCTGAAGTCTGATTAGTGTAATATGTTAGTAGTCAGCGTTGTATGCAATGGAGGGGGAAAGGAACTAGTCACCCTACCCCATTATCCCTTGACTTAGTTATGTCATTAGTGATGATTTTGCTGCAATATCGATCCTAAATATTTAAAGTTTGTAACTTTCTTAATAGGTCAATTTCTGTCAGATGCGTTTCCAATTCACTGCGGGCTAAAGCAAGGAGATGCACTGACACCTTTACTTTTTAACTTTGCTCTAGAATATGCCATTAGGAAAGTCCAGGATAACAGAGAGGGGTTTGGATTTGAACGAGTTACATCAGCTGCTTGTCTATGCGGATGACGTGAATATGTTAGGAGAAAATCTACAAACGATTAGGGAAAACACGGAAATTTTACTGGAAGCAAGTAAAGAGATAGGCTTGAAGTAAATCCCGAAAAAGACAAAGTGTATGATTATGTCTCGTGAAGAGAATATTGTAGAAATGAAAATATAAAACTTGGAAATTTATCTTTTGAAGAGGTGGAGAAGTTCAAATATCTTGGAGCAACACAACAGTAACAAATATAAATGATACTCGGGAGGAAATTAAACACAGAATAAATATGGGAAATGCCTGTTATTATTCGGTTGAGGAGCTTTATCATCCAATCTGCTGTCAAAAATCTCAAAGTTAGAATTTATAAAACAGTTATATTACCAGTTGTTCTTTATGGTTGTGAAAATTGGACTCTTACTTTGAGAGAGGAACATAGGTTAAGGGTGTTTGAGAATAAGGTGCTTAGGAAAATATTTGGGGCTGAGCGGGATGAAGTTAAAGGAGAATGGAGAAAGTTACACAACACAGAACTGCACGCATTGTATTCTTCACCTGACATAATTAGGAGCATTAAATCCAGACGTTTGAGATGGGCAGGGCATGTAGCACGTATGGGCGAATTCAGAAATGCATATAGAGTGTTAGTTGGGAGGCCGGAGGAAAAAGACCTTTGGGGAGGCCGAGACGTAGATGGGAGGATAATATTAAAATCGATTTGAGGGAGGTGGGATAAGATTGTAGGGACTGAATTAATCTTGCACAGGATAGGGACCAATGGCGGGCTTATGTGAGGGCGGCAATGAACCTCCAGGTTCCTTAAAAGCCATTTGTAAGTAAGTATGACCAAAGATGTGAAAGTGAGTATAAATAACAGCAAAGAAAATAAATGTATCATGTCGTTCATTTAATTTTTTTCCTTCATTGCTCCCTATTTAATTTATCTGGATCTTGCAGTCCTTTCAGTTGCATATTTCTTCTTACTCCATCCATCAAATTTTCATTAGGTCTTCTTTTCCTGTCCATTGCTTGATTACCTTTGGTATGCTCCCATCTTCCATCCTGAAAACTCAAATGCCACCTGAATTACATTTTTGAAGTCCGAGACTTGTTGAGGATTTTCATAACCAGCTGTCCATTCCATTGTAATCTTTTATTCCTCTATAACTTTTACTATATCCTTCTCTACATTCATTATCTGTCTTATTGGTATATTTATTATCTTTTCTCTTTAGATCTCCTCCAGAACTTCACTTCAGTGGCTCTTAATTTTCCTTCTTGTACCCTACTTACTGTCCAAGTTCCTGCTCCATAGAGCATTATAATCTCCACTTTTTTTTTTTTAGATTATTTTCTTTGTATTAGCCAAAATGTTACTACTCCATAGTAATGAATTTAGTATTCCAATAGCTTGTTTTCCTCTCAATTTTTAGCCTTTTGAACTGCAGTGTTGATCATAAATGTTAGCCCTTAAATTGGCAAAGCTTCATTTCTCACACTAGTTTATTAAACAGTGTCGGACCGTAAAGAAAACAACTATCGCAATGTCCATATTTTATATGTATTGTGAAATTTTAATTTTGCTACCAATTTGTTTTCTATTGTTCTATTAAAATTATAGCATATAGCCTATTAACCTGTTGTATCCTATAGTATAATTTGCGAATTTAAGGGTTAATTTTGTGTCTTCAATTTCAATTTCATCAATACCTACAGTCATGTATTCAGTCTTGTTTAGGTTTATGTTCAATCCCCACTTCCTGCACTCTTCTGTAATTTCCTGAACATATAATCAGCATCTTCATTGTCCTGGGCAATTATCACTTGATTGTCAGCAAGCAGTAGGTTAGAGATAAATATATTTTCTGTTATTTGAAATCCCATTCATCCATATTAATTTAGTCCTCGGGTTTGCATGTGGATGCATTCTTCCTGTTCAAAGTGTTAAAAGAAATGTAAACAGCGAATCAGTTCTTGACGGCATGGATTACATCTCTATTAAAAGTACGACAAGTCCTACTTTCTTCCACGACTTTTTTCTGATTTCACAATACGCGAATACTCTCGAATAGCTTCGGTAGTTCTCTGACATTGGCCCCTGACACCGGGTCTCTGCATGAAAAAGTGTATCACATTGAAAACTAATAAAATGCCATGTCCTTGACAAGATTCAAAGTCTAGACCGTGAATTAAACTCAGCTTTAAGGTATATGTACACCCACAAAACGCAAAAATGATGAAAAATTAGAATTTTCAAAATATAACTATTTTGATAGAGAATTTTCTCCTTTAGTTTAGTATAAGAATTTTAGATTTATGCCTTATGGTTTTTCAGATAAGTCCCATTTTCCAAAATGCTGCGTCATCAGCCACAGTCACTTACTTTTGGAGTGATCCTCGTAGCAGTCAATCCCCTCGTCCATCATTTCTTGTAAAATAAACTTCTTTCTAGTCACGAATAGATGCATAGATATCTGGGCATGATCATTAGATTGAAAAAACTTTTTACATAATGAAGTAATTTATAATCTTTTACTGTTAGTCATAAAAACTGTAAATTTGTGTGTCAATGATGTTGTACGTCATTTTAATAATTCTGAGGAGGATGGGCATAAATCCTGGGACAAACGCCATCGCAGGGTTTGTTCCATCAATGGAAATATGGACAAAAATGCCAAAAAAACATTCAACACCTGAAGTTAAAACAAGGAGGAGGTATTTGAGAGGCAGAAAGAAGCTGAAACTGGACCGACATGAAGCTGCTTAAGGGGTGACATATGATGATGCAGTCTTCTAGGCTCTGAAAGTTTGTGGCTCATTTCCTGTAAATAGTAATTTTAGAATATTCAACTCTTTCAAACATGATATCTCAGTCAAATATGGTAATACCAAGAAGATATTTGTGTCATTTTAAGCTTGAACTGTCTCCTAGTGTCTGACAATGAGTATAATAACATTAATATAATTAATAATGATCTATGGATTTTTACATGAATTATGCAACATAATAGTAATATTACGTTACAAGAGCGGTATGTTGACGTTTTCATGTTCGAGGAAAAGATTGAAAAAGCGAAACGTAGTTAAGCTTTTTTAATTTCCGAGAACATGAAAACAAACATACCGCTCGTGTATCGTACATTATTTTGTGCGAAGAGCGTTTATTACATACCTGAAAGACGAATTTCTAATTAGTTGCAATGAAATCTCCATGTTGGTTTCTGTTTAATGACTGCAACTTCGGAAAACCAAAATATCTTGTTGCTATAAAATGTTTTCTGTGTTTACTATACTCCAGCAGGCCGTGATATACGTCTGTCTTTTTTTTTTTTCCCCAGTCTATAAATGCGAACTTAAAACGAACGGTAAGGTTATGTAATGATTTATTTTTAATTTTAATATTTTAACAATATTATTTATATAACATATTGCAGTAATAACATCGGCATCTGGAATCTTGTTGATTTTTCACGGCTTCCTTAATGTTACTTGTATCAGGAATGCAATAAGTTTCGTGGAGTAGTAGACTTTACTTAATTTTTGCAAATATTTAAAAACAATAATATTAACATTGCAATTTAGGTGAAATTGCAGTGGTAAGTTTCAATTTATAATTATTACTATGTTAAACGTCTCTAAAAATAATATGTTAAAAGCCTAAAGCAGTAAAATGAATGTGGCGCTTAAGCGGTAAGAAGAGGGAAATTGTTATGTGTGTTACGTTGGGAATACTGAATGTGGTATTTCACACTTACCGCGTATTGGTTCTGTGCGGAAAACAAGCAAATACGCACGATCTCGCACAAAGTATTATTGTAA
Source organism: Periplaneta americana (assembly GCA_025594305.2). Lineage (NCBI taxonomy): Eukaryota > Metazoa > Arthropoda > Insecta > Blattodea > Blattidae > Periplaneta > Periplaneta americana. The sequence continues at coordinate 200,979,741 of JAJSOF020000003.1, read as the reverse complement.
GTTACATATATAGTAATATTTAATTAATGTAAATAAAAATAAAAATAGCTCTATGTCAGGCACTAAAGAATAGTATTAGCTATAAACCAGTGAAAAACTGTGGCTCTATCTTAAAAACTGCATGAGCTATCATGTTTCAAGTTGTATATTAAAAATATAAACAAAATAATTTTTATAAACAATTTAGATATGATTTCAAGCAATCTGTTCACTTCATCCTCTTTCTGGTAAAATTCTCAATTGTATAAAAATGTTACAGAGCAAAATTATACAAAACAAAATTTTTGGTATGTAATGGTGTACATATACCTTAAGTCTAGTCTTTACCCGTTGTGGTGTAAATGATCAAACGATATTGAATGAAATTCCATTGTTTGTGTTGTGCATCACACCTTCACACGTGCGAATCTGACATAGCGGGGGCGACAACCCACACAACCAGAGACGAAAATGAACTTCAGATCCAGACGGAGGCTTCATACTTGTCTAATTTTGGAGACAAGCCCTGCAACCCCCACGCTTTTGAATTATCTCTGCAACGCACATTTCTGTCTACCCTCAGTCTGTCTTTTTCGACCACAATCAACTGCCGTGTATGGAGGTTGCAACCATTTGAGTTGCTGGCTTGACATATTTAATACAACCGGCTTAAATCCATCGCCGAAAGCTGTCTGCAGGAATGACACGACTCATAATTACAAAATTTCTGAATGTGTACTAATTATAGTTCTCATCCCCCCCCACCCCCTACCGTTCTCTCTGACAACAGAACCTTCACACCTATCTCCAGACCATCTATTTTTTTTTCGCTTCCCATTTCACTTTCTTTTTTTTTCTTTCCTAGTAATTTATTCCTTCCAACATCATCACAGTCTTTTTTTTTCTTTTCGTCGTCATAGCAACGAATTCCAAACTCTACAAAGAAACTTGTAATAACTCTAAAGACCATACAAAGTCTAACCACAAGCGCAAGTAATGGGTCACTCAGAAGTAAGTATTTACTTTGGAATTCTGTGGTATCCCCTAAACCAGACACGGGCACCAAGTATCTCTCTACAAATTCTATTCAATACTGCCACTACTAAAACCACTATTATTATTACTACTGCTACTATTTCATGTTTATGACTAGAAGGTATTTTCCTATTGCTTTCCCGGCAAGTTGTGTACGAGACGACGTAAGGAAGGCAGAGTGGAGAGAGTTCCATGTAAGGAAGAGTTTCCACTATCTAGAGCAGTCATGTCAACTGATGCCCATAGGAGCAAGCGCGCGCTTTAGAGCCCAGGAGAGCCTGAGCGCTTTACAGCGGAAAGGAAAGAGACAGACGAAAGAGGTAGTTTATGCTGCTCTGTCGAGCTGTATTCAGGGATGGCCAGCACTGATTCAATGAATAAAGGGAAGAGAACTTATTAAAACTGTGTCCATGTTAATTTTTAGATTTGCCTGAGAAGTATAAGTGCATTATAAGAATGTAAGTTTTAATTTTAATGCTCATTTTTCACAAGTATTTAGTTTGCTTTTTTATTCAAAAGAAATATTTTCTCAACTTTTTTTTTACAGAAAAGTGAAATTTTCAGATATGTTTGTTTAGTAGCCTTACAGGTACTAAAACAATGTTTCCGTAAATCTAATATATCGTAAATACGTATTACTGAAGATAGTGTATTAAAATGTTTGAAAATATTCGCATGGAAAATGTTTGTAAGCAAAATAATTAACAAAGCAAATACTGTTACATCACAAACAAAAGATATGTGCCTATGTGTTTGTAAAACGTCAGCTCTATAGCTTCAGCAGATTTCGAGATAATTTAATATTCTGATAACAGAAAGTTGCGCACCAATATCACCTAAAAGCATAATGCGATAAGAGTTTTATTATGTAATATTAGTTACAGTTAAAACATATACCTAGACAACTGTGCTTTGTACTATAATATTCTTTATGCTCGACCATGCCGAAATGTAGTAATTATACACCTGGTAGCAGACCTTTAATGCATGTCATTAAAGTACACTTACTCATTAAAGGTCAGGTCTTTCACCCAATGACGACTCAGGTTACAACTGTTCAGCCAATGACAGGTCAGCTTTCTACCGTTATAAAACCGCAAGTATCGATTATTCTCGGATATGCAATCGAAAGAGAATTAGCGAAAAGTCACGGAGGCTGGAAATCCAATACTGTCGCAGAAGGTTATGTTCTGTTACTATAATAATTAGCGTTAATTGTAAATAATATTCAAATAAATTTAATTTGTCATCTCGTTTTTCAATGTCTAATTTAATTTCAATGTTATCTCTGTAGGTTCTTATGGCCTAGCAAGGTCAATGTGAACATCTGTTCCTCGGAAAAAATCAATACTTTCGCGTCTGAGCACATCTCACAACATACGGGACATTGGTCAAGGTCAGATACAATAAAATTAATAATATCAAGTTAGAAATATGGTCGAGCATAAAAAGTCGTATGAAACTCGCTTATAATGGTAATTAAGAAGATCGTATGAAAATTATGAAACTCGCTTGCGCTCGTTTCATAAATATCCGTACTCGCTTCTTAATTACCTTCATTATAGGCTTGTTGCATAATGTACTGTTTGATTACTTTTATAAGGCTAAAGATACTATCAATATCAATTTCAACTTATCATGTCATATTCAGTGTCTTTCTTTGGGATAACACTTTCTTTATGAATGATGTGTTTAATTCACTTAGTACAGTATAGTTGTAGTCATTATGGAATTTGTGTGAATATTCCTTCTTTACTCTTTATTATGTTATTAACCTTTAAAACACAACTGCAATATTAGGCTAAGAAATAGGTGTTAGTACTTTTGTTTTATAGACAATGTAGAAAATAACAAACAGAAAGAAGCCATATAAAAATAACGACATAAAATTTCACGTTCCGTTTGAAGTTTGTGCACCACTGTTTTCTTAATCCAACAGATGCTTATTCCTCCAACCCTCCCTACCATACTTAGCGCTTGATGCCCGCGCACGACGCCAAGCTCAGAAAAATGCGCTTGCTTTGACATCACTGATCTAGAGACTGGAAAATGTCTTTGTTAAAGCTGTAGAAGTTTGATAATTCATATGAGAGGTTTGAGTCACCTCGTATTTTACAACTTAACCCAAAATGTTCTAAACTCAATAGTTTGCACAACACATCCTGCATTGTGCTTTGATTACATATCAGTGATAGGACGGAAAGCAGACAGACGGATGGGACAGGGCCGAACTAACTGCATGTTGATGTTGTTACTATGAAATGGTTTCAGGTGGTGTCTGTCAAACGCACCGGCTCTGCTGTTCGGAGTTATTTCCGAAAGGAAAGCAACAATTCATATAAACATTAAAATAATATGTAACGTATGAAAACTAAAATTAATCGTTGGTTTTCGTATTAAAAGTGAGAGTTTGTGGAGTAGGTATGTACTGTAGCTACTTGATAAAAATTAATTTCTTCGTGCGAGACAGATAATTCCTAATATGAAATTTTTCCAGGAAACTTTAAATATGAAAATTTTCCTGGAAGTAACTTATTATCCTTATTAAGAAATCATTTTAACTTATAAACTTCGGCGAGTTTCAGAACTTAATTATACTAATACAGTTATCGCTTATCTGTTATTTTGATCGGTAGATGAATAAATACTTATCGCCCAAATTTTACACTCTAAACTGAAAACTCATCGGGATAAAAAAGAGAAAGCGAGCGGTCCATAACTTTACTCATTACGTACAACTACGAGTAGGTTGCGTGAGAAACGAAACAAGGATAACAAGGGAAATATAAACAGAAAAAGAAGAATACGAGGAGAACAAGGGGAATACAAGGAGAACAAGGGGAATACAAGGAGAACAAGGGGAATACAAGGAAAACAAGGGGAATACAAGGAGAACAAGGGGAATACAAGGAGAACAAGGGGAATACAAGGAGAACAAGGGAAATATAAAGAGGAAAAGAAGAATACGAGGAGAACAAGGGGAATACAAGGAGAACAAGGGGAATACAAGGATAACAAGGGGAATACAAGGATAACAAGGGGAATACAACGATAACAAGGGGAATACAAGTAGAACAAGGGGAATACAAGTAGAACAAGGGGAATACAAGGAGAACAAGGGAATACAAGGAGAACAAGGGGAATACAAGGAGAACAAGGGGAATACAAGGAGAACAAGGGGAATGCAAGGAGAACAAGGGGAATACAAGGAGAACAAGGGGAATACAAGGATAACAAGAGGAATGCAAGCAGAATAAGCGGAATACAAGGAGAACAAGGGGAATACAAGGAGAACAAGGGAATACAAGGATAACAAGGGAATACAAGGATAACAAGGGAATACAAGGATAACAAGGGAATACAAGGATAACAAAAGGAATACAAGGATAACAAGAGGATTGCAAGCAGAATAAGCGGAATACAAGGATAACAAGCGGAATACAAGGATAACAAGGGGAATAAAAGGATAACAAAAGGAATAAAAGGATAACAAGGGGAATACAAGGAGAACAAGGGGAATACAGAGAGAACAGGGGGGAATACAATGAGAACAAGGGGAATACAAGGATAACAAAGGGAATACAAGGAGAATAAGGGGAATACAAGGAGAACAGGGGGAATACAAGGATAACAGGGTGAATAAAGGAAATAACAGGGAATAAGGGAATACAAGGAGAACAAGGGGAATACAAGGAGAACAAGGGGAATACAAGGAGAATAAGGGGAATACAAGGAGAATAAGGGGAATACAAGGGAATACAAGGAGAACAAGGGGAATACAAAGATAACAAGAGGAATGCAAGCAGAATAAGCGGAATACAAGGAGAACAAGGGGAATACAAAGAGAACAAGGGGAATACAAGGATAACAAGGGGAATACAAAGAGAACAAGGGGAATATAAAGAGAACAAGTTGGAATACAAGGATAACAAGAGGAATACAAAGAGAATAAGGGGAAGGCTGGGAGATGAAGGTGAATACAAGGAGGAGACTGCAAGGAGAACGAGAGGAATGCTAGCAGAGCGAGGGTTTAATTTTTATGTGATGGTGAATTCCTAAGTAAACCACCTCATCCTTAGAAGAAAGACATATTTCTACGTCAGATAATTGACTTGGTCTGTTAATTAACTGCAGGGAACATTTTTCCTAGGCACTCGTAGATGACGTCGAATACAACATAGAATTCGCTTTTGCTTTGGGTAATGAAACAAGATAGAAGTGGACTGTTAATGCAGAGCTGGGCATTGAACGAGGAAGTCGTGCTGTTACAACGAAGCCTGGAAGTTATGAATCAGTCACCATATTCATGATGTTTCTTTCCACTGCCAATAATAACTAAATATTTAAAGAGTCAGTTCCGCGTGGAGTAAATACTGATGTGCAGTTTGGTCTAGATCAGTAAACTTCTTAGAAAATGAATTCGTCAGCGTTTGTTAATCAGTTTCAATGTTATGGTAAAACAAACGTGAAAAGTGGCGCTTGTTTTGTAGTCGGTATTGCCACAGCCATCAAAGGTTTACATATCTCACGACATCAGTTAGCTGAACTTTTTGACAAATGGGAATACTCCGTGAATAATAGGTAATGCAGTTTTCGGTGGCTTACCAAGCGGTAAAAAATTCCTGAAGAATATACAGGATGTAAGTAAAATAACGCTACTGATTTTCAGAGCGAATAGCTCATGTTGTATGCAACAAAAAAAGTATAATAGCATATTGGTGGAAAGTTTATAGTTTGTTTTCTCAGAAAAAAAAATTCCCAAAAGTTTACACCCTCTTATTCGGTAACCATTACGAGTAAGATCGTGATTTTTGTCCATATCGTTACAAAATCTAATAAAGAATCATTTATCTCTATGGCGTATTTCAATAGCGTGGGTAGCTGACGCGCCCTTGTTAAACCCTACTACTACTATTCAATAGCGTGGACAGTTTTCGTGTAAATTTAATTAAACCACGGTTGAGTGGAAGAGAAGGCCTCATGGCCTTAACTCTGCCAGGCAAAATAAAACTACTACTACTACTACTACTACTACTTTTACTACTACTACTACTACTACCACTACTACTACTACTACTACCACTACTACTACTACTACTACTTTACTACTACTACTACTACTACTACTACTACTACTACTACTTTTACTGCTGCTACTACTACTACTACTACTACGATTACCACTACTTACTTTTGTACTACTACTTACTTTACTGCTACACTACTTTAGTTACTACTACTACTATTACTACTACTACTTTACTTTACTACTATTACCACTACTACTACTATACTACTACTACTGCTACTTTACTACTACTACTACTACTATGCTATTACTACTATTACCACTACTACTACTATTACCACTACTACTGTTACCACTACTACTACTACTACTACTACCACCACTATTTAAAGTCACTGACCGATGTTACTACCACTACTTGCACCACTACATTACTACTACTACCACTTCTACTACTACACTACTACTACTACTACTACTTTTTACTACTACTACTACTACTATTACCACTAGTTCTGCTATTACCACTACTACTACTATTACCACTACTACTACTATTACCACTACTACTACTATTACCACTACTACTAGAATTACCACTACTAAATCTTGCAGAATTTACTACTACTACTAGACTACCACTACTATTACTATTAACTAAGACTACTAAAACTAGTACTACTGTTATAAACTAAATACTTTTAGTAACTATTATTACTACTAAAGGAAAAATACTATCTACTACTACTACTCTACTACTACTACTTTTACTACTACTATTACCACTACTACTACTTTTACTACTACTACTACTTTTACTACTACTACTTTTACTATTACTACTACTATTACTACTACTACTACTACTTTTACTACTACTACTACTTTTACTACTACTACTACTACTTTTACTACTACTACCACTACTACTACTATTACCACTACTACTGCTAAGCTACTACTACTACTACTACTACTATTATTATTACTACTACTACTACTACTACTAATTTCAAGTCACTGACCGATGCAAACAGCTTGCAACATTGTAAACAGAGAGGGAGGCGGGAGGTAGTTCTCCTAGAGAGAGGGACCTCTTACATCTGTATTATCAGAAGAAATAGAAGTACACACTTCCTACTAAATCTTTACTTTGTCTAGAATCGAACCACGGACCGATTGAATGATAGAAGCATATCCTACCTACTAATAACTAAGCTAAGACGGCGGAAAAATAAGAATAATTATAAACTAAATACATTTATTTGTTAACGTTATTTTAAAAGAGAAAATAAATTCAAGTCGAAAGGCCTTTAAACAAAACAATAAAACTTTCCGTCACTCATCCTGTTCCTTCTGCGTCTTCGAAACGCATTTTATCTTCATTCCCCAGCTTTTCCTCTAGTAGAAGGAAGGCTCTGGTTGCGGAAGCGCCCGTCTTATGTTTACCCTCGGCGTGTCCATGGCGACGGGGCGGGCGGTGGTCCATATCAGTCCTCCATAAACATGTGGAGCCGGATCACAGCGGATAATCTGTCGGACTCTGCTTTCTTACGTCACGCAGAGGTGAAGAAAGGAATCATATGGCATTAATTCACAGCCTGCTAAATCGTTTAGTGACGAATGAATGAACCAGCACAATGGAACCTCGTTGTAGCGCGATTGTCGGTCGGGAGATTGCTTATAATCCTGCGTTGTATCGAAAAAAGTGAATATTCTGCGAATAAAATGATAACGTAATATAAAAATACATCAACATGTTTGTTGTAGCACATAGGGGGCAGTGCTGTGTGATTGTGACTTGTCCTTCGCTGTACTAGAGATCAATTCTCGGCAGCGACGGATTTCTAGTACAGGGACATCATTTTATTTTTAGTAACATTTCTAATATTAACCTGGCTATACCTTTGGATTAAAGGTTCAGAACACCGTTTGCTACCCCCTTCAACGACTGGAGTTCGATGATAGACTACTGGCGTAAAATACAAACAGATCACTTTACTAGGTATAGGAGAGAAGAAAAGTAGTTCATCCATTTACGTAAAGTAGAAAATATCGCGATTTTGAGTTTGATAATTTTCATTAGGTTTTTGTTTAATCAAAATACAGTACTGTATTAACAATGAGTGTTTTTACTCACGAACTGAGCTATCCATGTGGACGTATTCATTATGCAGTGTATATTATACTGTCTACAGCACATTAGCGTACAATATAGAGAATGAAGTTAAATTGAAAAATAATCATAATATGGATATTTAAACACAATTTTGAAAATGGTGGCCGTTCATTTCGATACAGACCTCAGTTCTTTTTTGCATATTATCGCACTATAAATTATTGTACTTAATTGTAATTACCTGTTTCGTCCTTCGTACTAGTAACTCATGTTGAAATACTTCTGTACATACTCTGTAAAAGAGTACCTTACGTACTATAAATTCAATCTTCACTTCTGCCCGATCCGAAAAGATAAAATTACTCAGACATGCTATCTACTATCGTCCACACCTGTGGAGTAAAGGTTAGCGCGTCTGGCCGCGAAACCAGGTGGCCTATTCCTGGTAGGGACAAGTTAACCGGTTGAGGTTTTTTCCGGGTTTTCCTCAACCCAATTTGAGCAAATGCTGGGTAACTTTCGGTGTTGGACCCCGGACTCATTTCACCGGCTTTATCACCTGAATCTCATTCAGACGCTAAATAACATAAGATGTTGATAAAGCGTCGTAAAATAACCTACTAAAATAAAAAATAAAATAAAAGCTATCTACTGATTTAATACAAGAGGGTGGGAGTGGATTATATAGCGAAATTTATAAACTTGTACTTGCTATTTGGGAAAAGGAAATTGTACCAGAACAATGGAAGGAGTCCATAATTGTACCTATTTTTAAAAAGGGGGACAAAACCAACTGTGGTAACTTTCGAGGAATATCACTTTTGTTGACGTCGTACAAAATTTTGTCCAATATTCTTTTGAGAAGATTAACTCCGTACGTAGATGAAATTATTGGGGATCATCAGTGCGGTTTCGGCGTAATAGATCGATTATTGATCAGATTTTTTGTATTCGACAGATAATGGAGAAAAAATGGGAGTATAAGGGTACAGTACATCAGTTATTCATAGATTTCAAAAAGGCTTATGACTCGGTTAAGAGGGAAGTATTATATGATATTCTTATTGAATTTGGTATTCCCAAGAAACTAGTTCGATTAATTAAAATGTGTCTCAGTGAAACGTACAGCAGAGTCCGTATAGGTCAGTTTCTATCTGATGCTTTTCCAATTCACTGCGGGCTAAAGCAAGGAGATGCACTATCACCTTTACTTTTTAACTTCTAGAATATGCCATTAGGAAAGTTCAGGATAACAGGCAGGGTTTGGAATTGAACGGGTTACATCAGCTTCTTGTCTATGCGGATGACGTGAATATGTTAGGAGAAAATACACAAACGATTAGGGAAAACACGGAAATTTTACTTGAAGCAAGTAGAGCGATCGGTTTGGAAGTAAATCCTGAAAAGACAAAGTATATGATTATGTCTCGTGACCAGAATATTGTACGAAATGGAAATATAAAAATTGGAGATTTATCCTTCGAAGAGGTGGAAAAATTCAAATATCTTGGAGCAACAGTAACAAATATAAATGACACTCGGAGGAAATTAAACGCAGAATAAATATGGGAAATGCGTGTTATTATTCTGGTCGAGAAGCTCTTATCATCCAGTCTGCTGTCGAAAAATCTGAAAGTTAGAATTTATAAAACAGTTATATTACCGGGTTCTTCTGTATGGTTGTGAAACTTGGACTCTCACTCTGAGAGAGGAACATAGGTTCAGGGTGTTTGAGAATAAGGTGCTAAGGAAAATATTTGGGGCTAAGGGATGAAGTTACAGGAGAATGGAGAAAGTTACACAACACAGAACTGCACGCATTGTATTCTTCACCTGACATAATTAGGAACATTAAATCCAGACGTTTGAGATGGGCAGGGCATGTAGCACGTATGGGCGAATCCAGAAATGCATATAGAGTGTTAGTTGGGAGACCGGAGGGAAAAGACCTTTAGGGAGGCCGAGACGTAGATGGAGGATAATATTAAAATGGATCTGAGGGAGGTGGGGTATGATGATAGAGACTGGATTAATCTTGCACAGGATAGGGACCGCTGGCGGGCTTATGTGAGGGCGGCAATGAACCTTCGGGTTCCTTAAAATCCATTTGTAAGTAAGTAAGTAAGTACTGTCGGTCCAAGTGGTTTTGTCGCAGGGTTATAGAAAAGAGGGAAATCACGTGACAGTTAATTAACGAGGCCATTTTATTGAAGTTATTTTAAACAGTTGTATAATATTACGTAGACGTCTAATTCCAAACAAAAATTAATGTTTACAGAAAAGATCTAACACAGCCGAGCAACTAGTCTTTACAGAGGGGCGAACAGAAGAGGGTGTGGGAAACCGGGATGCGACGTAGGCAAACGGACGACAGTACTTGTGAGAAAATATGATTCAATATTGAAAGCTCTTTCGTCACTGGAAAACGCGAACATATATCTGGAACGTACTATACTCACTCATACCGTTCGTGTTTACTTTGACCGTAAGGCAATTTTGACTGTATACGCTTTATTCTCTGTGCAGAACGGTTGTAAGTTTACTAGTAGAGGGGGTGGGAGTGAAGTACATTCAAAAACTCAGGTACAATAAAAATTGAAGTAAAAATAAAACTCTCTTTCAAATCGTAATTCTTTTCTATATAAATTTATCATGAACATTCTTTGACGAGATTATGCTATTCTTCGTCTAAATCATACCTGCACAAACAGCGCTCCTTCCGAGCGGGAGAGCTGTGTTTACCGCTCGCCGAATCGGAGAGGAAGATACGTCAGAATGACATAGACTTGCTATAGGTAGAGGAGAGGGAAACGACCACCCAGCTATCTAGTGGAGTGCAGTGTGTATTCTCAGTAACTGTTTCACGTTGCTTACCTACTGCTACAGTACAGTATGGAGGAATCTAAAAGACGGTAAAGTAGTGATCAGGCAAGTTCTTTCAATGTTGCATGGGAAAATACTTATTTTTTCATAGCTGCTGGAGTAAATACTCAGTGCTTTATCTGCCACAACATTTTGAAAGGTAGAAAGAAACGAAACATTACGAGTCCAGACATAAAGATACTAAAGATATTAAAGATATCTTCAACAATTTAAATATCTCTTTCAGGGAAAAGGCCAGCTCATTGTTGATATGGTGAATAAATTACAGAATTTCAGTCGTAAACTTACAGTAGCGTGCAAATTAATCCGAACAACGTAATTACTTATACAAAAACACTCAAACGGGATAAAAAAGGATCTAAGACATACCTCGTTAATCTATGTGGCCTCCCTTGTTCCTAATAACAGCTCTGAGACGATTTGGCATAGATTCCACTAATTTACCACAAATATTCTTCATTTCTTCATCGCGAAACCATACACCAATGAGGGTAGAAATCATCTTCTCCTTTGTAGAACAATCCATTTTTGCATTCTTCTTTTGCAGATTGACCACAAGTTCTCAGTGGGGTTGATGTCGGGTGAGTTGCCTGACCAGGGGAGTACCTGAATATTCTTCTTGTTGAAGAATTCTGTAGTTTTTCGAGACGTATGGCATGGTGCCAGGTCTTGTTGGAACACATCTCTGCCATCCGGAAATGATTTTTGCAGCTGGGGTACGATTCTGGTTTCCAATAAGTGGATATATTTGTCAGAATTCATCATTCCCTTGATAGGTATTAATGCTCCAGGCCCTTCATGTGTAAAGCAACACCAAAACATTACTTTAGGGGGTATTTGGGTGCTTGTTGGAGATGAGCTGCTGTTACTTTTTCGGATCCAATCCGTACGTAAGAAACACGGTGGCCGTGGACCTCGAAATGAGACTCATCGGAAAAAAGTACATTCTTCCAGTCATTCACTGTCCAGTGTTGATGTAATTTTGCCCACATTAAGCGCTTTTGCACATAACAGGGGTTAGCAGTTGCTTCTTAATAGGCTTACGAGCCCTTCGTCCAGCTTCCAAAAGCCTACGCCGCACTGTTGTGACGTGAATATTCGCCCCAGTGGTAGCCACTAACTCGCGGGTTAAGTCGACAGCAGTTAGTCTAGGATTTAATTTACAGTCGTGGCCAAAAGTTTAGAACACCCCTTGAAAAAGGCAATTTTACTCAGTATATCATGTCACAACTTTAAATAATTATATGATTTTAGTATAGCTGAAAAGAATAGTCTTTTTTATGTATGATATGTACAAATCAAAAGTTATATGTTATGGAATGGGCGGAAGTGTACAGTTTTATTTTTTCTATAAAACACAAATCCAATACTATAAAAAAATTCTGTAAATTGTAATTTGCGCTTCTAATAATTAATATTAATTTCCAATATTCCTAAAATATAAAGAGACAATTTAAAAAAGAAATTTGAATTAATTGTCGCCATTTTTCAAACAACACACAAATTAACACAATTTTCCAATTAAAAATAAAGAGTTAAAAGTCATATTTTGATTAATAACACAATATTTCTCTCGAAATCCACTTAGAACTTTGTAGGACCACTTTTGCATTGTAACAGCACGTATTCTCTTTGGCATTGAGTTTATTAGATTCTATATATAACCCTTTCTCAGGGTTGTCCAACATTCTGCTAACTGCAATTTCAATTCTTGAAGATTTCTTACGTTCTTTTTGTGTATTTCAGAATTCCCAGATATTCTCAATGGGGTTCAAATCTGGACTCCTAGCAGGCCAAGACAGTAGCGGTATACCATTCTCGGTGAACCATGCCTTGGATTTTCGAGAAGTGTGGCAGAGGGCATTATCTTGCTGATATGACCAAATCTTTCTTGGATAAGAACTTATTCTGACGAACACAACTAATCAACTGAAGCTCTCATATTTTAAAAGTACCTTTCATCTATCTATATTTACAATACACACAAGCAGCTTGAAGAAACATGTAAACAAAACATCTTCCACCCAAACTACAGTCAACCAACCCTAATAAAAGGACCACTCCTAACAATAACAGTTTACTACAGGCAATAAATTACAGTTGTCACTCTGTGGCTTGAAGAAAACGTAAGAAACCTCTTATTTTTCTTGATATTACAATTGATCCATTCTTAAACTGTTTCGTAACCATATTTTCGTTACTTTTGAAATTAATTTTTATTATTGAGAAATTCATTTTATCTGAAAAATGTAAAAATTAAAAAACACAAATATATTTTTAAAACAATCATTTTTTAAAATAAAAATTAAAACTTTATACATTTTCAGCTGCAACCAGTATATTTTCAGTACTAATAAATATTCAGGAAATACTTTCTATATAAATATTATATTTAAAAAAGTATCAATTTTTGAAGAGGTGCTCTAAACTTTTGGCCACGACTGTACTTTTCCTGACAATTAAACGATCATCCGCAGGTGAAGTCTTCCTTTTCCGGCCACAGTTTCCTTTTTCTGGGGTGTGATGGATCCAGTCTCCTGTATCGTTTTATGATCGAATTAACAGTAGCCAAACCGATGTGACATTCTGCAGCAATTTTCCTCTGTGTCATAGAAGAATGCGCTGCTAATGTTATAATTTTAGACCGTTTTCGTGGAGTTGTATCCATTTGTGAAGACGACAGAATGTACACAGGATTGCAGCATTAAGTCTTCAACACAACTGAAATGCTTATAAGTACAAAACGACAGGCAAAATGTCACATATTATAAAAATAATGACAGGCCTTCAACAATGGAATTACACGTACTACAGATGTCAATTAAAGCGGTATGAGCAGCTGTGAGGCCAACAATGACAGAAAATGTAAAATACGTTGTGTTCGGATTAATTTGCACGCTACTGTACACTTTTCGTAAGTCAGTTTCGGGAAGGTAATATGGCTTACTTTCGAACGATAGAAACTGCTCGTGATGAAGCTATGTTAAATGATTATGTGCAAATATTAATTGAAATTTAAAATGAATTTAATTCTAGGTTCCAAGATCTTGTCTTAAGGTCCACACCTGTGGAGTAACGGTTAGCGCGTCTAGCTGCGAAACCAGGTGGCCCGGGTTCGATTCCCGAGTCAAACCTGGTTGAGGTTTTTCCGGGGTTTTCCCTCAACTCATTATGAGCAAATGCTGGGTAAACCCCGGACTCATTTCACCGGCATTATCACCTTCTTCTCATTCAGACGCTAAATAACATAAGCTGTTGATAAAGCGTCGTAAAATAACCTAAAAAATCTTGTCTTAATTGGAAAGAAGTTTAAAGTTATCATAATAAATTCTTCAACGCCAGAAACAGTGTCATTTAAGTTAAGGTGGGCCTGGTTGGCGTAGATAGCGCTGGCCTTCTATGCCCGAGGTTGCAGGTTCGATTCCGGGCTAGGTCGATTGCATTTAAGTGTGCTGATATAACCTCGGCAGTTGCGAGCGTCGTTAAATAAAACATAACATTTAACGATTTACAGCTCGAACTTATTGATCTTCAATGTGGCCTAAGGGCTAAAGATCGTTTGAATAATACTAAAGCCTGGTTGAGTTTTACAAGACTAAACATTAGTCCACGACTACACTGGCTGGCTGTGAAAATGATTGATGTTTGGCTCAACATTTATATTTGTGAGCAACTGTTTTCTATAATCAACTTTAATAAAGGCAGACATCGAACATCTGTAACTGATGTTTCATTACGATCAGTAGGCTACTGTTCCTTTCAGCTGCCAACAGCATAAAACCTCGTTTTGATGTACTGATAAATAAATACATAACAAAAATGATATTTTATATTTAAGTAGCTATAGAATTTATATTATTTCTGAAAAGTAAATATTTCTGTATACTCGTAAATTAATACAGTAAGTACAAGATAGTTTTCCACCTGAAAACAAAATCCGCCTGAATCGACGTAACTTCCTCCAAAGTCGTGGCAAATTCAGCCTGAATCGTTGAAAATTCCACCTCTATCCAGGAAAATACTCCCGAACGATCGTAAAAAAATTTAATATGGATCGTAAAAAAATGTCATATGGATCGTGAAAAGATTTCGTATGGGTCGTAAAAAAATTCGTGTGGATCCAGAAGTATGGATGAAGAAAAGATTTCGTATGGATCGAGAGAAGATTTCGTATGGATCGAGAGAAGATTTCGTGTTGATCTAGAAAAGACTTCACCTGGATCGAGAAAAGATTTCATCTGGATCAAGATAAGAATTCGTCTGGATCGAAAAGAGATATCGTGTGGATCGAGAAAATATTTCGCCTGGATCGAAAAAGGATTTCAACTGGACCGAGAAAACTTTTCGTCCGGACCGAGAAAAGATTTCGTCCGGATCGAAAAGAGATTTCGTCCGGATCGAGAAAAGATTTTGTCTTGATCGAGAAAAGATTTCGTCCGGATCGAAAAAAAGATTTCGTCCGGATCGAAAAAAAAAAATTGTTCGGATCGAGAAAAGATTTCATCTGGATCGAGAAAAGATTTCATCTGGATCGAGAAAAGATTTCGTCCAGATCGAAAAAAAGATTTCGTCCGGATCGAGAAAAGATTTCATCTGGATCGAGAAAAGATTTCATCTGGATCGAGAAAAGACTTCATCTGGATCGAGAAAAAATTTCATCTGGATCGAGAAAAGTTTTCTTCCGGATGGAAAAAAGATTTCGTTCGGATCGAGAAAAGATTTCATCTGGATCGAGAAAAGATTTCATCTGGATCGAGAAAAGATTTCATCTGGATCGAGAAAAGATTTCATCTGGATCGAGAAAAAATTTCATCTGGATCGAGAAAAGATTTCATCTGGATCGAGAAAAAATTTCTTCCGGATGGAAAAAAGATTTCGTCCGGAACGACAAAAGATTTCATTCGGATGGAAAAAAGATTTCGTCCGGATTGAAAAAGATTTCGTCCGGATCGAGACGAGATTTCGTCCGGATCGAAAAAAGATTTCGTCTGGGCCGAGAACAAAATATTTCGTCTTAATGGACACAATCTGCACCAGCACCACTGCCACTTTCGTCCGTATCACCACCATCTTCATATGAATCATAATTTTCGGACGAATCACCGTGACCTCTTTAAATCGCCACGATCCTTCTTCTTCTCACACATCATGATCTTCATCTTTATAATTTAGTTCCTCATAATCTTCAGCGGTCATATTTCTCTATGCAGTTTGTTCCAACTTGTATTGATGTGGACATCTTCCCATCAGTTATGCCGCCCATCTTTGTTTTCTATTACATCAGAATGTAGTGTTCGTTCTCGCCACACATAATATGCATGTTCACCACGTTCCATTTTATATTGTTTCACTATTTCAATTACATTTTCATGCTCATTTATCTTGTTGCCCTTTACTGTATGAGCTGCCACATATGTAGCGAATTTTCTTCAAGCACATCTAATTTATATCTGCGACACAATATGGACGCCCGTCTTATGCTGCATTATGCATTCCAATTGTCTTAGGAATGCTGTGCTATGCTGGGTTGCGAATTCTTTTATATGTATGTCCAGCAACCGCTTGGCTCACTTTGACATCTGGAGCGTCTTTTGTTATTTACGACACCCAGAGGAGTTCATGTGAGAAGCTGGTCTGAAACACAAGTTTGCATTCTCCACAGGGTATTAAATGTAGACACGGACATCTTCCTGGAGGTACGGGACACTCCGGGGATTCCACTCCAAAACTGGGACACACATAAATGAAACCGGTACACTTCAAATACGGAACGAATACTAAAAAAAATTGTCATATTTTAGCAGATATTTTACGACTATTTATTGTGTCACACATACAGGGTGAATCTAAATTCAACTGACAAACTTCCAGGAGTTGTAGAGGACACCAATTAGAGAATAAATAATAATAATAATAATAATAATAATAGTAATAATAATAATAATAATAATAATAATGTCTCGTGACCAGAATATTGTACGAAATGGAAATATAAAAATTGGAGATTTATCCTTCGAAGGGGTGAAAAAATTCACATATCTTGGAGCAACAGTAACAAATATAAATGACACTCGGGAAGAAATTAAATGCAGAATAAATATGGGAAATGCGTGTTATTATCGGTTGAGAAGCTTTTATCATCTAGTCTGCTGTCAAAAATCTGAAAGTTAGAATTTATAAAACAGTTATATTACCGGTTGTTCTGTATGGTTGTGAAACTTGGACTCTCACTCTGAGAGAGGAACATAGGTTAAGCGTGTTTGAGAATAAGGTGCTTAGGAAAATATTTGGGGCTAAGAGGGATCAAGTTACAGGAGAATGGAGGAAGTTACACAACACAGAGCTGCACACATTGTATTCTTCACCTGACATAATTAGGAACATTAAATCCAGACGTTTGAGATGGGCAGGGCATGTAGCACGTATGGGCGAATCCAGAAATGCATATAGAGTGTTAGTTGGGAGACCGGAGGGAAAAAGGCCTTTGGGGAGGCCGAGACGTAGATGGGAGGATAATATTAAAATAGATTTGAGGGAGGTGGGATATGATGATAGAGACTGGGTTAATCTTGCACAGAATAGGGACCAATGGCGGGCTGATGTGAGGGCGGCAATGAACCTTCGGGTTCCTTAAAAGCCATTTGTAAGTAAATAATAATAATAATAATAATAATAATAATAATAATAATAATAATAATAATATAATAATAATAATAATAATAATAATAATAATAATGATTTAATTTAGGTGGCAGAGTTAAGGTCGTAAGGCCTTCTCTTCCACTCAACCAGCAAAAAGTATACATACATTTGCATGAACTTACAAAGAATTCAACAATTTGATTTAGATGACAGTTACATGTAGTATACAAGAGTTATTTACGAATTAAACAACAAAATACTATGAACTATTAATTAAACACTGAAATAAACTGTGTAGCAGAATTAAACTAAAATACATAGAATGTTAATATATTTCAAATAATGTTAGATAATAGAAAGAGATTATTATGAGACAATTTTGAAAATACAGCACAATCAGGATGATGTCTAAAGAATGAAGTAACAATGTAGTCAGTGATAGTTTAAATCAGTATGATTGGAGTGAAATGCTAATAAGGTTATCTTTTAAGCTGTTTTTAAAGGTGTTTGTTGTCTTGCAGCCCTTAATACTTTGTGACAAGGAATTCCATTGACACGAGGTGGATACTGTAAAAGATGATGAATAACGAGATGTTCTATGAAGAGGTATACTTAGCGTGCCACAGATAAGTGATCTGGTATTTACGTCGTGGTTAGAGTATAGATAAGAGAAACGAGACGAAAGGTAATTTGGTGTTGAGGTGTGCAGAATTCGAAAGAGTAAAGACAAAGAGTGTAAAGTTCTGCGTTCTTTAAGTCGGAGCCACGAGAAACTTGCGAAGGACGGTGATATGTGATCATATCGTCGGATGTTGCACACGTATCTGACGCACATATTCTGAGCTCGCTGTAACTTGACTGACAGTTCAGAACTTAGGTCATTTTAACAAAACGTCACAATAATCGAAGTGCAGCATTACTAGGGTTTGTACTAGGGTAAGTTTATTTGCTGGGGCAAGACGTTTTTCAAGCGACTCAAACAGTGAATGGAAGAACAGATTTTTTTTTATCGTTTCTTTAACTTGAAAATTCCAACTTAGATTATTATCAAAAAAGAAGCCAAGATTTTTTTACGACAGATGAATAAGGGATTAGCGTGTTGTTAAGAGATAGGAAACCAGTGGTCAGAAACCAATTGTGCAAAAGATACAGGGTGTTATACAGGGTGTATCAAAAGTTTCTGTAACAGTATGTTAAAATTATTCTCTTGTTTAGTTTCCATTTTATCAGGAACCATGACCAAATTTTATGGTGTAGGAGTTGGTACTACTTGATTGTAGTGTGATGCAATCCAACATAAATGAAAACGGTACACTTCAAATACGGAATGAATACTAAAAAGAATTGTCATATTTTAGCAGATATTTTACGACTATTTATTGTGTCACACATACAGGGTGAATCTAAATTGAACTGACAAACTTCCAAGAGTTGTAGAGGACACAAATTAGAGATAGGAAACCAGTGTTCAGAAACCAATTGTGCAAAAGATACAGGGTGTTATACAGAGTGTAACAAAAGTTTCTGTAACTGTATGTTAAAATTATTCTCTTGTTTAATTTTCCATTTTATCAGGAACCATGACCAAATTTTATGGTGTAGGAGTTGGTACGACTTGATTGTGGTGTGATGCAATCCAACATAAATGAAAGCGGTACACTTCAAATACGGAATGAATACTAAAAAAAAATTGTCATATTTTAGCAGATATTTAGGACTATTTATTGTGTCACTGTCATACAGGGTGAATCTAAATTGAACTGACAAACTTCCAGGAGTTGTAGATGACACCAATTAGAGATAAGAAACCAGTGGTCAGAAACCAATTGTGCAAAAGATACAGGTTGTTACATAGAGTGTAATAAAAGTTTCTGCAATTGTATGTTAAAATTATTCTCTTGTTTAGTTTCTATTTTCTCAGGAACCGTGATCAAATTTTATGGTGTAGGAGTTGGTACTACTTGATTGTGGTATGATGCAATCCTTTATTAATAATTTGGCTGAAAGTGTGATATTTACTATCAAATATTTGAAACAAAACTAAAATTGTCACTGTACCAGAAACTTTTGTTACAGTCTGTATATTATTTGAAAACTATTTATGTTTATCATATTATGTTCAACTTAACTTTTAACACAACGTCCACCGCTATAAAGTTATGGTTAACTTGCCTAACGTGAATCGAACGGACTTGGGTTTAAATTCAGGTTGGGACAAATTACTGGTTAAGATTTTTTCCGGAGTTTTCCCTCAACCCATTAACAGCAAATGCTGGGTAACTTTCGTCACTGGATCCTGGACTCATTTCGCTGGCATTATCACCTTCGTCTCATTCAGACGCTAGATAACCACAGCATTTGATAAAGCGTCACAAAATAATCAATTAAAACACAATAACATTTTATAATTTTGAAAAACCGTAAGTAAGTTTATAAAAAATCAAAGTAATACTGTAGAATTGAACATAAAAAAAATTACTTCAGATTTTGTTGAAAGTGTATTTCTTCTTATTCAATACAAGCTCTACATCATAATCACGGACTGCCTGACCATCGCAAACATATCACGAATTTCTCAGAATTCATTTGCTGCAGCAACCACCCATATGACAAGATCCTCAGCTGAGGCAACTGTAGTACGTTAAACCGTACAAAAAGTCTAACGGTCTTAGATCAGGTGACCTAGCAGGCCAGGAAACTGGACCACCACGCCCAATCCATCGATCACGAAAAGAACTATCAAGGTATTCCAAGCCATTGCACTGTTTGGGTAGGCGATTTCTAACGTAGAGCCTTACATCGTAGACCGAATTCATGTACAGTAGAGGCAAAAAAACCGGACTGAACCTTGTAGCTTATGTCAGAGTCTTGTTCACTCTAGAGCACGATAGAGTGGTAACTAAAACTTTCGTGGTTCGAATCCTGCCTGAGAAGGAAACTTTTTTTGCTCCTTATTCAAATTTATTTCCAATACTTTTCTATTGCAGCGATATTTTACTACTTAATTAACTTATTATTCCCAGAACATGAATTTTAGCAGCAATTGAAAAGTATAGGGAATAAATTTGAATAAGGAACAAAAAAAAGTTTCCTTCCGAGACAGGATTCGAACCACGAAAGCCTTAGTTACCAGTCTATCGTGCGCTGGAGTGAACAAGGCTCTGAAATCAGCTACAAGGGTCGGTCCGGTTTTTTTTTTGCCACTACTGTATAGTGTGAGCGTATGCATTCTACTGGAAGTAATTTTGTTATTGGATTCTTCCCTGAACACTTTCGTGTCTTGTTGCTATGAAACAGAAGGGTACTTAAAATGATGTCTCCTATCAATGAACACAGTTTGTCCGTTGAATTTAGATTCGCCCTGTATAAACTTCTCCACTTATTTTTCTCTTCTAAGACCTAACTACACTTTCATTAGCAGTGTTCAAAACGTGGGGTTTGGAGGTTAGACTGAACATTCTTTCTGGTAAGTTTATTACCATGAAACCTTTGTTTTTATAGAAGGTGATTCAGTAAAAGCGTGCAAAAATTAAATAGAAAATAGAGGATGCTCTACAGAACATTTCGAGAGGGGACTTTGGTCTGAAAAGTCAGATTAAAGAGATATGATCTTAAATATATGTTAGTACTAGCCGTACCCGTGCGCTCCGCTGCACCTGTTAGAAATAAATATGAAGTAATTACATAATTAAAATAGGACGTTTGATCTAGGGAACATTCGTGTTTGTTGAAGGATAAATCGTGTGTATTTTAGTTAAAATTTGAATTATAAAATAATGGATTGCTAAGCTAACGTACTATTACTGCATACTAAATCAATATACTCTCGTTGTTCGTTAATTCTCTGAGATTAAAATGAGTGTACGTAAATATTATTTTAAGAAATAAAGAAAACGAATGTACAAAATAGCCTATCAAATTTTCTGTGCATAAGAAGCTATTTTAATCTTACCTGTCCTCGATTTACTCAGAAGTTACTGAAATAACATTACAGCATTATGTCCATCTAGAGAAACTACACTTTACAATGGTGAAATAATAATTAATTATACAAATCGATTAATTTAGCTTCCGATATTACTTCCTACAAACACAGAAACATCCTCTGTAGGCTGTCTTTCATAGCTTTCGATTGTTGTTGTCCAAGGCCCCTTATAGACGAAGTAATTTTTCATATTTCATTGCACCGTCTTAGATGGCGTTATTTTAATTTTAAAACTCATTTATCTCATTAAATATCAGTCCTATAAACATTTTGTAAAGAATAAAACTTAGCCTATCGGAAATCATTTTTAAAGAAACTTTTGTTATGTAACATTTTTCACAAAAATCAATAATAAGCGAGATATTTTTAATTTATTTAATTCAGGAACTTATAATATTCCCCTTTTTCAATAAAGTATTTTGAATGCCATATAGCCTAAAATCTACGTTACAACGAACTTAATGTATATTCTAATTTTCATATAAATCGGTTCAGCCATTATCGCGTGAAAAGGTAACAAACATCCAGACGGACATACAAAAACTCAGTGACTGAGATAGAAGAACTGTGAACTGAGAACTGGTAGTTCAAAAATTTCAAAAATCGGTTTCAGGGTTGTTAATTATTTATGTTAGGACCAATTATTTTTGGAAAATCGAAAATTACCAGAAAAATTTCGGCTACAGATTTATTATTAGTATAGATTACTGTTTTCCATATTATCTTCATATACGGCTATTATGTTTTTGTCAAGTTTATTTATACACGCTTTAACAGGACCTTTGTGTATATCAGTAGGCCGTTTTTACTAATGTTGAGTTCCTGTTTCTATTGTGATGTCCTCAGTCGGTTGAGATGCTTTCCTTCCGATTCTGAGTTACGTTCGAGCGTGGGTTCGATTCCCTCTTGAGCTGATTGGGTTGGGTTTTTTCCGAAGTTTTCCCAAACTGTAAGACGAATATCAGGTAATCTATGTCGAATCATCGGCCTCATCTCGCCAATATCATCTCGCTATCATCAATCTCATCGATGCTAAATAACCTAGTAGTTGATACAGCGTCGTTAGATAACCAAATACAAAAAATAATTGAATGTTGTAGTTGGCTTGTGTTGTCATGTAACTGATTTTAGATTTTCATTAATGTTTATGATATTGGTGATTGAGGCGGTGATGATCATGATATGTAAATGTTCAATTCGGCACTTGTCTTTGTGACTAAGGGAAACCACGTAAAAACCCCAGTGAATTTTGCTAGCCATGGGGTTTGAGCCCTGGGCCTTCTGAATGAGAGTTTCACACTTTACCGTCTGAGCTTAATCGCTCGGTCCTTAATTTCATTTACCTGTTTTTTATGATAATACTAGGAAAAAAGTATTTGAAGAGTCTTTTTTTGGTTATTTTACTTGTCGTCCATTGTAGTGTGCAGTTATTATGCTGGGTGTAACATCCGAGATTCTGTGGTTCGAACCCGGCTAAAGGCTATGTATTTTAACGGGGGATAAAATGTTTGAGGTGATTTCCTCCTTGTGGGAAGTGAGCCTACAGTCCTTAAACAAACCCTGTCCCTGATAGAGTACTTCATGTAAATTTATTAACCATACTTACTTACTGGCTTTTAAGGAACCCGGAGGTTCATTGCCGCCCTCACATAACCCCGCCATTGGTCCCTATCCTGAGCAAGATTAATCTAGTCTCTACCATCATATCCCACCTCCCTCAAATCCATTTTAATATTATCTTCCCATCTACGTCTCGGCCTCCCCAAAGATCTTTTCCCTCAGGCCTCCCAACTAACACTCTATATGCATTTCTAGATTCGCCCATACGTTCTACATGCCCTGCCCATCTCAAACGTCTGGATTTAATGTTCCTAATTATGTCAGGTGAAGAATACAATGCGTGCAGTTCTGTGTTGTGTAACTTTTTCCATTCTCCTGTAACTTCATCCCTCTTAGCCCCAAATATTTTTCTAAGGACCTTATTCTCAAACACCCTTAACCTATGTTCCTCTCTCAAAGTGAGAGTCCAAGTTTCACAACCATAAAGAACAACCGGTAATATAACTGTTTTATAAATTCTTTCAGATTTTTTGACAGCAGACTGGATGATAAGAGCTTCTCAACCGAATAATAACAAGCATTTCCCATATTTATTCTGTGTTTAATTTCCTCCCGAGTATCATTTATATTTGTTACTGTTGCTCCCAGGTATTTGAATTTTTCCACCTAATTTATTAACCATTCGTTTGTTAAGTTTTCAATTTCCAATATTGTTAGCGTTGTTAAATAAAATAATACTACCAGGATTTACTTCATAGCTTTGTCCCATCACACCTCTATTACTATTCTTCAATCAGAACGTAATATCTCAGTTCATATCTGCTTTAGCAGAATACCACATCAATATTTCCACGATTCGAAGTTCTGGATTGACATCTACGATAGACAGTTGAATGCTGACATCGCAGTTACTCGATTCTACTGTCTCTTGTTTTATTGACGAAGGCTTCTGTTGCTATTCCATCTATTATCGACGAAGTTAAAATAAACAGCGATGACTGTCGATGCATTAGCTGTGGTAAATACAAAACAAATGAAGGAAAACAAGCAAGAGATAAGGTTGAAGGTTATGACTTGATGGAAGTGAATATAAGATGAGGGGTTCTTCTGTTTTATAGTCCTTAGACACTTAGTCGTTACGTCAAACTGTTTTATTCAAACGTTCTGCATAATCTCGTGTTTTTTGTGTTACATTTCTTGGAAATAAGACATGAAGATTGCATAGTGAAGTAGTATTCTTAAACGTGAGTCATTCCTAGACGATTTCATCCACAATTCAAGATGTTTTCTTAGAATTTCCGATACTTTGTAAACGTATGCTAATGGCCCGGAATGGAATATCTCCCCCACTTTTCTGAGAAAGTTTTACAGAATATTTTTAACGAAATGTTACTTAGTAATGGTGTTTCATGGTGTCTACAAAAATACATTATCCTCGGTCATCTAGTAATCAACGTGTTGTCACAGTCTACTATATACAGTCGCGAAGCTTGAGGTGTTTTTTTTGCAAATCTCGTGATAAAGCGCTCCAAGCGGTTAGCAACTAGAAACAATAGACTGTCCACGGTCGACTTTGGATTTAGAGTGGACTGAGTCGTATTTCCATCGAGTGCTAGGTCGTTGCGTATTTCGCATTGATGCTCGTCAAGAAAAATCCTAACATCTATTTCTTATTTTACTTCTAGATGCAAAAAGTGGTTAATAAACAGCAGGAGGGAAGATCTAATGACAAAGAATGAAGCATATATTTATAATAATATAAAGTTTTGCTCTCTTCATTTCGAAAACACACAATTTATGAATGAAAACAAAAATAAATTAATCTGGAATGCAGTTCCGACTTTATTTGATGTTTCAAATAAACCTGTTCTGTTATTACCTGCAGCTGAGAAACAAAAGCCTTGCACTAATTCTACGTCTGTATCAGCTGATTCCTTGAATAATTGTACATTTTCAGACAACTTAGGCCTACTTTCTTTTTCAAAGGATATGTTTTTAGTTATAGCTGTTAATTTTGTTGTTATTTTTATTTGTTACTTTACTAGAGACGTAGAAAAAGTAAGTCTGTTGCAATAAAATTTATTGATCACGTTTTATTTCCAATTCTGGTGTGATTATTATTGCTTAACCTCATCCCACTTTGTTAACTACTACAAGTACCGGTACACGTAAGTTACCCCCATTAATTCATATTTCCATTGTTATTGTTATTATATTATTGTTGTAAAGGGAAATGCAAATTAATATTTATTGGTTTCATAGTTCATAATCGCTATAATCTTGAATGAGTGAAGCGATTATAGTAAATTTCAGTTCGTTTTGCACAAACAAAAATAATATTAACCTATTTCTTGCAGGTATCTTCGAGTTTATGGTGGAATTTAATATACTTCATTAAAATAATAAATGAACTTTATCCATTTAAAATTTCAATAATGGAAGGAAGGTGCTAATTTTTCCAAAAGAACACGACAACGAAAGTGTAACATATTTTGTCATCTGCTAGGAGAGATCTGTGATGATGAGGCGATAGTAGCGATCCTAGTGGTGGGCAACTACCCATGTTTGCATTTTTACTACATATTGAGCTTCGCGACTGTATATAGTAGACTGTGGTGTTGTGTTTCCAGCTGAGCTCTATTACACAGAATAGAAATTACAATTGAAAGTTATTACAATGCATCGAGTTGCATCTTTCTGTTCCACAAAATTATGTACGAGTATATTACCATAGTTATATTATTTGTAAATGTGTACAAGTGATGTCATTATCTACTTGCATTATTCTTTACGCCTATAAAAAGATTACATTTATCTCTCTTACTTTTATATCTTACTAGCCGTACCCGTGCGCTCCGCTGCACCCGTTACAAGTAAATATAAAGTAATCACATAATTAAAATAGGACTTTTGATCCAGGGAACATTCGTGTTTGATAGAAGGATAAATCGTTTAATATGTTACTTAATTTAAATTGTGTTTAAATAATTAAAATGCGATCATTTTGGTCCAGAGACACTCATTTGGTGCAATGACAATTCCTTTAACCTGTTTCTTAATTTTTATTACATGCAACCATAGTTTAATGAAGATTGACATCATTTAGATTTAATGTGTATATTTTATTTTACTTGTTATAGGTTTCCATTGAATTAAGTTATGGTAATAACTTAATTTTAACCCTTGTTTTCTACGTATTCAGTTAATGGCGCTTGGCCCACTATGGTTCTGAACCCTTCAAATCACTTAAATTATATTCTATTATGTTATATTATATAATATAATATCAGAAGTTACTGTAATAACATTATAGCATTATGTCCATCTAGAAAACTACACTTTCCAATGGTGAAATAATAATTAATTATACAAATCGGTTAATTTAGCTTCCGATATTACTTCATACAAACACAGAAGCATTCTCTGTAGGCTATCTTTCATAGCTTTCGATTGTTGCTGTCCAAGGCCCCTTATAGACGAAGTCATTTGTTTTTTAATTCATTACACGGCCTTACAGTAGATGGCAGTTATTTTAATTTTAAAACTCATTTATCTCATTAAATATCAGTCCTATCAAAATTTTTCAAGAAATAAAACTTATCGAAAATTATTTGCAAAGAAACGTTTGTTATGTAACATTTTTCACAAAAATCAATAATAAGCGAGATATTTCGATTTATTTAATTCAGGCCCCCTTATAACCCCCCTTTTAAATAAAGTATTTTGAATGCCATATAGCCTAACATCTACGTTACAACGAACTTAATTTATATTCCAATTTTCATCGAAATCCGTTCAGCCATTATCGCGTGAAAAGGTAACAAACATACAGACAGACAAACAAAAATGTCAAAAAAGCGATTTTCGGTTTCAGGGTGGTTAATTATATATGATAGGACCAATTATTTTGGAAAATCGAAAATTACCGGAAAAATTTCGGCTACAGATTTATTATTAGTATAGATTTCAGGAGATGTGGCTATATTTTTTTCTGAGCTCTGTTATTATATTACCTATCAATTCTTATAGTTCATAATACAGGGTGATTCACGAGGATTTACTGTCACTTACGGAGCAAAAAATGTCATGTAAACATTTGTCCTAATCTCAACATTTTCATAGTTACAATAATTTGAAATTGTTAGTAAAATACTTTTTTTTCTTTAGCTTTAAGGATTAAAGAATATTACAGATAGAGATTGAACTGTTCAGAAGTGTCACTTCTTTAATTGGCTAGCGTTCTGAAGCTAGAAATGTGTTGTTAATTGCTTTGTACAGATTTTGTTTTTCAATTGTTTACTAAAAATTACATAATTCTTACGCATTTATTACAAAAACGATAAGAACAGTATGATATATACATGTTCTCTCAGAGCATGTGATATGGTTGCCTAGTTACTGATTTTAGGATAATTTTGTGTCTGTAGAGTTGACATTGGAAGTGTTTTGTGCGAGATCGTGCGTATTTGCTTGTTTTCCGCGCAGAACCAATACGCGGTAAGTGTGAAATACCACATTCAGTATTCCCAACGTAACACACATAACAATTTCCCTCTTCTTACCGCTTAAGCGCGACATTCATTTTACTGCTTTAGGCTTTTAACATATTACTTTTAGAGACGTTTAACATAGTAATAATTATAAATTGGAAACTTACCACTGCAATTTCACCTAAATTGCAATGTTAATTATTGTTTTTAAATATTTGCAAAAATTAAGTAAAATCTACTACTCCACGAAACTTATTGCATTCCTGATACAAGTAACATTAAGGAAGCCGTGAAAAAATCAACGAGATTCCAGATGCCGATGTTATTACTGCAATATGTTATATAAATAATATTGTTAAAATATTAAAATGAAAAATAAATCATTACATAACCTTACCGTTTGTTTTAAGTTCGCATTTATAGACTGGGCGAAAAAAAGACAGACGTAAATCACGGCCTGCTGGAGTATAGTAAAGACAGAATAGTAATATGCGTTACAAGAGCGGTATGTTGACGTTTTCATGTTCGAGGAAAAGATTGAAAAAGCGAAACGTAGTTGAGATTTTTTAATTTCCGAGAACATGAAAACAAACATACCGCTCGTGTATCGTACATTATTTTGTGCGAAGATCGTTTATTACGTACCTGAAAGACGAATTTCTAATTAGTTGCAATGAAATCTCCATCTTGGTTTCTGTTTAATGGCGGCAACTTTAGAAAACAAAAATATCTATACTCCAGCAGGCCGTGATATACGTCTGTCTTTTTTTCCCCCAGTCTATAAATGCGAACTTAAAACAAACTGTAAGGTTATGTAATGATTTATTTTTCATTTCAATATTTTAACAATATTATTTATATAACATATTGCAGTAATAACATCGGCATCTGGAATCTTGTTGATTTTTTCACGGCTTCCTTAATGATACTTGTAACAGGAATGCAATAAGTTTCGTGGAGTAGTAGACTTTACTTAATTTTTGAAAATATTTAAAAACAATAATTAACATTGCAATTTAGGTGAAATTGTAGTGGTAAGTTTCCAATTTATAATTATTACTATGTTAAACGTTTCTAAAAATAATATGTTAAAAGCCTAAAGCAGTAAAATTAATGTCGCGCTTAAGCGGTAAGAAGAGGGAAATTGTTATGTGTGTTACGTTGGGAATACTGAATGTGGTATTTCACACTTACCGCGTATTGGTTCTGTGCGGAAAACAAGCAAATACGCACGATCTCGCACAAAATATTTTACAGCAACAATGTTAAAGAAATATATTTTGGTGTTCCGAAGTTGGCGTCATTGAACAGAAACCAAGATGGAGATTTCATTGCAACTAATTAGAAATTCGTCTTTCAGGTATGTAATAAACGATCTTCGCACAAAATAATGTACGATACACGAGCGGTATATTTGTTTTCATGTTCTCGGAAATTAAAAAAGCTCAACTACGTTTCGCTTTTTCAATCTTTTCCTCGGCCATGAAAACGTCAACATACCGCTCTTGTAACGTATATTACTATTTTGCATTTAAGCTGATCTCTTACTTTTTGATGATTATGAAATGTTCAGATTTAGATGCACAGTGTTTCTAAACACGAATCTAGGCGGACAAAATTAACTTTGGTCACCCTCGTGAAAGAACAACAATTTATTAACGAGACAGCAATGCAAACATAGTGAACCTTCATAAACCATAATCTAAACTACAATAAAGAGTGGTGTATCAGCACCATTTTATCTTGAAGTTGGATCTGCTGGTAGCTGACCTTGCATGTAGTGCGAGACGGTTATTCAATGTGGAAAGAAAGAAGGAGCTGTGTTCGACACCGTGAAGGTCTGTGTTAATTTTCTACAGGAAGTTTTAGCTTGAGGTATGTAGCATGTTTTAACATGATACTGGATTGGTTATAGAAAATCGTGTGTGCAAGTTGATGACCGAAAATCATTAAAGAAGATATAAAGTAAAAAATTTAGGAGTGTATTTAGATTCAAATTTAAATTTTCAAAGTCAAGTGACCTACATATGTAAGAAAACTTTTTCCATAATTCATTCCCTCAGACACTTAACCAACGTTTTACCTCTCAGCCTTAAACAGAACCTGATCCAAACTTTAGTGATGCCCCACTTCGATTATTGCGATTCTCTATTCACGAATCTAGATACTGATCTTGCCCATAGACTACAGCGTGTTCACAATATCTGCGTTCGTTTCGTTTGCAACATTAGAAAATTCGATCATGTAACACCGTCATTAGAATTGTTCTCTTGTAATCCACTTAAAGAAAGAAGATTCTTCAACTCTCTCTTATTACTATTTAAAATCATCCACACCTCCACACCCTCTTACCTAGCATCTCGTTTTGTTTACCTTTCACTACCTCGAACCCGGAACATGTACCTTCTCTCTATTCCTCTGCACAGAACATCCTTCTACTCATCATCTTTCAGCATATCTATTCCACGCCCCTGGAACTCTCTCCCTGACCATGTTAGAGGCTGTCGGACAATATCAAAATTCAAATTTAATTAAAAAATCACATTCTAGTAAATGGAATTGCTTGTTGAACACATGTCAGGTTGCGCAACTTCGGCTTAACCCATGACATATAGTAAATATTGTAACTATGCTGTTGTAAAATTCACAATTAATATGTAATATATTTATTATTATTATTATTATTATTATTATTATTATCTGTTATCACTATCATAATTGCTATCTCTTTTCTTTTTCTTGTATTAGCTCGATGAGAGCTCTACAGTGTTCTTTTGACCCTGTTGACCCTCTATAGGGCTTTAATTTAATTTATGCTCGACCATGCCGAAATGTAGTAATTATACACCTGGTAGCAGTCCTTTAATGCATGTCATTAAAGTACACCTATTCACTAAAGTTCAGGTTTTCGATTATTCTCAGATATGCAATCGAAAGACAACGAGGGAAACGTCACGGAGGCTGGAAATCCAATACTGTCGCAGAAGGTTATGTTCTGTTACTATAATAATTAGCGTTAGTTGTAAATAATATTCAAATAAATTCAATTTGTCATCTCGTTTTTCAATTCTGAATCAATTTTCAGGTTATATCTCTAGAATATTTCAAGGTCAATGACATTATTGTTCCTCGGAAAAAATCAATACTTTCGCGTCTGCGCACATCTCACAATTTACGAGCTACGCACAGGATCACTTACGATCTCTTCAGTCAGATACGAATAAAATGAATACTTCTGAATAATTTCAAGTTAGAAATACGGTCGAGCATAAAAAGTTGTATGAAACTTGCCAATAATGGTAATTAAGACGCTCGTATGAAAATTATGAAACTCACTTGCGCTCGTTTCATAAACAAACATTCTCGCGTCTTAATTACTATCATTATAGGCTTGTTGCATAATGTACTATTGTATTATTTTCACCAGTGTCGGTATTTCTTTTTTGTATTTATATGTGCTATCTGGTGGGATGGAAGAGAAGGCCTTATGGCCTTAACCCTGTCAGATTAAGTAAATAAATAAATGAATGAATACATAAATAAATGAATAAGTGAATAAATATTTTTGTATTCATTATAAATATTGCAGCACAGACGCTAGCGCATTTTCCTGCTGAATCGGAGTGGGTTCGATTCCAGCTTGGGGTGATTGGCTGGTTGGGTCTTAGCTGAGGTTTTCTCCCACAGTAAGGAGAATGTAAGGTAATCTATGGCGAATCCTCGGCCTCATCTTGCCAAATAACTTCTCGTTACCACCTGTTTCATTGACGCTAAACAATGCAATAGTTGATACTTACTTATGGGTTTTAGAAAGCCCGGACGTTCACAAAATGAGAGAAAAAAATAAATTTAAAAATATTTCGATATTATAAGGAGTGTTACAGCTTACTTTGAGGCCTGGTGCCCTAATTTCTATTGACACGAAGTACTCGTTCTTATTTACGAAGTACACTGCTGCAATGTATCTACCCATGATAGATTATCTGAATGTGCCTCCCTGAATCCTTCATGAACCATCAATTTCGTTCTGTATGCAAGATTAATGTGAAATCGAATGTAGTCAGAAAATAACCAGCCAGCTAGCGCATTGCCATGGCCAACTGTAATCAAGGGACAAGCAGACTGTGTCAGCATTGAACGGGATTAAATTTGTGCTGTACAGTACACCCTTTAAGTATTGTCACAAGGGAGATAACTGAAAATAATTATTTGTAATATGGAGGTATTATAGTTTTATTATTAATATTTATAAATTCTATTTCATTATTATTTGAAAACATTATCGATACTTTTAATTTTTAACATTGAAACGTACTTACCTACTTACAAATGGTTTTTAGATAACCCGGAAGTTCATTGCCGCTCTCACATAAGCCCGCCATTGGTCCCTATCCTGAGCAAGATTAATCCAGTCTCTACAATCATATCCCACCTCCTTCAAATCCATTTTAATATTATCTTCCCATCTAAGTCTCGGCCTCCCCAAAGGTCTTTTTCCCTCCGGCCTCCCAATTAACACTCTATATGCATTTCTGGATTCGCCCATACATGCTACATGCCCTGCCCATCTCAAACGTCTGGATTTAATGTTCCTAATTATGTCAGGTGAAGAATACAATGCGTTCAGTTCTGCGTTGTGTAACTTTCTCCATTCTCCTGTAACTTCATCCCTCTTAGCTCCAAATATTTTCCTAAGAACCTTATTCTCAAACACTCTTAATCTCTGTTCCTCTCTCAAAGTGATAGTCCAAGTTTCACAACCATACAGAACAACCGGTAATATAATTGTTTTATAAATTCTAACTTTCAGATTTTTTTGACAGCAGACTGGATGATAAAAGCTTCTGAACCGAATAATAACAGGCATTTCGTATATTTATTCTGAGTTTAATTTCCTCCCGAGTGTCATTTATATTTGTTACTGTTGATCCACCTCTTCGAAGGAGAAATCTCCAGTTTTTATAGTACTTCCATTTCGTACAATATTTTGGTCACGAAATATAATCGTATACTTTGTCTTTTCGGGATTTACTTCCAACCCTGTCGCTTTATTTGCTTCAAGTAAAATTTTCGTGTTTTCCATAATCGTTTGTCAATTTTCTCCTAACGTATTCACGTCACCCGCATAGACAAGAAGCTGATGTAACCCGTTGAATTTCAAACTCTCTGTTATCCTGGACTTTCCTAATGGCATATTCTAGAGCGAAGTTAAAAAGTAAAGGTGATAATGCATCTCCTTGCTTTAGCCCGCAGTGAATTGGAAAAGCATCAGATAGAATCTCGCCTATATGGACTCTGCTGTAAGTTTCACTGAGACACATTTTAATTAATGACATATATGCTATAAAACATTTATTTTAAAGGGTAAAAAAGTTCTTATTTTAACATTAAAAATTGAGGAAAATGTTTTTCTTGATTTGTATAAAACATAAAAACTGGATAAGACACGTTTCGGAATTATAGGACTCAATTGTGTATTCTAAACTTGGACACTGATGTTCCTCTTTGCTTGCCTTCCCTGATAAGGATCAGATATACATAATGTAGCACTGAAACATTGTAAGTTTCTTGCTTATATGGCACGGTATAAAACTCAATACCTCACAACACAGTTCACAATGTGAAAGTCTTCAATTGTTCTTTATTCTTGGTAATGGTTATTGGAATAATGTTGCTATGGTGATTATAATCTGTATTTATATAATCTGAACTGTTAATGGAAATTACGGGAAAACGGCTGAACATATTTCAATAAATTACCCCACATTTTGAATCTTAGAACTCAAAGTTTTTCAGAAAAATAGTAGTTTTCAGTGAAATGTGAATTTTTCAACATAATTTTCCTATTTTCCAAAATCCATCTTTCTTCAGTTTTGAGAACTAATTGCATTTCCGCACGGCCGTGATTTCAGAATAAAACAAAAAACGCACTAGAATAAACTATAGCTATTACACGAAGGCCATGACCTGCAGAATTGCTGACATATTTAGAGTTCAAATGCAATTGGTTATTAAAAACTTCAAGTACAGGTCTGATTCTGTGGTGTGTAATTTTCTGAGTACAGCTGTGTATTGGATATTAAAATCTACAAAACTTGAGGTGGTTTGATGACATTATTACCATTAGAAATTAATTTTCATTATAGTTAATGCCATGCTGTGACTATTGTTCATTAATTATACATGTTAATGCTGTAGTGATGATAAGAAAGTGAAACGTTTTGGGGTTGTAGAAGTAGATATAGAGAATATGTTACATTATATCTTCATTTCTATAATTTACTGAGTGGCGGCTATTATATAATATAAAACTACAAAACTTGTGTAAGATAATAATATTGTTATTAAAAAATCAAATATTTTTATAGTTATTAATGAAGTGGGGTAGATAATTATATGCGTCATTCTCTTCAGTATTGGCTCGAGAGAGCGCAAAAATTACGGTTCCTAAGGAAAGATCAAAAGGTATTACTTACTGATAAAATAAGAGGCATACAAAATTTTGTAGTCTCCCGATCATTTCAGCAAGATCTCTTAGCAGAATAAAATGATTTTACCCTCTACATTTCAAGCTCTACATGCAGCAGCTACACCGAGATGCTATGTCTATTGTTCGAAAGCATAACAAACCTGACTTTCTTTAACTTTCACCTACAATCCACAATGACCTGAAATAGCTATTGCTTTACTCCCACATGAAAAACCCACTGATCGTCCTAACATTGTTACTCGCGTTTTCGCGTTGAAACTAAAAAACTGAAGGTGTATGGATTCAAGAAAAAGTATTTGGCATAAATAAAACCATTCAGAGGGAATATGTTTCATTATTATGGAAGCAAATAACTTTCAAAAGTCTGGTATTCTTTATTGAAAATAAATCTGAAAAATGTTTATTTGAACGTCTAATGAACTTAGTTTGCAGCATTTGCTGCACAAGCCACTAGTTACCCTATAATTTCTTTTCTTTTCATTTCTGTTTGTTAGTCTGTAAAAACAGTAAAATTGACCTCACTGGCTAACATCGTCTCTTAAAATACTGCATTAAGATTATCGTAGGTGACAAACTCTGATGAAATGGAAATAAATTATTGGTGTAATGTGAAAAAGTAACAGTCGCCATTGCTTCCTGATTACGATTGGTGGAGCTAGCTTTGCTCTGTTGTCTGGGCTCGTTCACAAAGTTTCCTGGTGTATGCACACATGGATTGCTGACCAGGTCAAGGTCTGAGGCACGACCTCGCCGGAGTGCGTGAACTCGATCGCATGTCAGGTCGTACGTCTCGACACACTTCTCTGGTGTTGATTACGACCTGTATATTGCTACAGAATTATTACACAGGCTTCCTGCTCGACGTGGAAAAAGCCCTGTGTAGTCCAGGGAGAGCGAATGTATTCGTATGGTAGTTATATTTTACAAACATGATTTTGCTAAGAACAAAAACAAGTGTACCAACCCTGAATTGAGTGTGCTGATTACAAGTCTGAAGTCAGTTTTCTTGTATCACGCCACAATTTTAAAATAACATTTTTAATTATTAATTTTTATGCTCGACCATGCCGAAATGTAGTAATTATACACCTGGTAGCAGCCCTTTAATGGACCTCATTAAAGTACACCTATTCATTAAAGTTCAGGTTTTCCACCAATCAGAAAAAACCATTGTAGCAATATGAAAGCGCAAGTATCGATTATTCTCGGATATACAATCGAAAGACAACTAGCGAAACGTCACGGAGGCTGGAAATCCAATACTGTCGCAGAAGGTTATGTTCTGTTACTATAATAATTAACGTTAATTGTAAATAATATTCAAATAAATTCAGTTTATCTCGTTTTTCAATGTCTAAATCAATTTCCAGGTTATATCAAGATTAATATTCATTTTACTCTCTAGATTATATCAAGGTCAATGACATTTGTTTCTCGGAAAAAATCAATACTTTTGCGTCTGCGCACATCTGACAATTTACGAGATATTGCACAAGGTCACTTCCGCTCCCCAGTCAGATAAGAATAACATGAATACTTATGAATAATTTCAAGTTAGAAATATGGTCGAGCATAAAAAGTCGTATGAAACTTGCCTATAATGGTAATTAAGACGCTCGTATGAAAATTATGAAACTCGCGTACGCTCGGTTCATAAACAAACATACTCGCGTCTTAATTACTACCATTATAGGCTCGTTGCATATATCACGTCACAATTTTAAAATAACAACATTTTCAATTTTTAATTTTTTAATGCATTTAGATTAATTTTATTTATTTTATTGTCATTTTGCTACTGAACCAAAAACAAGTGTACCAATCCTAATTTAAGTGTGCTGATTACAGATCTGAAGACCGGTTTTTGTCTATGACGTCACAATTTTAAAATATAATTTTCAATTTTTAATACTTTTAGAGTAATTTTATCTATCTTATTGTGATTTTACTACTGAACAAAAACAAGTGTACAAACCTTAATTTGAGTGTGGCGGTTACAGATATGAAGGCCGCGTTTTTTCTATCACGTTACAATTTTAAAATAATAACAATTATTAATATTTAATTTTCTTATACATTTAGATTCATTTTATTTATTTTATTGTGATTTTGCTACTGAACAAAAACAAGTGTACCAACCCTAATTTGAATGTGCTGATTACAGATCTGAAAAGCGTGTTTTTCTATCACGTTACAATTTTAAAATAATATTTTAAATTTTTAATACATTTAGATCTATTTTATTTATTTTATTGTGATTTTGCTACTAAACAAAAACAAGTGTACCAACCTTAATTTGAATATGCTGATTACAGATTTGAAAAGCGTGTTTTTCTATCACGTCACAATTTTAAAATAATAACATTTTTAATAATTATGATATGTGACACTACGTTCAGGTCAAAACTGAGTGCTCTTGAACTCGAAGCTTGGGACACATTTGTACTAGTGTCAACTAGGTTTTTTAGGAAATTATCGAGTTGATAATTATGCTGACCTAGTATATAACATGCTTAGATCATTTCAGAATCTAGCTTGTCGCATGTCTTTAAAAATGTACTTTCTTCAGTCACACCTTGATTTTATCCATCAAATATCGGCGCTATAAGTGACGAACATGGTGAGAGGTTCCATCAGGACATATCAACGTTGGAAACCAGGTACCAGGGTCAATACGGTCCGAGCATGATGGGTGATTCTGCTGGTTCCGACAGCGATCAATCCTATGCCAATATAAGCAGAAAAGCAAAGATCTCAAGCAGTGTTAACAGAGTTTTTAGTGCTTGCTATATATTGTAACTATCTTCTTACAAATGTATTTAAAATAATATAATATAACAATTTACAAAGAATATATAACCCAAATTCAATTTATACCTCTGACTTTACGATACAGGTTTGTAATGAATAGTAAGATTTAGAATTATTGTTACAGTCCCATAACTCAAAACCCTGGCGTGCTATGATAAATCTGATTATAGATCTGGAATCAGCGCGTAAATTTCAGTGGAGGACACTTGAAATTTCCTCAGTAGCAGACAAAAGATTTTTTTTTCTCAGACCAGTCGTACAAAATTTTCTCCGATATTCTTTTGAGAAGATTAACTCCATATGTAGATGAAATTATTGGGGATCATCAGTGTGGTTTTAGGCGTAATAGATCAACTATTGATCAGATATTTTGTATTCGACAGATAATGGAGAAAAAAATGGGAGTATAAGGGTACAGTGCATCAGTTATTCTTAGATTTCAAGAAGTCATATGACTCGGTTAAGAGAGAAGTTTTATATGATATTCTTATTGAATTTGATATTCCCAAGAAACTAGTTCGATTAATTAAAATGTGTCTCAGTGAAACGTACAGCTGAGTCCGTATAGGTCAGTTTCTGTCAGATGCGTTTCCAATTCACTGTGGGCTAAAGCAAGGAGATGCACTATCACCTTTACTTTTTAACTTTGCTCTAGAGTATGCCATTAGGAAAGTCCAGGATAACAGAGAGGGTTTGGAATTGAACGGGATACATCAGCTGCTTGTCTATGCGGATGACGTGAATATGTTTTAGGGAAAACACAGGAATTTTACTGGAAGCAAGGAAAGAGAAAGGTTTGGGAGTAAATCCCGAAAAGACAAAGTATATGATTATGTCTCGTGACCAGAATATTGTACGAAATGGAAATATAAAAATTGGAAATTTATCTTTCGAAGACGTGGAAAAATTCAAATACCTGGGAGCAACAGTAACAAATATAAATGATACTCGGGAGGAAATTAAACACAGAATAAATATGGGAAATGCCTGTTATTATTCGGTTGAGAAGCTTTTGTCATCCAGTCTGCTGTCAAAAAATCTGAAAGTTAGAATTTATAAAACAATTATATTACCGGTTGTTCTTTATGGTTGTGAAACTTTGACTCTCACTTTGAGAGAGGAACATGGGTTAAGGGTGTTTGAGAATAAGGTGCTTAGAAAGATATTTGGGGCTAAGAGGGATGAAGTTACAGGAGAATGGAGAAAGTTACACAACACAGAACTGCACGCATTGTATTCTTCACCTGACATAATTAGGAACATTAAATCCAGACGTTTGAGATGGGCAGGGCATGTAGCACGTATGGGCGAATCCAGAAATGGATATAGAGTGTTAGTTGGGATGCCGGAGGGAAAAAGACCTTTGGGGAGACCGAGACGTAGATGGGTAGCTAATATTAAAATTAATTTGAGGGAGGTGGGATATGATGATAGAGACTTGATTAATCTTGCTCAGGATAGGGACCAATGGCGGGGGTTATGTGAGGGCGGCAATGAACCCCGGGTTCCTTAAAAGCCATTTGTAAGTAAGTAAGTGTATTTTGATTATTATAATAAAAGAAAGGAATCTGTAAGAATGTGATGGTGGATAATTTAGCAAAACTTCTATTGGAAGAATAAGATTGTTTTTCATTGTACAAATCTGTCTTGAATATTGTAATCATATTCTTGGTGCGTGATGCATTACAATTGGGAAAAATTAATGGTAAAAGAAAGCTACTTGCAAAGGTAAGCGAAGTTTCAGAATGTTCTCTGTCACATGTTTAAAAACTGCGTAAGAGTCCGATAGAGCGCCTTTCCTCAGAATACAAACCTCGAATTCTGATTCGCCCACTGCTGGAACTTGTTAAAGAAGCGAGGGAGTTCACCCCCAGGCTCTTCCAAACTACCATCGCTCTTACACTGCAGCCCTTCCTATTACTCCTGCCCTCTCTGTTTTCTTTGACCTCTCTGTTTTCGTAACCCTTTAATGAGGCAGGTTAAGAAAACAGACGGACAGCATGTGAGCCATGTAATTAATTGTCTTGCTATTTCCATAACTCTTTCTTTTAAGCAAGATTCTCTATATTTGCATTTCTTCGTCCCTGTCTTTCGTGTCGCCTTTCAACTTTTTGTTGTTCAGTTCTTATTTTTTGTCTCTTTCTTCCAGTTTTTATTTAATTTCCTCTCACAAGCATAATAACTTTCTTAGTTCTAACCATTTTATTTTATTCGTCAATTTCTAAATTTCCTCTAAACCACTATGCCAACGAATCTGTTACTATTTTAATCGATTTTCATTCCAGATATGCTAATTTTATTTATGCATTTTCCTATATGTTTAGTAATTTGTACAACAATACTCGCTAGCTTTATTATATACTTAATCCTTCCAATATTCCCTTTCCTTGTCCCGATTGCTGTCCTCTGATTCGTCCCTTTTCGTTGTCCTTCTCCCAGGCTGTTGTCCTTTATTTCTCTTTGTCAGTTGTTCTTATCTTTCCCCCTGTCCGTTGTTGTTTTCTTTCCCCTATCAGTTGTTGTTTTCTTTCCCTTTGCGTTGTTATTTTCATTTTCCTTGTTCGTTGTTTTTATCTCTATGTCAGTTGTTTTCTTTCCCCATATCCGTTGTTGTTTTCTTTCCCCCTATCCGTTGTTAGTTCCTTTCCCTTTCCGTTGTTATTTTCATTTTGCCTGTTCGTTGTTTTTTATCTCTCTGTCAGTTGTTTTCTTTCCCCTATCCGTTGTTGTTTTCTTTCCCCATCCGTTGTTAGTTCCTTTCCCTTTCCGTTGTTATTTTCATTTTGCCTGTTCGTTGTTTTTTATCTCTCTGTCAGTTGTTTTCTTTTAGCCCCCTATCCGTTGTTGTTTTCTTTCCCCCTATCCGTTGTTAGTTCCTTTCCCTTTCCGTTGTTATTTTCATTTTCCCTGTTCGTTGTTTTTTATCTTTCTGTCAGTTGTTTTCTTTCCTTTCCGTTGTTATTTTCAGTTTCCCTGTTCGTTGTTTTTTATCTCTGTCAGTGTTTTCTTTCCCCTTTCCGTTGTTATTTTCAGTTTCCCTGTTCGTTGTTTTTATCTCTCTGTCAGTTGTTTTCTTTCCCTATCCGTTGTTAGTTCCTTTCCCTTCCGAATTTTCATTTTCCCTGTTCGTTGTTTTTATCTCTCTGTCAGTGTTTTCTTTCCCTTCCGTTGTTATTTTCAGTTTCCCTGTTCGTTGTTTTTTATCTCTCTGTCAGTTGTTTTCTTTCCCCCTATCCGTTGTTGTTTTCTTTCCCCTATTCGTTTTCTTTTCCATTTCCGTTGTTATTTTCAATCTCCCTATCCGTTGTTTTCTTTTCCCCTATGCGTTGTTGTTTTCTTTCCATTTCCGTTGTTATTTTCAATCTCCCTGTCCGTTGTTTTCTTTCACCCTGGCCAATGTTGTTTGCTTTGTTCTGTCCATTATTGTTTTCTTTCCCCTGTTCGTTGTCGTTTCCTTCCCCTTCTCCGTTGTCCTCTTTGTCAAATTGAATGTGCTATTTCGAAAAGGGCACGTATTGAATATTTTGGCTAATCGGTTTATTCACTGATATATACTCGTGAATATGTTAGGAGAAAATCCACAAACTATTATGGAAAACACGGGAATTTTACTGGAAGCAAGTAAAGAGATAGATTTGGAAGTAATCCCGAAAAGACAAAATATATGATTATGTCTCTTGACCAGAATATTGTACAAATGGAAACATAAAAATTGAAATCTATCCTTTTATGAGGTGAAAAAGTTCAAATATCTTGGAGGAACAGTAACAAATATAAATGACACTAAGAAAACTAAACGCAGAATAAATATGGGAAATGCCTGTTATTATTCGGTTGAGAAGCTTTTATCATCCAGTCTGCTGTCAAAAATCTGAAAGTTAGAATTTATAAAACAGTTATATTACCGGTTGTTCTGTTAGGTTCTGAAACTTGGACTGTCACTTTGAGAGAGGAACAGAGATTAAGGGTGTTTGAGAATAAGGTCCTTAGGAAAATATTTGGAGCTAAGAGGGATGAAGTTACAGGAGAATGGAGAAAGTTACACAACACAGAACTACACGCATTGTATTCTTCACCTGATATAATTATGATCATTAAATCCATACCTTTGAGATGGGCAGGGCATGTAGCACGTATGGGGAATCCAGAAATGCCTATAGAGTGTTACTTGGGAAGTCGAAGGAAAGAGACCTTTGTGGAGGGCGAGACGTAGATGGGAGGATAATATTAAAATGGATTTGAAGAAGGTGGGATATGATGGTAGAGACTGAATTAATCTTGCTCAGGATAGGGACCAATGGCGGGCTTATGTGAGGGCGGCAATGAATCAGCGTGTTCCTTAAAAGCCATTTGTAAATAAGTTATTGTTTTTACGAATTTTGTCTTTAAATTCTTGCTTATTTATAAAAAAAACATTGTTCATGCATTTTGAAAAGGTCACATTTCCAAATTAAAAAGACAACAATAAAAACGATATGATAATATTTTAAATATTTTTTTCTTTCGTATTATATTGTTTTGACCCTAGGATGCTAACTGTAAAGTTCCGTTAGTCTGGGTACAACGGTTTAAAAAATTATTATATTTAACTCCTGAACATTTTCATTTTTCGGAGATGTAATAGTAAGAGTAATAATAATAATAATAATAATAATAATAATAATAATAATAATAATAATAATAACTGCAAATTAAGCTTTCAGGACTAACTCCCTGTAAAGTTAATTTGAATAATTTCTAGGGAAAAATTGTTCCGAGGCCGGGTATCGAACACGGGACCTTTGGTTAAACGTACCAACGCTCTCCCACTGAGCTACCCGGGAACTCTAGCCGACACCGAGCCAGACTTTGAGGTCTGTGGATATAGAGGGAAAAATTGGATCGGTGTCGGCTAGAGTTCCCGGGTAGCTCAGTGGGAGAGCGTTGGTACGTTTAACCAAAGGTCCCGGGTTCGATACCCGGCCCCGGAACAATTTTTCCCTCGAAATTATTCATAATAATAACTATTTACAAGAAGTAAATCGCGCATTGATCTCTAACACACGAGTGTATGTGTAAAACATCTTCCTGTTTCTCCCTTCAGCTGTTTATTTCGTCCTTCATTTGTTTCACGCAGCAACAATGTATGATCCTGTAATGGCCGTATAATTGACATAGTCCGCGATTTCGGAGGACCTGATTATCGTAACAGCATTTTCACTTAACCTGCACATTAAATGGAGATGCTATTACCATTACCATAAATAATTTACGGCCGAGCGATTGGAATACTCAAGAGACGGACGCCATCACACGCGCGCCATCACTTCATTAGTTTCTGTGTTGCACACGCCAATTGGGCTTCGTCGAAGATTGCAACATCGATGATTATTGATTGCGTATCGGAAGAGGGTGGGTGGTGGGGGAGAGGGCTAATTGGCGGTTACGTATATCGGAGATAAAGAGGGGCGATGCTAGGAAAAACTGACGACACAATTTAACCACCGCAAATTTCGCAGCGCTAGAATCGCCGTGCCCATCTGATTCATTAGCGACGGGCAGTATTATTTCAGGGGCAGGTCACATGTTGCGGTTTATGCGAATGGGTAATCGATGTCGAGCAGAACATGGTACGCATCCTGGTATATTTTTGAGAATTTATTTCCATTAATTTAATTAATTAATGATCAAATAAGCTAATTTATATTTCTGCGTGTGCATTTTATTTCTAAAAAATTTCGTTATTAATTACAGTGTTACGTTTTAGCAAGCCATTTGCAGAGCCTGTCCCATTCAACAATTAATTTCCACTGGCGGATTTTAACAGCAATGATCCCGGCCGCTAGTGCAGAGAACTCGACTTCGTTTCTTGCAGTGAAGACGACAATAATTTTCCTTGCATTGGGTGTATTACGTAGTGGGGTTGTGAATGCCCACAACATGGCCAGTGTAAGTAGTTCTATAGGGGTGACTTGTAGATTTAAAATTTCTAGGATGAAGATTATCCAAGGATTTCGTCGATGATGATTGTGATAAATGTCCAAAAGTAGACGATGGTGGTAATAATGTAAATTGTAAGTCTTGTGAGTTTCCATAAATCATAGTGAAGCAAAGTCCATAGTATTGTCGATGA
This sequence comes from Periplaneta americana, assembly GCA_025594305.2. Lineage (NCBI taxonomy): Eukaryota > Metazoa > Arthropoda > Insecta > Blattodea > Blattidae > Periplaneta > Periplaneta americana. The sequence continues at coordinate 200,936,606 of JAJSOF020000003.1, read as the reverse complement.
ATCTCAAGAAGTCTGTCTTAGTGAAATGAAGTCCGTGGTATTGTCGATGAATCTTCAGAAATCAATCATAGTGGAGCAAAGTCTTTGGTATTTTCGATGAATCTCCAGAACTCTATCAGTGAACCAAAGTCCATGGTATTGTCGATGACTGTCCAGAAGTCATAGTGAACCAAAGTCCATGGTATTGTCGATGACTGTCCAGAAGTCAATCATAGTGAAGCGAAGTCTTTGGTATTGTCGATGAATCTTCAGAAGTCTGTCTTAGTGAAATGAAGTCCGTGGTATTGTCGGTGAATGTCCAGAAGTCAACCATAGTGAAGCAAAGTCTATGGTATTGTCGATGAATGACCAGAAGTCAATCATAGTGAAGCAAAGTCTATGGTATTGCCTGATCTTCAATGTCCAGAGCAAAGTCCATGGTATTGTCGATGAATCTTCAAAGTCAATCATGGAGCAAAGTCTATGGTATTGTCGATGAATGTCCAGAAGTCAATCATAGTGAAGCAAAGTCTATGGTATTGTTGATGAATGTCCAGAAGTCAATCATAGTGAAACAAAGTCCATGGTATTGTCGATGAATCTCCAAAAGTCTGTCATAGTGAAACAAAGTCCATGGTATTGTTGATGAATCTTCAGAAATCAATCCTAAAAACAAAGTCCATGGTATTGTCGATGAATCTCCAGAAATCTGTTACTGTGAAATAATGTCCATGATATTGTCGATGAATGTCCAGAAGTTTGTCATAGTGAAGCAAAGTCCATATTTTCAATGAAACTCAGATGTCCGTCATAGTGATGAGGAAGTTCAATGATGGATAGGTACCATTATTCATAATCGATATTGATGAAATGAATTTCGCAAAGTCTATTATTGTAATCATTTGACCAAAGATCGATGGTTATTGACTGATAAATGATCGATGCTGATTGATTGACCCAGGTTCGAGGGTTTTTATAATTGGTTATTTAACGACGCTGTATCAACTACTAGGTTATTTAACGAATTTATTAACATGGTGTTGTATTTTGCTCGAATTTCCAAATAGCTACGTTACATTTTGCAAAGTTTTGGCTGTGATTTCTGTATTGGCTCTTTTGATTTGTTTTCATTTGGTGTTTTCATTTATATCTGTATCAAAGTCTTTTATTTAGGTGGTATCTATTTGATTTTTTTTTCTTCTTTTCCATTTTTAATTTGTAATTATACTTGTTATTCATTACGAATTTTTCGATATTATATGCAATTCTGTGTTTTTTTATCTGTACTGTGTATTGTAATTGGGACTTTTCCAAATGGACGATAAATAGAAGATAAGTAAATAAATAAATAAATAAATAAATAAATCGAATGAGATTGAATAAATAAGTGAGTGAATAAAAGAGTGAATAAATAAGTGAGTGAATAAATGAGTGATAAATAAGTGAGTGAATTGAGTGAGTGAATTGAGTGAGTGAATAAATGAGTGAGTGAATTAACGACGCTGATCAATAAATGAGTTATTTAATAAATTTATTAACATGGTGAGTGAATAAATGAGTGAATAAATGAGTGAGTGAATTATAGCTGAGGTGAGTGAATGAGGTTGCAGTTTTGAGGTGTGAATTCTGTAGTTGAGGTCTTTTTGATTTGTTTTTAAATGAGTGAGTTTTAAATGAGTGAGTGAGTAAATGAGTGAGTGATTTAATGAGTGAGTATAAATTTGAGTGAGTTTTTGAGTGAGTGAGTAAATTTAGTGAGTTTGTAAATGAGTGAGTTGAGTAAATGAGTGAGTGAATAAATGAGTAAATTGTGAATAAATAAATGAGTGAATAAATGAGTGTAAATGAGTGAATAAATGAGTGAATAAATGATTGAATAAATGATTGAATAAATAAATTAATAAATAAATTAATAAATAAATGAGTGAATAAATGAATAAATAAATGAGTGAATAAATGAATAAATAAATGATTGAATAATGAATAAATAAATGAGTGAATAAATGAATGAATAAATAAATGAGTGAATAAATGAATAAATAAATAAGTGAGTGAATAAATGAATAAATAAATGAGTGAGTGAATAAATGAATAAATAAATAAGTGAGTGAATAAATGAATAAATAAATAAATGAATAAATAAATGAGTGAATAAATAATAAATAAATAAGTGAGTGAATAAATGAATAAATAAATAAGTGAGTGAATAAATGAATAAATAAATAAATGAGTGAATAAATGAATAAAGAAATAAGTGAGTGAATAAATGAATAAATAAATGAGTGAGTGAATAAATGAATAAATAAATAAGTGAGTGAATAAATGAATAAATAAATAAATGAGTGAATAAATGAATAAATAAATAAGTGAGTGAATAAATGAATAAATAAATAAATAAATGAGTGAATAAATGAATGAATAAATAAATGAGTGAATAAATTAATGAATAAATAAATGAGTGAATAAATAAATAAATAAGTGAGTAAATAAATGAATAAATAAATGAGTGAATAAATAAAAATAAATGAGTGAATAAATGAATAAATAAATGAGTGAATAAATGACTAAATAAGAGTGAATAAATGAGTGAGTGAATAAATGACTAAATAAATGAGTGAATAAATAAATAAATAAATGAATGAATAAATGAATAAATAAATAAATGAATGAATAAATGAATGAATAAATAAATAAATGAATGAATAAATGAATGAATAAATAAATAAATGAGTGAATAAATGAATGAATAAATAAATAAATGAATAAATGAATAAATAAATAAATGAGTGAATAAATGAATAAATAAATAAATGAAATAAATAATGAATAAATAAATGAAATAGTGAATAAATGAATAAAAAAATAAATGAGTGAATAAATGAATAAATAAATAAATGAGTGAATAAATGAATAAATAAATAAATAAGTGAGTGAATAAATGAATAAATAAATAAATGAATAAATAAATAAATAAATAAATGAGTGAATAAATAAAAATAAATAAATGAGTGAATACATGAATAAATAAATAAATGAGTGAATAAATGAATAAATAGATAAATAAATAAATAAATAGTATAATTGGTGATAGCGAGATGGTATTTGGCGAGATGAGGCTGACGATTTATGGTAGAATACCTGAAAATCGCCTTAAGGTTAGGGAAAAACTCTGAAAAAACCAAGCATGTACTGTAATCACAGCAAGCGAGAATCGAACCCACTCCAGAGCGAAACTCGGATCAATAGGTAAACGCGCTACCGCCTAAGATACGCCAATGGCGTGTGATGAATTCTCCCCCAAGTCGATGACATCATCATCATCATCATCATCGTCGTCGTCGTCATTTCGATTTGAAGCAAATAAAATTCCTTTTAAAAATGTGGTGAACCATACCCTCTATATGAAATTGATGATTGTGAAGAGCAGTGCCAGATATTTTACACCAAAGTCAGTCACTTGTAGTGGGACTTCTTCTGGACATACTTAGCGTGGCATAGGATCGCCGTAAAAGGGAAGCAGAAAAAAAACGAACGACAATAGCTACAGATCAGACTGATATCCGCTGATTCGTAAACGGACTTCCTACATATGATACTTCTGTTTCGCAAACAGGACAGAAATATGTATTGGTTTTCAGGCTTTTGTTTTCAATTGCTGGTTAACGTACTGTTGGTCCCCTCCCTCCCCAAACCTTGTGCGGTAGAAATGAGACTGTCACGTGCTGGACAGCGCTCTCCGGGGTCCAAGCAATTTTTAATGGATTCTTCGTCTGAACAATTCAACTACCTGTACAGTTTAATCAGGTTTCCATTAGGACTTTAAAAACAAGTGGACCCACTAGCTACGTGTCCGACACATGCCTTGTCACCAACGAAATTGCCACGCATTACGCATTGCAAGAAAGCTTCAAGACCGCACGAAGCATCATCAGAGGGACCTCAGTTCATATCTCGGCGATGGCGGAGTTGTATTTGTGGTGGATAAAACCAAGGTTGAGAAAGTTTTTCTCTGGGTTCTCCCGTTCTCTTTCAATTAGATTCAGTGTTCTATAAGAAAACCATGAAAACCATCACATTCCATTACTACACGGTATACTTATTAATGGCGTTTAAGGAGCCCGGAAGTTCATTGCCGCCCTCACATAAGCCCGCCATCGGTCCCTATCCTGAGCAAGATTAATCCAGTCTCTACAATCATATCCCACCTCCCTCAAATCCATTTTAATATTATCCTCCCATCTACGTCTCAGCCTCCCCAAACGTCTTTTTCCCTCCTGCCTCCCAACTAACACTCTATATATAAACATAATTTTCCTTACTGTGTATACTAAAATATTGTATTCATTGTATGCTTTGTACTGCACTGGATTGTATTACTACTATTAGTATTATTATTACTATTAGGCCTGTTATTATTATTTTATTTATTATTATTATTATTATTATTATTATTATTAATATTATTATCATCATTATTATCATTACTATTCTTATTTATTATTATTATTAGTATTATTATTATTATTATTATTATTATTATTATTATTATCATCATCATCATCATTTTTTTAACTTTCTAGGCCTCATTTATTTTGACCTGCTGTTCATTTTATTATGCTTTTTTCTTTGTTTCTGTATGTTATATATTATGTCTGATTTCTTCTTACTTGTTGTTTACAAGATTATTATTATTATTATCTTATTCAGTTTTGTGTGTACTTTGTAAATTTGTAGTGTTTCTATAACGCAGTTTTTACAGTTCTGGTTGTGTAACTCTGCCAGGTTAAATAAATCATTATTATTATTATTATTATTATTATTATTATTATTATTATTATTAATATTATTTATTATTATTATTATTATTATTATTATTATTATTATTATTATTATATGCATTTCTGGATTCAATACGTGCTCATGCCCTCCATCTCAAACGTCTGCAAATGTTCCTATTTTCAGGTGAAGAATACAATTCTTCTGCGTTGTGTAACTTTCTCATTCTCCTGTAACTTCATCCTCTTAGCCCCAAATACTTTCCTAAACACCTTATTCTCGAACACACTTAGCTTTCTTCTCAAAGTGAGAGTCCAAGTTTCACAACCATACAGAACAACTGGTAATTTAACTCTTTTATAAATTCTAACTTTAAGATTTTTTGACAGCAGACTGGATGATAAAGCTTCTCAACCGAATAATAGCAGGCATTTCCCGTATTTATTCTGCGTTTAATTTCCTCTCGAGTGTCATTTATATTTGTTACTGTTGCTCCAAGATATTTTAATTTTCCCACCTTTTCAAAGGATAAATTTATAATTTTTATATTTTCATTTCGTAAGTGCCATATAGTGGTCACGAGACATAATCATATACTTTGTTTTTTTTTCGGGATTTACCATCGTATGTCAAATTAATCATGCCCAGAAGAATACTTCATAAAATATTTAAAAGTTTCGAAAACAATTCTGAACTGGATGACAAAAGCTTCTCAACCGAATAATAACAGGGATTTTCCATATTTAATCTGCGTTTAATTTCCTCCCGAGTGTCATTTATATTTGTTACTGTTGCTCCAAGATGTTTGAATTTTCCCACCTTTTCAAAGAATAAATTTCTAATTTTTATATTTTCATTTCGTAAGTGTCATGTAGTGGTCACGAGACATAATCATATACTTCGTTTTTTTTTCGGGATTTACCATCGTACAGTCAAAATAATGCCCAGAAGAGTACTTCATAAAATATTTAAAAGTTTCGAAAACAATTCTGTGACCTATTTGTTCACAATACTTTTAATTTGGGGAAGTATTTCAGCGGGAGAAAAGACGATTTTCTATTCATACAAATTAATTTGGTCCACTGAATATTAGAAATTTTACAGAAGAGATTATAGGCTCTATGACACACTTTATAAGGTAATTTATTTGTATTCGGGACCATCAGTGCTGGTCTAGTGTCAATAGAGATGTCAATAAATTTGTTACAAATACACTCAGGGACAAAAAAAACCGGACACTTTAATATTTGCTAGTATTTTGCAAAACATTATCTTCTCATACAATATTATGGTAGCCATCTGTTGTTGATTGTTTTTTGTTTTATAAAAAGCCATTACAACCAAATATTCCAATTTTGCTTTAAGTCTCAGCTATAACAATTTTGTCTCAACCATTTCGTGCTTCATTATCGTTATCATTCGTTATTTCTTTATTTTTATATTTTCTAGTTTAAATGGGGTTGTAACATTTGTCTTAAAACAAGATGCGACCTGAAGATGTAAACTCGAGCTGTAGCCCTTTACGATGATGGACGCAGTGTATGTTACATTGCAAATGTTATGAATATGGCTAGAAAAATCCAATGCCATAAAACGGTATAGAGAGAAATAATTAGAATATACCAGAAGACCAGGTTTGTTGCGTCCAAGAGCTATCAAATCCAAATGAACACAGGTATATGGTGTTGAGAGTTCTTAGGGAGCGCAACCTGCCAGCTACTAGTGTAGCCCAGCAATTTTTAACATGCAAACGCCCAATTTCGGCCAAAACAGTTAGAAGGAGGTTGAAAGCAAGTGGACTGATATCCAGTGACTTGCAACTGGTCCCAGACTTCAGGATGCATCGAGTTGAACGACTGCGTTTTTTTAAATGATCACAGGGATTGGAGAAATGGACAGTGGAGCTGTGTTCTGTTCACCGATGAGTCCCATTTCAATCTGTGCTCACCTGATGGACGTGAAAGAGTTTGGAGAAGGAATGTATCAGGAAAAATCAAGAAATGAAAGTAGAACGATTTTCAAACAGTGATGCATTTCCGAAAATGTGCCGTATGGAGGTGGTGGAGTGATGGTTTGGGCAGGAGTGTGTACGGATGCTCGTACAGAGTTGGTTTTTGTTGAAAATGGAAGACTAACAGCTGATAGGTATATAAATGAATGTTTGGCTGATCATGTTGTGCCATTTGGCTAATTTGTAGGTGATAATTGTTTTAATGCATGATAATGCACGAGCCGCATATTGCCCATGCGGTCGGAGATTATCTCCAAGAAGTGGGAATCCATGTTCTTCCATGGCCACAAGGAGTCCAGACATGAACCCAATTGAACACGTGTAGGGCATGCTGGGACGGAGTGTTAAGAATACACGACCGAGACCAGAATCGTTACAAGAGTTGAAGCGAACACTTGGTGAAGAATGGAACTTATTCCTCAAGAAGACATTGAACAAATTGAATGCCAAGACGTATGGATGCAGTTATTCAATAGAGGGGTAATACCCGTTACTAAAAAGAGTTTTTAATGTTTAAGGCACCAAAAATGAAAAAACAGTTAGACCAAATGATGCCATAGTTATACGCCCTTTGTAATTTTTGTAAATTTTCTCATCAGAGATTTTTTTCAAATGTTGTCGTATAAGGTGCTAAATGAAACATTATTTTGTTTAAATGGGTTTTGTTTCATTTTGAAATAATTGCAACAAAATACAAGCAAATATAGAAGTGTCAGGTTTTTTTGTCCCTGAGTGTATTTTGTTAGAGAACTGAATCTGTGCCGTGTTTTGTTCACAGTATTTCCCGCTTGGCGAACTTGCTTAGCGGTATAGTTGTTAGTAGTACATCATTAGAGAAACCATGGCAACTGTCCCAACTCATGTTGTACTATTAATACCGCAGAAGGCATATAACTATTGCAAACAAATCGATAAGTAAACACTGTGAATGGAATTAAAGTTGCACATTATGTAAATAATTATTGTAAATAAATAAATTTACAGCAAACAAGTAAATATTAGACACGAGTAATGTAATACACAAAAATTAAGTTAAAATAAATAAAATTATGTTCGAAAATAAATAAACTGTATTTAGTAAACAAATAATTATAATTAATACGCATTAACAACATCTGTTGCGGAAGAGAATCAGGATTATGAATATACAGGGTGTTCATTAAGCATGGGATATTACTCATAAGTTGTTAAATGTTAATTTTACATAAAAAATGTTTTACACAAAAGCTGTTGCAGATAAACCATGTAATATGATACCAGTGTTCGATAGAAGTTAGTTATTCAGGCATAGAGGGTGTGACAGTAAGCTTAATTTTTTAATGACGTTATTTTTTTAAGATTTACATAGATGTATTCCGAATCTGTATTAAAGTTTATTTATGGATTTCTTCCTTTGGGGATAGTTGAAGTCCAGAGTGTATCAGAATAAATCAAGAAATATGAAGACCTGAAAGGAAGAATTAAATTGTTTATTTCATAAACCCCCTATCTCCAGTTGACAGTGTTTTGAGGAAAGCAATAATAGTACATTATGCAACGAGCCTCTAATGGTAACAATTAAGACGCGAGTATGTTTATGAAACGAGCGCAAGCGAGTTTCATAATTTTTCATACGACCGTCTTAATTACCATAATAGTCAAGTTTCATACGATTTTTTATGCTCGACCATATTTCAAACTTGAAATTATTCATAAGCATTCATGTTATTCTTATCTGAGGAGCGGAACTGACCCAGTACAATATCTCGTAAATTGTGAGATGTGCGCAGACGCGAAAGTATTGATTTTTTCCGAGAAACAAATGTCGACATTGACCTCGATATAATGTAGAGTAAAATAAACATTAATCTTGATATAACCTTGAAATTGAATTAGACATTGAAAAACGAGATGACAAATTGAATTTATTTGAATATTATTTACAATTAAGGCTAATTATCATAGTAACAGAACTAGTTGTCTTTCGATTGCATATCCGAGAATAATCGATACTTGCTCTTTCATATTGCTACAATGGTATTTTCTGATTGGTGGAATACCTGAACTTTAACGAATAGGTGTAATTTAATGAGGTCCATTAAAGGGCTGCTACCAGGTGTATAATTACTACATTTCGGCATGGTCGAGCATAAAAACTATAATATCACTGCGGTAGAAAATGTTCTTGCATTAAAAAGTAATAGGTTTAGAAGAACTACTTTTTTTTTAAACATTTCTGTGCTGTCGATTATGAATTACTCCATGTATTGCAGTATACTTTACTGCCAGTACTTGTCCTGCAACTATAGCATATAAAGCAGACGACAAGTATATAAATTCATAGACTGCAAAAAACAACTTTCGCTAACATGAAATTGTGCAAGCTATCAACACTGGAGGTCTCTAATCTAGTATTGATTATACCATTCACTTGGACTCCAATTTTTTTACGTTACGGTAGTCTTACTTTATGTAAACTGGTCGATATAATGACCACGGCGAGGTATTAATTAAACCTATACAGTCGGAAGTCCCAGTGGTTTTGGGCAGGAAGGGCTTATGTTCGAGTCCTGACTGAAGCAAAAGGCTTTTATCATCCCTTGACTACAAGAATGGAATAAGTAAAGTATAGACGCATTTGTTAAAGTGTTGACTTACTGTTCCTCAGGAAGACAGACTTGTGTTCGATTCCAGGTACATTTTATGGCATTTACATTGATTTAATAAATAAGTTTAATTGCAATTTAGTTACTTTTCTTTAATTTAAAAGTTTCAAATTATTTCATGTTTTCATTGCGTTATTTAAATTTTACTGTTTCTTTTATTAGTGTTTTTTTTTAAATATATTTATATGTTTTTCAATGTCTTCTGACGAAGTCTAAAACTGTATGTCTAATGGACAAATAAATTGAATTGAATTGAATATTACACTTTTACTACGTCATCCTATTTTCGACCAATAAAACGGTACGGAACGATGTATTTCAAGGAATTATGGCTGCTAATCCTACAGTTTTCATCACCTCCCTAGTATTTTGTTTCTATCACCTCCCTAACATTTGCTTCTTTGTTTGCCATCATTGTATTTTCAATACTTGTACCGTTTCAAATTATTCATGTTTATTTCATCACCCTTAATTAAAACTTTTCTATCATTGATCTTGTTTATATTATTTGGGTTATGCTATAGCTTCTGCTGTATGAGATTATGGATAGTCACGTATCAGAGATTGTTTAATATATTTGATAATTGAAGTGGAATGCAACTGTTTTAATAAAAATGAAAAAAAAAAAAACCTTCTTGTCTAGTAATCTTCCATAGAGTTCAATGAAGATTATATAGTTGGCGCAACTGGTAACAAGAGAACAGTTGATCATAACACACTGCTGCCATCTAGCGAAATATTTGTAATGATGGGATGGTACAATAATACATTTTCAAGACAGTTTAGTACATATTTTAGTAAGGCAATCAATATTTTAAGCTCGACCATGCCGAAATGTAGTAATTATACACCTGGTAGCAGCCCTTTAATGGACCTCATTAAAGTAAACTTATTCATTAAAGTTCAGATGATCCACCAATCAGAAAATACCGTTGTAGCAATATGAAAGCGCAAGTATCGATTATTCTCGGATATGCAATCGAAAGACAACTAGGGCGAGATTAGACAGTATTAAACTCAGTCGAAAAAAAACAACACACAAATTAACATCAATTCACCGTCATCTTCCAGCCTTTCATAAAGCACATTCCCGAAAATTCATTTCACCAATTGCCGGAAAAAATCAATATGGTCGAGCATAAAAAGTCGTATGAAACTTGACTATAATGGTAATTAAGAAACTCGTATGAAAATTATGAAACTCGCTTGCGCTCGTTTCATAAACATACTCATGTCTTAATTACTACCATTATAGGCTCGTTGCATTATGTACTATTATTGTATTAGAGTACTTTATTTCTTCTAATCTTTATATACTTTCTTCTAATCCTGTAATAGTCAATTAAATCCCACTCGAGGTTTGATTTTCTCAAGATAAATCAAAACCTCTAGTGAGATTACTGTATAAAAAAGTGGTTTTGGGACAGGTTTTCCAGAATATATCGGATTTCCATGTACTTTCAATTTTTTGATGTTGTATATTGTCTTTTCTGTAGGATGGTGCAGTGCGAAAAAGGGACAATAAAAGGATATGGTTAATGTGGAGTGATAGATTAATAGTGTCAAATAAACATACCAGAGGGATAATTACGGCAGACATGTAAAAAAAGGCAAACCAATATCAATATTAAAACAAAAGAAGGGTGCAGTTAGAATACATAAGTAAATTGTGATGATACCGATGACTGAAAAGACGAGAACAGAAATATGTTTTATCTTGGAAAAGTGTCCTAAAATATAGTTTAAAATGTGAAAGTAAAATAATTATAATGAAGATGAAAGAACGTTTAAAGTAACTACCTATATTAATAAAAGAATTTTCACTACATAATTAAAGACTTAAGTTATAAAATAGAATAATGCAGGTTTTAAAGAAGAAATAATAACACAGGGTGATCCGTCTGGGTACAGATAAAATAAAAACACCGTAAAACATTTACTACTGAACTTTATTTGTTGAAACTTTGTGCATACAACACTGAAAGATGGGAGATCCCTCAGAGCTCAACATGACCCCCATTGCGCACCCTGCACAACTCATAACGGGGATGCAATTCAGCCCATATCCGTTGTTGCTTAAGAGGGGTGATTTGTTGAAAGCTTGAGTAATTTTTACTCTCAAATCATCAATGTTCTTTGGTTTCTGTAAATAGACAATGTCTTTAACAAAACCCCACACGAAGAAGTCAGGAGGGGTTAGATCTGGGGAGTTTGGGAATCAAGCCAAGAGATAGCTGCTTCTTGTACTGGGTTTCGCCTGTGACCTCCTGCATGTTTTTTTTTTTTTTTTTTTTTTTTTTTAACACAGAACCTGTTTCTACAAATGTTCGATACCACAACATTATGGAATCGTATTTTGGTACATTATACACACCATACTCTCGTCGAAATTCCTTTTGAACTGTTTTAACACTCTCAAATTTAGCATACCAAAGAACACATTGTGCCCGCTGTTGATTTGTAGTAGCCATTTTAATCATCTACGATTTTCGTTTGTTCGTTCAGATTATGCATTGTTGATTGTCGTATATGGAAACTTCTGTCTTTTAATCATAATATAACCAGCAAGAAATTTTTCCTACTATCATAATAGCTTTATAATAAATTAATATTATCCATACCCAAACGGATCAGATGGTATTTAAATTAATTATTGTAATACAGCAAACACTATGTAAAATATAACAGTACATTATGCAACGAGCCTATAATAGTAGTAATTAAGACGCGAGTACGTTTGTTTATGAAACTCGCTTGCGCTCGTTTCATAAATTTCATACGAGCTTCTTAATTACCATTATAGGCAAGTTTCATACGACTTTTTATGCTTGACCATATTTCTAACTTGAAATTATTCATAAGTATTTATGTTATGGTTATCTAAGAGAAGAGCGGAACTGATCTTCTAAATTGTGAGATGTGCGCAGACGCGAAAGTATTGATTTTTTCCGAGGGACGAGTGTCATTGACCTTGATATAATCTAGAGAATAACATGAACATTAATATTGATATAACCTAGAAATTGATTTAGAATTGAAAAACGAGATGACAAATTGAATTTATTTCAATATTATTTACAATTAATGCTAATTATTATAGTAACAGAACATAACCTTCTGCGACAGTATTGGATTTCCAGCCTCCGTGACGTTTCGCCAATTGTCTTTCGATTGCATATCCGAGAATAATCGATGCTTGCGGTTTTATAATGGTACAATGTTGATTTCTCATTGGCTGAACAACTGAACTATAATGAATAGATGTACTTTAATGAGGTGCATTAGAGGGCTACTACCAGGTGTATAATTACTACATTTCGGCATGGTCGAGCATAACATTTATTTAAGTATTGTCACGATATGACTTGCTACGTTAGGACAATAAATAAATGAATGAATGAATGAGTGAATGAGTAAATGAATAAATGAATGAATGAATAAATGAATGAATGAATGAGTGAATGAATAAATGAATGAATGAATGAATGAATGAGTGAATGAGTAAATGAATGAGTGAATGAATAAATGAATGAATGAATGAATGAATGAATGAATGAATGAATGAATGAATGAATGAATGAATGAATGAGTGAATGAGTAAATGAATGAATGAATAAATGAATGAATGAATGAATAAATGAATAAATGAATACATAAATAAATAAATAAATGAGTAAATGAGTAAGTGAGTAAGTAAATGAGTAAGTAAATGAGTAAATGAGTGAGTAAATGAGTAAATAAATGAGTAAATGAGTAAATAAATAAATGGATTACAAACAAAAGCATAAAAACGGGTGAAAGAATCTGAATGGTTGGAATGATATCTTAATACATTTAAATAAGTTGAAATAACATGTAGAAGAAAAGTAATTTAATAATACAGGCCTTCCGTGTGTTTTTCTGGAGTTAGGACTTGGGGATTTAATGTTCAAATAAAACGTGTATAAAAACAGTGAAGAAATAACTTAATCAGTGGACCATGTTTAGAAATTAGCAGGCTTTAACAATTTGTAAAACAAGAGAACATCGTGCTCTGACTTAGCAACCATAAATGACTTTTTCTTGTTTTCCGAATTGTCAAAGCCTGCTAATTTCTGAACATGGCCCACTGATTAATTTATTTCTTCTTTGATTTAAACGTAGATTTCTTATGACAGTGTTAAATTCTAATTTCCAATATATGGGAAACACATGGTTCATAAATAGCTACAATAACAAACACATTAATAAACGAATCATTGATTTATAACCACCGGAAGTACAGCCGAAGTTCTCGATGCCTCCATGTAGCTAATTCAGTGCTTGAGGACGAACTGGTGCCGTGTGGCGTAAACGAAGGCTAGCGAAATGAAGTGAGAGTTGAAAATATGAGGCCTTGCCCCTAGCCTGAAGCCAAATGTTGTATCCATATATCAAATGAATGCAAATACGTCATATATGGCTATAATTTAATTAATTACGGAGTTGTGCGTCTCTCAGACTCTGGTTTGGACGCCGCTACATGCTTTTTCTCTCCACCTGCTCTTATCTGTCTGATTATAATTTTCCGAGGAACATGACAAACCGTTCTGGTCGCATCAATCACGAAGTTAACTCCCATGTTTATTCAAAAGCTTAACAGGTAGCGCAATGTACGTGCGTGGTGTGAACTCAGCCTTGGGGCAGTTTAGAAACTGTTCTTGAGCCATCCATCAATGGGCAAACGGCTGAACGATAGCGCCAACAATGTAACTGACAACGTGAGACATTTAATTTAAAGTTACAGTTTTTTCTGCCATTTTATTTTAAACTCTAACCGCTTTCAATTTTTGAATGAACGATTTTATATGTATCAGTTCTAAAAAAAGACACTTTATGATCTGTTTAAAATACGGTTTTGTTCGCTGTTGACAGCAAATTAAAATTCGTTGCTAAAGTCAGCATTATAGGCCTACTAGTATTCAGAAACGAGCTCATCTGAGGCTACATTATCAGTGTTGCCAACTAAGCTATATTGTAGCTTTTTATATGTCTATTTCTACAATTTTTATATTTGAAACATATTGTTAGATACATTTTCCGATTCATTTTTGACGCTAAATTAATTTTTAGTAGGTTATTTTATAACGCTTTATCAACATCTTAGGGTATTTAGCGTTTGAATGAGATTATTTATTTATTTATTTAGTTATTTATTCTGTTGTAGTTAAGGCCATCAGGCCTTCTCTTCCACAACACTAGGAATACAAATACAATAATAGAAATAAACAGAGAAAAAAATACACTATATACAAAGTAAAGCTACACAAGAAATAAAGAGAGAAAGAGAGAAAAAAACACTATAAACAAAGTAAAGCCACACGAAAATATACACAGGGTGCAGTCACACAAACTTTAAATGAGTGATTAAGTATCATAATTAATTGTATCCTAACTAATTAACAAACATAAACAAGAAACTTGCAATTTTAATCTAGATTAGGCCTAAAAAAGAAAAAAAAACACAAATCAATACTTCTAGCAATACCTAAAAACATTGACTAAGACTAAATTTTCCAATTTAATTTTGAATTGTGATAAAGTCCGGCAGACCCTGACGTCATTAGGTAACGAATTCCAGAGGCGAGGTATTTCTACAGTATAGGAAGATGAGTATAGAGACGTTCTATAATGAGGGAGAGAAAGAAGTGCTTGATGTCGATTTCGAAAAGTTGTAAGAAATTGAAAGCGCGATAACAGATAATTCGGAGTAGAAGTATGAATGATTCTAAACAGAAGAGACAGTGAATGTATTGTTCTTCGTTCCTTCAGACGCAACCATGAAAATAACTGGAGGGAAGGTGTTGTATGGTCAAATTTACGAGTATTACAGATGAATCGTATGCACGCATTATGAACACGTTGTAGTCTCTCAGCTAAGAGTGAACTTACATTAGTTAGCAAGGAATCGCAATAATCAAAATGGGGCATTACAAGCGTCTGAATAAGATTCTTTTTTAGACTAAGTGGTAGAAATTCTCCATGTATGGTGGGTCCCTATCACCACGGCATGGCGCGTCCTCAGGTTGCGGATAGAGGAGACGGCCTCCAGATATGGAGGGTAGCTGCGAATATATTGAATAAGCAGTCGTGGACAGCCGATAAGGGGTGGTCCTCCAGCTTGGGGGTTGGGCGAAGGGCTAACAACCCATCACCGTAAAAAACAGCTTGTTACGAATTCCTACAGTAAGCCTCGGAATAGGACTGATTCTCTGGCACGACCACAGCAAAGGAATAAGGTTTTGAGATTTGGCACTTGGAACGTAACTAGTCTTTATAGAACATGAGGGGTAACATTAGTAGCAAAAGAACTAGCTAGATATAGAATAGACTTTGTGGGAGTACAAGAGGTTAGGTTAGATGGGAATGGCATATCACAAATAGGAGATTACTTGTTGTATTATGGGGAAGGAAACAATAATCACCAATTAGGAACAGGATTCTTTGTACATAAAAGAATAAACTCAGCAGTAAAAAAGGTCGAATTTATCAGTGACAGGTTATCGTATTTAGTACTTAAGGGTAGATGGTGCGACATCATAGTTATAAATGCTCACGCCCCTACAGAAGAGAAAGACGACTATCTAAAGGATAGCTTCTATGAGGAATTGGAACATACTTTGATCAGTTCCCTAGATATCATATGAAAATTTTATTGGGGGATTTCAACGCTAAAGTAGGACGGGAGGATATTTTTAGACCAACTATTGGAAAAGAGAGCCTACACGCAATTAGTAGTGACAATGGAGTTAGATTAGTCAACTTTGCCACATCGAAAAATTTAATTGTCAAAAGTACAACATTCCCCCATAAGGATATACATAAATATACTTGGACTTCTCCAGATGGATTGACACACAACCAAATAGATCACATCTTGATAGATAAACGGAGACATACTAGTATAGTAGATATTCGAACTTTCAGAGGTGCAGACTGTAATTCTGACCATTATTTGGTGATTGGAGAATTAAGAGAAAGATTATCAGTAGCCAAGCGAGTAGAGCAACAAGTTAATATTACTAAATTCAATATTTTGAAATTAAAGGACGAGGAAGCTAAGCAAAATTATCAGGTCGAAATTTCGAATAGGTTTGCCACTTTAGAAAGTTCCGACGAAGTTGAGAAAGAATTAGATGTTAATAGCGTGTGGAAAATATCAGAGATAGTATCAAAATTGCAGCTGAGCAGAGCATAGGTTATTATGAAACTAAGAAAAGAAACCGTGGTTTGATGAAGATTGTTGCATGGTAGTAGAAAGAAGGAAACAGGCAAAATTGAAATTCTTACAGGATCCAGTTGAGGAGAATAGAGATAATTATTTCAATGAAAGACGGGAAGCAAGTCGTACACTTAGGAATAAAAAGAGAGGTTACTTGAAGGAAAAACTGAATGAGGTAGAAACAAATAGTAAGAATAAAAACATTCGAGATTTATATAAGGGTATAAAGGAATTTAAGAACGGATATCAGTCAAGGGTAAACGTGATCAAGGATGAGAATGGTGACTTGCTTGCAGACTCTTCATCAATCCTAAACAGATGGAAAAACTATTTTGCGCAACTACTAAATGTACATAGGCCAAATAGAAATGATCGGGATGATATTGAAATACAAACTGCTGAGCCATTTATACCCGAACCCACGATTTCAGAAGTCGAAATTGCGATAGAAAATCTGAAAAAGTACAAGTCTCCAGGTATCGATCAAATTCCAGCAGAATTAATACAAGAGGGTGGAAGTGCATTATATAGCGAAATTTATAAACTTGTACTTGCTATTTGGGAAAAGGAAATTGTACCAGAACAATGGAAGGAGTCCATAATTGTACCTATTTTTAAAAAGGGGGACAAAACCAACTGTGGTAACTTTCGAGGAATATCACTTTTGTTGACGTCGTACAAAATTTTGTCCAATATTCTTTTGAGGAGATTAACTCCGTACGTAGATGAAATTATTGGGGATCATCAGTGCGGTTTTCGGCGTAATAGATCGACTATTGATCAGATTTTTTGTATTCGGCAGATAATGGAGAAAAATGGGAGTATAAGGGTACAGTACATCAGTTATTCATAGATTTCAAAAAGGCATATGACTCGGTTAAGAGGGAAGTATTATATGATATTCTTATTGAATTTGGTATTCCCAAGAAACTAGTTCGATTAATTAAAATGTGTCTCAGTGAAACATACAGCAGAGTCCGTATAGGTCAGTTTCTATCTGATCCTTTTCCAATTCACTGCGGGCTAAAGCAGGAGATGCACTATCACCTTTACTTTTTAACTTCGCTTTAGAATATGCCATTAGGAAAGTTCAGGATAACAGGCAGGGTTTGAATTGAACGGGCTACATCAGCTTCTTGTCTATGCAGATGACGTGAATATGTTAGGAGAAAATACACAAACGGTTAGGAAAACACGGAAATTTTACTTGAAGCAAGTAAAGCGATCGGTTTGGAAGTAAATCCCGAAAAGACAAAGTATATGATTATGTCTCGTGACGGGAATATTGTACGAAATGGAAATATAAATATTGGAGATTTATCCTTCGAAGAGGTGGAAAATTCAAATATCTTGGAGCAACAGTAACAAATGTAAATGACACTCGGGAGGAAATTAAACGCAGAATAAATATGGGAAATGCGTGTTATTATTCGGTTGAGAAGCTCTTATCATCCAGTCTGCTGTCCAAAAATCTGAAAGTTAGAATTTATAAAACAGTTATAATACCGGTTCTTCTATATGGCTGTGAAACTTGGACTCTCACTCTGAGAGAGGAACATAGGTTAAGGGTGTTTGAGAATAAGGTGCTTAGGAAAATATTTGGGGCTAAGGGATGAAGTTACAGGAGAATGGAGAAAGTTACACAACACAGAACTGCACGCATTGTATTCTTCACCTGACATAATTAGGAACTTGAAATCCAGACGTTTGAGATGGGCAGGGCATGTAGCACGTATGGGCGAATCCAGAAATGCATATAGAGTGTTAGTTGGGAGACCGGAGGGAAAAAGACCTTTAGGGAGGCCGAGACGTAGATGGGAGGATAATATTAAAATGGATTTGAGGGAGGTGGGGTATGATGATAGAGACTGGCTTAATCTTGCACAGGATAGGGACCGATGGCGGGCTTATGTGAGGGCGGCAATGAACCTTCGGGTTCCTTAAAAGCCATTTGTAAGTAAGTAAGTAGGTAGAAATTCTTCCATATGGAACAAGGAGTGATGCTGAGAAAATATTTTTTTGCAAATGTGTGTTACTTGAGTGTTCCAATTTACATCGCTATCCATAAAAATGCCAAGATTAAGGTGATAATGCCGGTGAAATGAGTCCGGGGTCCAGCACCGGAAGTTACCCAGTATTTGCTCATATTGGGTTGGGTTGAAGGTTTGTGAAAAGCATAGCAAACAATTTTATGAAGACTATTACACGTACCGCGCCGTGGCGTCGTGGTCCAAGGCATCCTGCCTAGGACTCGCGTTACGGAATGCGCGCTGGTTCGAGTCCTCATGGGGGAAGAAATTTTCTCATGAAATTTCGACCTGTGTATGGGACCGGTGCCCACCCAGCATCGTGATGCACTTGGGGAGCTACGATAGGTAGCGAAATCCGGTTGCGAAAGCCAGCTATAACGGCTGGGGGAATCATCGTGCTAACCACACGATACCTCCATTCTGGTTGGATGATCGTCCACTTCTGCTTCGGCATGTGGGCGTGAGGCCAGCAGCCGGCTGGTCGGTCTAGGCCCTTCACGCCTAGACGGATTATTATTACACGTTTACTACATCACACTATTTTTGACCAATAAAATCGTACGAAAGGACTTGTTTCAACCAATCATGGCTGTTCATCGCACATTTTTATCACTTTCCTAGCACATGTTTATTTTTATCACTTCCCTAGCATTTGAGCCGTTCAGAGCAGAAGTGGTGTAAGCCAAAATTCGATAATGAGGTTTAAAGTAAAAATTCTATAAAATGCAGCGCAAAGTAGCAATTATATGTCCTTCTTGCTATCCATCGACTACTAATAGTTTCAATAAATTGAATATTAATGGCTACTTTGCGCTGTATTTTACAGAATGTTTACTTTAACCCACATTACCCATTTTTGACTTACACCACTTCTGCTCTGAACGACTCATTTGTTCCTTTCTTTGACAACATTTGAAAATGCAAACTCTTTACTTTACTATAAAACAAGCTTTGCGATCGTCATTTGTTTCCCGCACATATAGTCAACTGAAAATGGCGGCTGCGTTCAGATGTTTTGGTGAAGCTAACATTAGTGAAATAGAATTTTAGTAAGTCAGTATTTTATTGTATTAGAGTACTTTATTTCTTCTAATCTTTATATACTTTCTTCTGTTTTATCACCTCCCTACCATTTGTTTCTTTGTTTGCCAACATTTCAAACTGCAAATTCTTTACTGTGCTGTAAAACATAATTTATCTTTTGAAGAGGTGGAGAAGTTCAAATATCTTCGAGCAACAGTAACAAATATAAATGACACTCGGGAGGAAATAAAACGCAGAATAAATATGGGAAATGCCTGTTATTATTCGGTTGAGAGGCTTTGTCATCCAGTCTGCTGTCAAAAATGCTGAAAGTTAGAATTTATAAAACAGTTATATTACCGGTTGTTCTGTATGGTTGTGAAACTTGGACTCTCACTTTGAGAGAGGAACATAAGTTAAGGCTGTTTGAGAATAAGGTGCTTAAGAAAATATTTGTGGCTAAGAGGGATGAAGTTACAGGAGAATGGCGAAAGTTACACAACACAGAACTGCACGCATTGTATTCTTCACCTGACATAATTAGGAACATTAAATCCAGACGTTTGAGATGGACAGGGCATGTAGCACATATGGGCGAATTCAGAAATGTATATAGAGTGTTTGTTGGGAGACCAGAGGGAAAAAGACCTTTGGGGAGGCCGAGACGTAGGAGGGAAGATAATATTAAAATGGATTTGAGGGAGGTGGCATATGATGATAGAGACTGGATTAATCTTGCTCAGGATAGGGACAAATGGCGGGTTTATGTGAGGGCGGCAATGAACCTCTGGGTTCCTTAAAAGCCAGTAAGTAAGTAAGTACTATAAAACATGCATTACGATCGTCATATGTTTACCGCATAGATAGTCGACTGAAAATGGCGGCTCTGTTTAAACGTTTTGGTGAATAATTGATTAAATGGCGATTTACTCGTGTTAATTATGTAAGCACATGTGGCTTACAGCTGTTTCGGTGTTACTTGACACCATCCTCAGAGCCTACTAGATCTCGGCGCTATCTCAACTTCGCTGCCTGTTGTGTGGGTGCGTTCGTGTGTTGAAGAGTTGTGTCAAATAGTGTGTCTTTTCTGAAATTGATCTGTGTGTTGAGAATTTGATTAGGGTGTGTTTTAGTGTAGCTAACATTAGTAAAATAGAATTTTAGTATGTCAATTTTTTGTTGTATTATAGTAGGCCTACTTTATTTCTTCTAATCTTTATGTACTTTCTTCTAATCGTGTAATAGTCAATTAAATCACACTCGAGTTTTGAGTTTCTCTAGATAAATCAAAACCTCTAGTAAGATTACTGTTGAATCAACCTTCGCTTGAATGGCATTTTGACCATTAACAGCAAGATTGTATTTTTAAATGTCTGAAATTATTGATATAAAATTGTGAGATAACACCAGGATAATAATATCACTACACAACCCCATGTCTTAAAATTGGTAACAGTATCTTTAATAGCACAGTTCACATTGTCAATTTGTCCTGATGTAAATTAATATGCGAACGCGCGGACGTTGAATCCCGTATTAATGTGCTGTGGACATGCACCATGCAGTTACGTAATTCCATCTTATCTCGCCGGACTTGTCTCGCATTCTTCCGTCACGAGAAGTGAAATTTGTTCTGCCACCATTTTCAGATACTACATCGCGTGTAACCCATTTGCTGAGGAAGGAAAAGAAAAATAAGGTAAATTCCTGCTGCTCGCGTACTGATTGGTATCGGCGAAGAACACATGTGAGTCCACATGCAACGCTATTGGTCGTTCTACAGAAACATTGTTACGTCATCTGATAACATGTGATTGGTGTGTACTACTGAAGCCTTACGTTTGATTGGAGATAGCGCTAGTACCCATCATATCTACAAAGAAAGTGTGACCAACTGAAGGCATTAGTTTCTCCTGGTTATGCAGGCTGATTAGTGACTATCAGGGTGACCAACTTGGCGATTTTATCACAAGATCTAGCTATTTTCAATTCAGTGTGAGGACATAATTTTACAATTTGAAACGTGTATAATTTCTGGAGTATTGTAAGATATTTGGGTAGGTAATTATATTTTCAGTATTTTGGGTTACATGGAAATTGTATTAATATTATTATACTAGCCCCGGACTCTTAAGTTAAAAAGAATACAATTAGGTATTTTCAACCCTTTTTTTAGGATTTTAAATCTTACATTTAGGAATCTATACGTATTTACGAAAAAAGATAAAAAATAAGAGACGTATTTTCAAATGGCTTTTAAGGAACACGGAGGTTCATTGCCGCCTTCACATAAGCCCGCCATCGGTCCCTATCCTGAGCAAAATTAATCCAGTCTCTACTATCATATCCCACCTCCCTCAAATACATTTTAATATTATCCTCCCATCTAAGTCTCGGCCTCCCCAAAGGTCTTTTTAGATCCTATAAAATTTAAATGTTAATCGTTGGTCTTTTGTAAAAGTTCAACATTTGTTTCAATGCTGTTTCTTACAAACATTCAATTTTTGTTTCAATGGTGTTTCTTACAAAAATTTCAACTTGTTTCAGTGGTGTTACTTGCAAAAGTTTAACATTTGTTTTAGTAGTGTTTCTTGCAAAATTTCAACTTTTGTTTCAATGGTGTTTCTTACAAAAATTCAATTTTTGTTTCAATGGTGTTTCTTACAAAAATTTCAACTTGTTTCAGTGGTGTTTCTTGCAAAAGTTTAACATTTGTTTTAGTAGTGTTTCTTGCAAAATTTCAACTTTTGTTTCAATGGTGTTTCTTACAAAAATTCAATTTTTGTTTCAATGGTGTTTCTTACAAAAATTTCAACTCGTTTCAGTGGTGTTACTTGCAAAAGTTTAACATTTGTTTTAGTAGTGTTTCTTGCAAAATTTCAACTTTTGTTTCAATGGTGTTTCTTACAAAAATTCAATTTTTGTTTCAATGGTGTTTCTTACAAAAATTTCAACTTGTTTCAGTGGTGTTACTTGCAAAAGTTTAACATTTGTTTTAGTAGTGTTTCTTGCAAAATTTCAACTTTTGTTTCAATGGTGTTTCTTACAAAAATTCAATTTTTGTTTCAATGGTGTTTCTTACAAAAATTTCAACTTGTTTCAGTGGTGTTTCTTGCAAAAGTTTAACATTTGTTTTAGTAGTGCTTCTTGCAAAATTTCAACTTTTGTTTCAATGGTGTTTCTTACAAAAATTCAATTTTTGTTTCAATGGTGTTTCTTACAAAAATTTCAACTTGTTTCAGTGGTGTTACTTGCAAAAGTTTAACATTTGTTTTAGTAGTGTTTCTTGCAAAATTTCAACTTTTGTTTCAATGGTGTTTCTTACAAAAATTCAATTTTTGTTTCAATGGTGTTTCTTACAAAAATTTCAACTTGTTTCAGTGGTGTTACTTGCAAAAGTTTAACATTTGTTTTAGTAGTGTTTCTTGCAAAATTTCAACTTTTGTTTCAATGGTGTTTCTTACAAAAATTCAATTTTTGTTTCAATGGTGTTTCTTAAAAAATTTCAACTTGTTTCAGTGGTGTTTCTTGCAAAAGTTTAACATTTGTTTTAGTAGTGTTTCTTGCAAAATTTCAACTTTTGTTTCAATGGTGTTTCTTACAAAAATTCAATTTTTGTTTCAATGGTGTTTCTTACAAAAATTTCAACTTGTTTCAGTGGTGTTACTTGCAAAAGTTTAACATTTGTTTTAGTAGTGTTTCTTGCAAAATTTCAACTTTTGTTTCAATGGTGTTTCTTACAAAAATTCAATTTTTGTTTCAATGGTGTTTCTTACAAAAATTTCAACTTGTTTCAGTGGTGTTACTTGCAAAAGTTTAACATTTGTTTTAGTAGTGTTTCTTGCAAAATTTCAACTTTTGTTTCAATGGTGTTTCTTACAAAAATTCAATTTTTGTTTCAATGGTGTTTCTTACAAAAATTTCAACTTGTTTCAGTGCTGTTTCTTGCAAAAGTTTAACATTAATTTCAATCACGTTTCTTGAAAAATTTCAACTTGTTCCAGTGGTGTTTCTTGTAAAAGTTTGTCATTTGTTTCAATGATGTTTCTTGCAAAATTTCAACTTTTGTTTCAATTGTGTTTCTTACAAAAATTTCAAATTGTTTCAGTGCTGTTTCTTTCAAAAGTTTAACATTTATTTCAATGACGTTTCTTGAAAAATTTCAACTTATTTCATTGGTGTTACTTGCAAAAGTTTAACATTAGTTTCAATGGTGTTTCTTGCAAAATTTCAACTTTTGTTTCAATGGTGTTTCTTACGAAAGTTCAACTTTTGTTTCAATGGTTTTTCTTACAAAAATTCAACTTGTTTGTGCTATTTCTTTCAAACGTTTAACATTTATTTCAGTGACGTTTCTTGAAAAATTTTAACTTGTTTGAGTGGTGTTACTTGCAAAAGTTTAACATTTGTTTCAATGGTGTTTCTTACGAAAGTACAACTTTTGTTTCAATGGTGTTTCTTACAAAAGTTCAACCTTTGTTTCAATGGTGTTTCTTACGAAAGTTCAACCTTTGTTTCAATGGTGTTTCTTACGAAAGTACAAATTTTGTTTCAATGGTGTTTCTTACGAAAGTACAAATTTTGTTTCAATGGTGTTTCTTACGAAAGTACTACTTTTGTTTCAATGGTGTTTCTTACGAAAGTACAACTTTTGTTTCACTGGTGTTTCTTACAAAATTTCAATGTTTGTTTCAATGGTGTTTCTTACAAAAGTTCAACTTTTGTTTCAATGGCGTTTCTTACAAAATTTCAACCTTTGTTTCAATGGTGTTTCTTACGAAAGTACAACTTTTGTTTCAATGGTGTTTCTTACGAAAGTACAACTTTTGTTTCAATGGTGTTTCTTACGAAAGTACAACTTTTGTTGCAACGGTGTTTCTTACAAAATTTCAATGTTTGTTTCAATGGTGTTTCTTAAAAAAATTCAACTTTTGTTTCAGTTGTGTTTCTTACAAAATTTCAACTTTTGTTTCAATGGTGTTTCTTACGAAAGTTCAACTTTTGTTTCAATGGTGTTTCTTAAAAAATGTCAACTTTTGTTTCAATGGTGTTTCTTACAAAATTTCAACTTTTGTATCAGTGGTGTTTCTTACAAAATTTCAACTTTTGTATCAGTGGTGTTTCTTACAAAATTTCAACTTTTGTTTCAGTGGTGTTTCCTACAAAATTTAAACTTTTCTTTCACTGGTGCTCCTTACAAAATTTAAACTTACGTTTCAGTAGTGTTTCTTGCAGAAGATCAATTTTTGTTTCAATGTTTTTTTTTTTTTGAAAAGTTAAACTAAGTTATTTCTTTCGTTGTCTCACCTGCAATGTTCTGAACTAGGGCAGCACAGCGAGATTTCTGTGCTGTAATAGAATCTGTGGAGTATAGCCATTCTGTGCTTGATGCACTATATGTACGAAGATACCGTCTTGTAACATTTACATCAGTTTTCAGACGACTCTCAAAAAAACAAATAAAATACATTATTTTCTGAAATAAAATATAACTTAGTAAAAGCATGTGCCGTTCTTTCCAATTAAGAACCATGAACTTCGTATAAAGAATAAAAAACGTAGCGCACACTCCCTATTATAAATGTAGTTCTTCCTTTGTTTTTATGAACCACTAGTTAGAAAGAGAGTGATGAAACGGACGTTTTTTGTCCATTTTCTGGACGGGAACATCTCGGAGTGTCAGGATACTTAATGAAACTGGAAATATTAATGTATTTATGGCATCTTGACGAATGCTGCAATTGAAGTAATGGCCGTGTTTGTTTCTCTGACGAAGGCTTCCTTGCCCAGCCGACAGTCAATTTGTTTGGTTTCTTAGCGACGTCGTTTACACGTCATCGCAATGTAAATCGTCTCCTATTACAGCTGTTGGCATACTGGACAGCAAACAATCCGTATGCAAACTTTATTTTGCGCACTGAATCTCCAGTTTCGTTAATGAGGCGGATTATTAAGTCGGTCACAAAATTCACTCCGGTCTGCGTCTGTCGTAATTGCCTTGTATGGGCTATTCCGTATGAAATCGATCAGTAAAAAACCTCGCATTTTTTAATACTCTAATTTTTTCCCTATTTATACAAGGTGCTGAGGAGAGTGCATTTTCAAAAATATACTACCGAAAGTCAAACGGTTTTCATACTATTGAGCGACAAATTTAGCGTATTTTATTAAAAACATGCCTCTTTCAGCGCTCAGAACTCTGGAACCATTTACTGCAGAACATTGAACGAGAGCTTATTTTGAAGCTGACATTTGGTAGGTTATGTTAAAAAGTAATCCTTATTTTTATTATATACAGAGAGACAGATAATTTGATTTTACTTACTTTTAGGCTTTTTGCCCATTTGTAAAAATGTAAAAAATATTGAGAAAAACCGTTGCATTATTAAGAGGGATTCGGCATTGTTCGCTTAGTGGTGTGGAAATAAGTTTCGAGGGTATTAAATAGATTATTTTCACACGCCTAGACTTGAACGGTGCAGTACCGCACGCATTGGCCGAGAGCTGAAGATAAGCGAGCGTCGGGCGTCATTTTACGCCTGTGTTTATGAAAACTTGTGATAAAGCTAGCCCAGCTATGGGCTACTAGACGAAACATCACGTATTTATGTCTCCTGGCCTTGCTTGTCTCGGCTAGCTCCCGCCTCACAGTCAGCTGGTTAGTTCACGCGCGTACTATTTATTTTCTTTATTTGATATTTTCAATACTTTTTTTTTATCAACGGTGCACCAGTAAAAATTTGTGTTTATTTGCACTTTCAATGCGAAATCTAACCATATATTTTAAAAATAGTTTTTCGTGGGCAAAGGCGTCTTAATGAAGAAAAATCTAAATTTCTCCATTTCCATGAAAAGTAAGAAAAACTGTTTACATGTCAATATAAACTTTAATTTCTCAGCATCAAAATAAACCATGATTTTGGTCATTGGGTGAAAGGGTTTCGGAGCTACAACAGTTTAAAGCTGCTAATTTTATGAAAATACGATAAATTTAAATATTTTGAATCTAAACACTATGAAGTTCTGATGCCTCAAACTTTGCACAAAGCATTGTATCACAGTTGTTCACGGACAGAAAGAATTTCATTGTATTAAAAATTGCAAGGTCAATTTTCTCTGTATTTCGGTCGATTTGAGATGGAATAGCCTGTATGTAAAATATCATATTCTTTGCTTTGGTTAATTTTTAACGTTGAATAATGTTACTATTTGAGGGTCATTGTGATGAAACAGACAGATTTTCGCTAACACTGACATAACTCCATGTTTGGATGCTAATAACTCAATACCTATGGCGTTATATTATATGTAAATGAAGGAATAAAGACCGATATATTTGAAGTGATAGCTATTTCTTTTATTAAAAAAATAAAACTGCACATTGCTGCTTAAGGGGAAACGGAGTTGGAATTTTTGTGCAGACTTTGGGTTATTTTTTACTTGTTCAATATATTATTTGGTTTTCCGTCTTTAAAATGATATATCACATACGATTATACTCGAATTCTATCCATTGTAATTTGTCGATTTTGTGAGAAGGGATGTACAAGTTTTAATTTTAAATCAAATTTATTGATTTTGGGTGGAAAACTATTTAATTTTTTTCGATTTGTTCTTTGTTTCTTTCTCTTTAAAATAGTGTAGCCTATCACATACGATTATACTCTAATACTATACATTGTAATTTTTTCGATTTTATGCGAAGGGATGTACAAGTTTTAATTTTAAATAAAATTTATTGATTTTGGGTGGAAAACTAATTTTTTTCGATTTGTTCTTTGTTTCTTTCTCTTTAAAATAGTGTAGCCTATCACATACGATTATACTCAAATACTATACATTGTAACTTTTTCGATTTTATGCGAAGATACGTACAAGTTTTAATTTTAAATCAAATTTATTGATTTTGGGTGGAAAATTTTTTAATTTTGTTTTCAATTTGTTCTTTGTTTCTTTCTCTTTAAAATAGTGTAGCCTATCACATACGATTATACTCAAATTCTATCCATTGTAATTTTTTCGATTTTATGCGAAGAGATGTACAAGTTGTCATTTTAAATCAAATTTATTGATTTTGGGGTAAAACTATTTAATTTTTTTCAATTTGTTCTTTGTTTCTTTCTCTTCAAAATAGTGTAGCCTATCACATACGATTATACTCAAATTATATCCATTGTAATTTTTTCGATTTTATGCCAAGAGATGTACAAGTTTTAATTTTAAATCAAATTTATTGATTTTGGGTGGAAAATTATTTATTTATTTTTTCAATTTGGTCTTTCTCTTTAAAATAGTGTATCACATACGATTATACTCAAATTCTATCCATTGTAATTTTTTCTATTTTATGAGAAGGGATGTACAAGTTTTAATTTTGACTCAAAATTTACGAATATTGCAGGCGGAAAATTATTTAGTTTTTTATTTTTCCAATTTGTTCTTTGCTTTTTCATCATTAAAATGGTGTATCACATACGGTTGTACTCAAATTGTATCCATTGTAATATGTCGATTTTGCAGGAAGGGGTGTACAAGTTTTAATTTTAAATCAAATTTATTGATTTTGGGCGGAAAACTATTTAGTTTTTTTTTTTTACAATTTATTCTTTGATTTTTGCTCTTTAAAATGGTAGATTTATCATACTGTATATCATTATACTCAAATTGTATCCATTGAAATTTTTAGATTTTATGAGAAGGGATGTACAAGTTTTAATTTTGACTCAAAATTTACAAATATTGTAGGCGGAAAATTATTTAATTTTTTATTTTTCCAGTTTGTTCTTTGCTTTTTCCTTTTTAAAATGGTGTATCGTACACTCAATATCCATTGCAAATGTTTCTATTTTATGAGAAGGCGTATACAAGTTTTAATTTTAATTCACATTTATGTATTTTGGGCGGGAAATTATTTAGTTTTTATTTTTCCAACTTGTTCTTCAATTTTCCTCTTTAAAATGATATATCACATACGATTATAGTCGAATTCCATCGATATGAGAAGGGGTGTACAAGTTGCAATTTTAACTAAAGCTTACGGATTTTGGGCGGAAAATTATTTAGTTTTTTATTTTTCCAATTTGTTCTTTGCTTTTTCATCATTAAAATGGTGTATCACACACTCAATATCCATTGCAGTTTTTCTGTTTTATGAGAAGGGGTGGGCCTATGCAAGTTTTAATTTTAATTAAAATTTATGGATTTTGGGCGGGAAATTATTTAGTTTTTATTTTTCCAACTTTTTATTCGATTTTCCTCTTTAAAATGACATTACATACGATTATACTGGAATTCCATCGGTATGGGAACGGGTATACAAGTTGCAATTTTAACTAAAGCTTACGGATTTTGGGCGGAAAATTATTTAGTTTTTTATTTTTCCAATTTGTTCCTTGATTTTCGCTCTTTAAAACGGTATACCACATTCGATTGTACTCAAATTGTATCGATTGTAATATGTCGATTTTGCGGAAGGAGTGTACAAGTTTTCATTTTAGATCAAATTTATTGATTTTGGGCGGAAAACTATTTAGTTTTTTATTTTTCCAATTTGTTCTTTGCTTTTTGCTCTTTAAAACAGTATATTACATGCGATTATACTCAAATTGTATTCAATGTAATTTTTCGATTTTATGAGAAGTGGTGTGCAAATTGTAATTTTAACTCAAATTTACGGATTTGGGTGAAAAATGTAGCTTTTTATTTTCTCAATTTATTCTTTGCTTTTTCATCTTTAAAATGGTATATCACAACACTTAAGATGGAATAAACATGTAACATATTTATGTAATAGGTCACGGAAAACAATTCACAACTTTGTAACCCTTCGTGCATATATGCCTATCTATGTTCTCCGTGTTCTTTATCTAGCCTTGTTTCAATCAGTCATCCAATACGGAATAATAGGATGGGGTGGAATGACTAAGACTATCCTAACTCCATTAATATTACTATAAAAACGTATCATCAAAATTTGTTTGAGAGATTACCCTACAATTAACCAAGAGATTTGTAGAATATAATTTCTTAAAACTACCACTAAATTATTGATTTTGGGTGAAAACTATTTAATTTTTTTTCAATTTGTTCTTTGTTTCTTTTTCTTTAAAATAGTGTCTCACATACGATTATACTCAAATTCTATCCATTGTAATTTTTTCGATTTTATGCGAAGGGATGTACAAGTTTTAATTTTGACTGAAATTTACGAATTTTAGGCAGAAAATTCTTTAGTTTTTTATTTTTACAATTTGTTCTTTGCTTTTTCCTGTTTCAAATGGTGTGTTACACACTTAATATCATTGCAATTTTTTTATTTTATGAGAAGGGATATACAAGTTTTAATTTCAATTCAAATTTTGGATTTTGGTGGGAAATTATTTTGTTTTTTATTTTTCTAACTTTGTCTTCTATTTTGCTCTTTAAAATGGTATATCACATACAATTATACTGAAATTCCATCGATGTTAGAAGAGGTATACAAGTTGTAATTTTATCTAAAGTTTACGGATTTTGGGCGGAAAAACATTTATTTACTTTTTTATTTTTACAATTTGTTCCTTGCTTTTTGGTCTTTAGAACGGTATATCACATATAATTATACTCAAAATGTATTCGTTGCAATTTTTCTGTTTTATGAGAACTGGTACGCAAGTTGTAATTTTAACTCAAATTTACGAATTTTGGGCGAAAATTTTAATTTATTTTTTCCATTTATTCTTTGCTTTTTTCTCTTTAAAATGGTATACGATTGTACTCAAATTCTATCCAATGTAGTTTGTATATTTTATGAAAAGTGATATACAAGTTTTAATTATAATTCAAATTGATGGATTTTAGGCGAAATATTTTCTTTTTTATTTTCCCAATTTGTTCTTTTTTTCTCTCTTTCGAATGGTATGTCACATAAGATTATAGGCGTACTCAAATTATATTCAATGTAATTTTTATGCTTCATGAATAGACGTATACGAGTTTTAATTATAACTCAAATTTACGGATTTTAGGCGAAAGATTTACTTTTTTATTTTCTCAATTTGTTCTTTGTTTTTTTTCTCTTTCGAATAGTATGTCACCTAAGATTATAGGCCTACTCAAATTATATTCAATGTAATTTTTATGCTTCATGAGTATAAGAATTTCAATTATAACTCAAATTTACGGATTTTAGGAGAAAGATTTACTTTTATATTTTCCAAATTTGTTTTTTGCTTTTTTCTCTTTCGAATGGTATGTCACATAAGATTATAGGCCTACTCAAATTATATTGAATGTAATTTTTATGCTTCATGAATAGACATATACGAGTTTTAATTATAACTCAAATTGACGGATTTTAGGCGAAAGATTTTCCCAGTTGATTCTTTGCTTTTTCGTCTGCTACTCGCAATAGTTACCGAATAAAAGGGTGTTAAATATTTGAAAATAAAAACTTTTTTGTAAAAAAAACTACGAACTTTCCACCAATATGGTAACGTATTATTCGCTGTGAAAACCTGCAGGGTTATTTAATTTTCACCCTGTATTTGCTATTTTCATGGGGATATTAATTTTTAAAATTGGGAAATTACCCTACAATTAACCAAAATTCATTTTTAGACCCTGTGGTTTTTCACAATTTAGTGATAGTTTTAAGAAATTAAGACTTACATTTGTAGGATATAAAATTCGATTTTTTAAGTGGCCAAATTGATAATTTTGTTACCGATAGGTTCACCTTAACAACTTGGGCATGGTTGCTACATCACTCGTGTTAAGACGCCAGCACAATCTTTCTTCTCTGGATCGCAGTAATGCAATTTACTTTGGTACTTGCAAGGAACAGGTCCAAGGAACAGTGCTGCTATCTCTATTGTCAATTTGCAGGGCTTATCTTACACGATTTATTACGTAAGGGACACCAGGGTCAGCTGTAGCATTTAAAATTTATTACCTTTCTCGGTCAGCGTATCAGGGCTGCAGAACCCATCTGCCGAGAGTTCCAGCGCGTAATCCTGACGGCGATAGAACATCGATTTGTGTTAATTTCGTTTTGATTCGATGAATTTCGTGTTTTAACGTATTTCGTCTGTTAGCAATGCTTACAAGGCCCCATGTAGTCATTGCGAAACAAAAGAATGCGAGAAAGGGAATTGTGTGTAGCCTATCTATACTAATAATAAATCTGTAGCCGAAATTTTTCTGGTAATTTTCAATTTTACAAAAATAATTGGTCCTAACATATATAATTAACCACTCTGAAACCGAAAATCGTTTTTTTTTTAATTTTTGTTTGTATGTCTGTCTGTCTGTCTGTCTGTCTGTATGTTTGTTACCTTTTCACGCGATAATGGCTGAACCGATTTCGATGAAAATTGGAATATAAATTAAGTTCTTTGTAACTTACATTTTAGGCTATATGACATTGAAAATACATTATTTAAAAGGGGTGTCATAAGGGGGCCTGAATTAAATAAATCGAAATATCTCACTTATTATTGATTTTTGTGAAAAATGTTACATAACAAAAGTTTCTTTAAAAATAATTTTCGATAAGTTTTATTCCTTGGAAAAGTTTGATTGGACTGATATTTAATGAGATTAAATGAGTTTTGAAATTAAAATAACTGCCATCTAAGGCCGTGTAATGAATTAAAAAACAAATGACTTCGTCTATAAGGGGCCTTGGACACAACAATCGAAAGCTATGAAAGCATACAGAGAATGTTTCTGTGTTTGTATGAAGTAATATCGGATGCTAAATTAACCGATTTGTATAATTAATTATTATTTCACCATTGGAAAGTGTAGTTTCTCTGGATGGACATAATGCTATAATGTTATTACAGTAACTTGTGAGTGAATCGAGGACAGGTAAGATTAAAATAGCTTCTTATGCACAGAGAACTTGATAGGTTATTCTGTATATTCATTTCCTGTATTTCTTAAAATAATGTTTATGAACATATTCATTTTAATCTCAGAGAATTAACGAACAACGAGAGTGTATTGATTTAGTATGCAGTAATAGTACGTTAGCTTAGCAATCCATTACTTTTATAATTCAAATTTGAACTATGCACAATTGAATCGTGTTAAAATACATAAAATATATGCAATAAATGCAATGCAAAAAAATTCGGGTAATGAGCCAAGCAGATTATGTTGCGCTGTTGTAAAAGTTGTTCCTCCTGAGATTCAAGAGCTCCCACAACAAATGAAAAACTTTCTGATTCGAGTACATCCGTTATCAACACACTTTTTCATAATATAATATAATATAATATAATATAATATAATATAATATAATATAATATAATATAATATAATATAATATAATATAATATAATATAATATAATATAATATGTAATATAATATAATATAATGAAATATATGAATAAATCTGTAGCCAAAATGTTTCTGTTAATTTTCGCTTTTCCAAAAATAATTGGTGATAACAATTAAGAAACATGTTAAAGGAATTGTCATTGCATCAAATGAGTGGTCTCTAGATCAAAATGATCGCATTTTAATATTTTAAATACAATTTAAATTAAGTAACATATTAAAGATTTATCCTTCTATCAAACACGAATGTTCCCTGGATCAAATGTCCTATTTTAATTATGTAATTACTTTGTTATTTATTTCTAACGGGTGCAGCGGAGCGCACGGGTACGGCTAGTTAATAAATATAACAATTGACGTGCGATTATGCGTTGTTTTTATTTTTAGGCTTCTTTCAGAAAAGGAAGCTCGATTGGATTTATTTTCTCTGAAGTATTGGAAATTTTTACATCCAACCAGTCTCAGAATGACAGCGTTTGGGATCTGGCCCCTGTTTATGCCTAAGTCCAGGCTTGCAGAACCCGTAAGTAGGGGAAATATGACGTCAGCCTCACTCCACTTCTATTAGGGATGATCGACTTCCGCGTAGAGTTGTTTACATTCTCTGTCCGTGCAAAGGTCCATCAGTGGCGGCATGTAATTTGCAAAAAGGATTGTAATAAATTCATTGTATTTATAATGCGTTACCTCGTTTAAAATTATGCTAGATTTCCTGTCGGTAGTTTCTTTGAGATTTCTTTGCACCTAATCTGCTTTAGATTTTCGAAAACTTTCCTCCTATCATCATCTACGGAAACATAAATTTATAGCATTTTTCCGGTAATTCCTCAAAGTCCAATACAAGCAAATGCTGGGTAACGTTCTTAATTTTGGACGGTATCTCATTTCACTTAAATTATCACTTTCATATTTAACGACGTTAACTGCAGATGTTGATCAGCGTCGCCGGTGTGCGGAAAATTGTCCCGCAATAAAATAAAATAAAAATCATCATCTACGAAACATAAATTTATAGCATTTAAATAATGAATGCCAACGTTAAAAGTCACTATTAATTTCTATTCAAAATGAGCACAACCAACTGACGTCTTAATTTAGGGCGACTATATAAATAAATAATCAATATAGGTACAGTTCGTAATAATGAACTTACCCGAAAGTTTGTGCATTACATAATTCTTAATATAGGCTTTGTTGAAATGTGGTTTAATATTGAAATGACGAGTAGAAATAAATTGGATGGACACAGTAAACAAGCAATTCTTTCGTCTTCAACAACAAAATAATTATTTTCCCATTTCCTTTGGAAGTAGTATTCCTTCACGGGTTTAGATTTTACCATGTTCCAGTTCTCTTTAAACTGCAGTACCCGTATTATTTTTTGTTTGTTTACTTATTTACTTAGTTATTTTCTTATTTAATTACTTATTTAAGCCTACTTATTTACTTATATTATTTTTTACTTATTTTTATTTATTTATTTATTTATTTATTTATTTATTTGGCTGGAGTGCGTTCCAATGTTGAATGACAGCATTGACATCCGGTCATATAGCTATCACTCACTTATCAGCGTACAATTTATTTATCGTCCTATTATTAGTAAAACCAGTTAAGACCAGTAATGCTAGTTTTGTAAAAACAGGAATTAAAACTTTATTAATGCACGAAAAATCATAATAAATTCTTCAAATAAAGTAATTGGTTTGTTGCCTGCATGCAACATTTCGGACTTATTTCATTTTAGTAGAATACAGAGCACGGAAAGACAAGTCGGGGACTGTACTTAACTTATTTTACACAAAAAGTGGATTTAATCGGCTTTACTAGTAATAGTACGATATACATAGGTTGACCTTCTTACATTATATGCACACATACATTTTAAAATTAATTTTACATGTATTTTAACTTATTTATTTCCCTCATTCATTTTTATCTTAATTTCTAAAGGTTTGTTCCTAAGGATTTTATTATCTGTTCATTTGTAATTCTTGATAGCGTATTGTATACCTGCCGCCGCGAGAATGAATGTTGATGCAGCTGAGCGTAACTAGAACGCCATGACCGCACTGGTAGAAAAGGTGGGTGGGGTAAGGAGGAGTAGGAAGGCAGTCGCTTTGAGGAGCTACAGTTCTGCAGGTCTGCCTAAGTCCTTCACAGAAGATTCTTAAAAGCAAAAACAATTCTGAAGCCGTCAGGGATGTTTTGAATTTACGCGTAATTTAATAGGATTATAATACGTGAAAATTAGTATCTAAGGAAGTAATGAATGGAACTTGATGAAATTTGGTACTGTTATTTAGGGCCGTATTCAAAATGAGACTTTGGATGAAGACTTCCCAAAGTCGACTTTCGTAGTAAAGTTCAACTTTGTCAAAAGTCCTATTCATAGACAATACTTCTGAGACTTTGACTTTGACTTCGGTAAGTCGAGATTTGACGATCTTGTTCTAATGTTGGCAATCACAATCACTGCCTTCTAAACGAATTAAATTAATAGATAGCTGAAATAGAGTAGGCACTGCCACAATCAAAGCCATCTTTTTGAGTCACAAATCAATGAAACAATTGAACATCGGTACATGTTAAGCAATTGTTAATTGTTCTTGCAGCTTTACATATATTATACAGGGTGTTTAAAAATACGGGGCATAATTTCAGGTACGTATTTCCCACATGTAGACAATCAAAATAGTTCATTACAACATGTGTCCGGAAATGCTTCACTTCCGAGTTATGGCCTTCACAACATTGAAATTCACCGGAACGTTTTTCTTTCCGCAGGTCGTTGCCGTCAAAGGAGACATTAAGACGGCACTCTGACAGTTCATTCCGAGGCGAAGGTTACATTCAGTGTTGTGTAGGCGTTAGACTGTGCGACATGTATTCAAATCAAGAGCTGACAGAGATACACTTCATGTACGGTAAGGCGGACGGCAATGCTGCGCTGGCTCGTCGTTTGTACCAGGAGAGGTACCCACAGCGACAATGTCCAGATCGGAAGACATTTGTACGTCTCCATTACCGTCTGTGCGAGTATGGAAAATTTAACTCTCCTGGTTCGGGAAGGGGACGACCAAGATCTACAACTCCAGAAGTACAGGAGGAGATTCTGGAGGCTGTGAACATGACTCCTTCTATCAGCACACGAAGGGTAGCGTTGCAAGTCAATGTTCCTCATACGACTGTCTGGAGACTGTTGAAAGAGTATCAATTGTATCCTCATCATTTGCAACGTGTACAGGCCGTCACCAGCAGATTACCCTGCACGAGTTAGGTTCTGTCAGTGGTTCTTGCAGCAGTCAATGAGACGTCGATGTGAGGTCTGTATTCAAGCAGGAGGTGGACATTTTGAACATCTTCTGTAATGACAACGACCTGCGGAAAGAAAAACGTTCCGGTGAATTTCAATGTTGTGAAGGCCATAACTCGGAAATGAAGCATTTCCGGACACATGTTGCAATGAACTATTTTGATTGTATACATGTGGGAAATACATACCTGAAATTATGCCCCGTATTTTTTGAAACACCCTGTATTATTCGAGGGCTTATTGTGAAACTAACTTAAGTACAAAAATTGACATTTTTAGGTCTTTACGCCAATCGATAATAATTTGTTCTTCTATCTGGTCACAAAAATCGTAACTCAGTTCGAACAGTCTTGTATATAACACAATTCATAACTACAAAACATGCTGGTATAGGTTATCTGAAATAGTATTGCCTGTTAAGAATTTTGTTGTGAATAAAACATCTATTGTAGTTACATTAATTTCACATTAAGCCCTGAAACTATTTCATTGTAAAATAATTTTGTTGTAAAGATATGGGAGATAAGATTCCACCAATGACAGACTATGAAAGAGACATATTATCCTGCTGACAGTTGGCAGAGTTATTCCCTGCATGTCTGCAGAAACTACTTAAAAATTATCTGAAATCAATATGCAGAAAACATTATTATGATACGGAAAGGATTATAAATAACTGTATTTCCAACTGTATCCTTCGCAAGTCTCTCTTGGCTCCGACTTAAAGAACGTAGAACTTTACACTCTTTGTCTTTACTCTTTCGAATTCTGCACACTTCAACACCAAATTACCTTTCGTCTCGTTTCTCTTATCTATACTCTAACCACGACGTAAATACCAGATCACTTATCTGTGGCACGCTAAGTATACCTCTTCATAGAACATCTTGTTATTCATCATCTTTTACAATATCCACCTCGCGTCAATGGAATTCCTTGTCACAAAGTATTAGGGGCTGCAAGACAATAAACACCTTTAAGAACAGCTTAAAAGATAACCTTATTAGCATTTCACTCCAATCATACTGATTTAAACTATCACTGACTACATTGTTACTTTTTTTCTTTAGACATCATCCTGATTGTGCTGTATTTTAATTGTCTCGTAATAATCTCTTTCTATTACCTAATATTATTTGAAATATATTAACATTCTATGTATTTTAGTTTAATTCTGCTACACAGTTTATTTCAGTGTTTAATTAATAGTTCATAGTATTTTGTTGTTTAATTTGTAAATAACTTTTGTATACATGTAACTCTCATCTAAATCAAATTGTTGGATTCTTTGTAAGTTCATGCATATGTATATATACTTTTTGCTGGTTGAGTGGAAGAGAAGGCCTTACGGCCTTAACTCTGCCAGCTAAAATAAATCATTATTATTATTATTATTATTATTATTATAACCTATCCTCTATAGAATTAAATAGTAAGAATCAATATTAAGCTATTAATCCTTACCTATAGCGTAAAATCGCGATGGAATACGTTGTATTATTTATTGGTGGAACAGATAATCCTCTTTGATTATTCATCAATGAAAGTTGAAACATGATGAGGGTATTTAACATTGTCTTTTTATCAAATCTGTACCTTGATTTGAATTTATAATCTATAATAATACGCGAAGAAACATGAGTAGCTTTAATAATCTTTAGATATCGTCAATATTCTCGGCAAATTCAACAATTTCCCAAATATCAGTCATTTTCCTATTGTCCACGAACGAAAGTCAAAATCAAAGCTTAGATTTTCGGCGACTTGGAAGTAAAGTCACGATTGAAGTTTACTTTCCTTAAAGTGTCGACTGTGAATAGGAAAATGGTGACTTTGTACTTTCCAAAGTCAACTTTGGTCCAAAGTCTCGTCTATGAATACGACCCTTAAACGTAGAGACAGAAAAAAATCCGCCGAATTTGAAAGAAATTAATCAATAGTACATTATGCAACGAGCCTATAATGAAGGTAATTAAGAAGCGAGTATGGATATTTATGAAACTCGCTTGCGCTCGTTTCATAATTTTCATACGAGCTTCTTAATTACCATTATAAAACGAGTTTCATACGACTTTTTATGCTCGACCATATTTCTCACCTGATATTATTAATTTTCTTTGTATCTGACCTTGGCCAATGTCCCGTATGTTGTGAGATGTGCGCAGACGCGAAAGTATTGATTTTTTCCGAGGAACAGATGTTCACATTGACCTTGCTAGGCCATAAGAACCTACAGAGATAACATTGAAATTAAATTAGACATTGAAAAACAAGATGACAATTTGAATTTATTTGAATATTATTTACAATTAACGATAATTATTATATTAACAGAACATAACCTCCTGCGACAGTATTGGATTTCCAACCTCCGTGACTTTTCGCTAATTCTCTTTCGATTGCATATCCGAGAATAATCGATACTTGCAGTTTTATAACGGTAGAAAGCTGACCTGTCATTAGCTGAACAGTTGTAACCTGAGTCGTCATTGGCTGAAAGACCTGACCTTTAATGAGTAGGTGTACTTTAATGACATACATTAAAGGTCTGCTACCAGGTGTATAATTACTACATTTCTGGTCGAGCATAAAAGCTTTAAACGTTTCAAAATTCAGCCCCAGTGTCTCTTAAGACCATTGTACACCAAAACTATGTCTTAGAAATAAATATTACGTAAGAGAGGTACTTGTGAGGAGTCCAAGGTAACTGTGGCTACAACAGATGCGTTCTCCGTCGGACAGGAATGCACCACACAGGCTTTGATGATCACGATGATTAATTGGTGCTGTGATATTACTTACAGCTGTTCACGCCGTATTAGCAGTAGGATTGCTGTGTCTACCACTGACCTCGTGGAATGCGCAGGCTATCGAACCCCACGCCTCTGCCTGGAGCCGCGGAGGGTTGCCGATCTCGCATGCTGTTGTGGAGTTCATGACAAACAGAAATATGCCATGCGCGGCGGAAACGACCAGACGTCTTATTCGCTTGTAAATCGCTGCATTTCCAGCGCCGTGATGTATGTCGGCATAATTACACGCCGACCTGGAAATTTCTCAACAATTTTGATTCCGTGGGAAACGGTAAAACGAACTGAAGCCGGGGCATTATACACATTTCCATCATTCTCAGTATTTTAAATAGGGATTCGAAGTTATATATAACTTGAAAATGCAGGTATGACGCAAATGTTAGCTGGAAACATTCTACTATTTTCAAAGTCAGAGGTTTGGCTTCGAAACCTGGTCGAGTGTTGTGTCGAAACCCAGCATTCTCTAATATCCCCTCTTTCCCGCCTTTCACTTACTCTTCCCATATCATTCACATATCTCAATGCTGTCTATCATATGATTTCTTCCTCTGCCCCGAACTCTTCTTCCGTTCACCATTCCTTCCAGTGCATCCATCAGTAGGCAGTTTCTTCTCAGCCAGTGACCCAGCCAATTGCGTTTTCTCTTCCTGATCAGTTTCAGCATCATTCTTTCTTCACCCACTCTTTCCAGCACAGCTTCATTTCTTATTCTGTCTGTCCATTTCACACGCTCCATTATTCTCCATATCCACATTTCAAATCCTTCTATTCGCTTCTCTTCAATTTGTCGTGATTTCCATGTTTCTTCCCCATATAATGCCATACTCCACACAAAGCACTTCACTAGTCTCTTCCTTAGTTATTTTTCCAGAGGTCCGCAGAATATACTCCTTTTTCTATTAAAAGCTTCCTTTGCCATTGGTACCATCCTTTTGACTTCCTGGCAGCAGCTCATGTTACTGCTTATAGTACACCCCAAGTATTTGAAGCTGTCCACTTGCTCTACTGCCTCATTTAGTATTCGCAAGTTTAATTTTCTTCCGGTGGAGAAATCATTGCAATATGTGAAAGTCTCAGGAATCTTCTATGCCACATCAATAAATTTAGGAATACAGTTATATTGTCAGACTCCAAAGCAGCTATTCTATCAATAGTCTCTAAACACACACCTTCATCTCAAACTGCAGAAATAACTAAAATGTTCTCTCAATTAATATCACTCAATAAAAGAATTGTATTCCAATGGATACCATCCCATTGTGGAATCCTGGGAAACGAGAATGCGGATGCTTTAGCAAAGAAGGGCAGCACTGCTACTTACAGACCTGTTACTAAATCTACGTATTACTCTGTGAAAAGATTTATTAAATCTACATACTTAGACTTCGACAAACAAAATTTGATAACACAATCTCAAGGGAAAAAAATGTAACTCTCTGCATCATAATACACAGTAAATTCCCGATTTACCACGAGAATCGTCTGTAGCTGCATTTAGATTGGCAACAGGCCATGATTGTTTGGCCAAACACCTGCATAGAATTGGAATATATCAGTCCCCTAACTGCCCATTGTGCAACTCAAACCAAGAAATGGATTCGGAACACATCAAAATCTGTGCTTCAGTGGCTGGCCATGATAATATCTTTGAAAAATATTGGAGTGCAAGAGGCCAAATGACTTTGTCAAACGCCTGGCATTAGAAAACAACAACAACTTTCCTTCTGATAACCATGGTCTTTGCCTTGTTTGCATTATTTATCTTCATCCCATACTACTCACAGCTGTCATTTAGCTCCAGTAGCATATCCCTTAGTATCATCTCCTCTTCTGCTAACAACGCCATATCATCAGCAAAACTTGTGCACTTTAATCTATTTCCTCCTACTATCACCCCTCCCATATTCTGAAAACAGTTCTTCACTAAATCCTGCAAGTAGATGTTGAATGGGTTAGGTGATAAAGAGCATCCTTGTCGTACTCCTCTCCTTATTTCACTTCCTTCAGATAAAATCCCCTTATTTAATTTTAATTGCAGTTACGCGTTACTTTAGAAACGCCAGAAACCCCACTTCAAGAAGACAAACAATAAAAAGTAATATAATTCGTAACATTATAGAGGACGTATATTTTTACGGGACGCCTAGAAGGTATAATATATTATGTATCGGCTTCATGTTTAATGAAATTATTACATTTGAGAGAAAACTACCAGATAAATTGACTCGTGGTTACTGAACATAAAATTCCTGCAATATTTATTACTATTACACTTTTATTACGTCATACTACTTTTCACCAATAAAACGGTACGAAAGGACGTCTTTCAACCAATCATGGCTGCTTATCGCAAAATTTTATCGCTTTCACTACCCTAGCATTTGTTTCTTTATTTGCCAACATTTCAAACTGCAAATTCTTTGCGGTACTATAAAACATGCTTTGCGATCGCCATTTGTTTACAGCATAGACAGTCAACTGAAAATGGCGGCTCCGTTCAAATGTTTTGGTGAAGTTAACATTAGTGAAATAGAATTTCAGCAAGTCAATTCATATTTTATTGTATTAGAGTACTTTATTTCTTCCAATCTTTATAAAACTTTCTTCTAATCGTGTAATAGTCAATTAAATCCCACTCGAGTTTTGATTTTCTCTAGATCAATCTGCTCGTGTTGCAATCGGAGATTTATCGATAAAATCAAAACCTCTAGTGAGATTACTGTTGACTATTACACTTTTACTATGTCATACTACTTTTGACCAATAAAACGGTATGAAAGGACGTCTTTGAACCAATCATGGCTACTTATCGCACAATTTTATCACATCCCTAGCATTTTTTAAATTTTATTGCGTCCCTAGCATGTTTTAAATTTTATCGCTTCCCTAGCATTTGTTTATTTTTATCACTACCCTAGCATTTGTTTCTTTGTTTGCCAACATTTCAAACTGCACTGGTCTGGACGTCAAAAAAACAGAAAATTACAAACCACTCCAGTCGATGCACAGCAGTTTCAAATATGACTCACATTGGCATTCAAGAACAAGAATTAATAAAGATCACTGGTCATATATGAAGAGCACCATTCGGAAATCCTGAATAAGTTGAAGGATACACCATGTACATCCACGAGCTCACTTCTTTCACGCACACGTCCAATATAACATCAACTGAACCACCAACCACTAAAACATTCAAATTTGAAAATTGTACTTTCAATAATTGTTCCTTTTAAAATTATTCATGCTTATTTTTTATTTCATCAACCATAATTAAAACTTTTCTTGTATATTTCATCAGCACTAATTAAAACTTTTCTAGCACTTGTTTATATTATTTAGATTATGTTACAGCTTCTGCTATGTGATATTATGAATAGTCACGTACCAGAGATTGTTTAATACTAAGATTTATTGAAAATCATCTGTCAAGTGACGTTGATTACTGGGATCGGGATAATTGAAGTGTAATGCAACTGTTTTAATAAAAATTAAACTGAATCAACAAAGCCTTCTTGACTAGTGACCGTCCACAGAGTTCAATGAAGTTTCCATAGTTGGCACAACTGATAACAAGAAAACAGCTGATCATAACACACTACTGTCGTCTAGCGTAATATTTGTAATGTTGAGATGGTGCAATAATACATTTGAAAACAGTTGTATTTTCGTAAGTGAATTAATATTTTGTTGTATTGGAGTACTTCGTTACTTCTAATCTTTATATACTTTCTTCTAATCGTGTAATAGTCAATTAAATCCCTCTAGAATTTTGATTTTCTCTAGATAAATCAAAACCTCTAGTGAGATTACTGTTGATAAAATAAGCTACACAAGCAAACTGACTGATAGACGTAGTTGGCTTTAACATTCTAGACATCAGGTATGCATTGAACGCATATTTCACGTTACTTTATGTTTATATCTCGTATAATGAGATAGTAGAAAGGGAAAGAGACAGGGGTAGCATTGACATTCATCCCCCATTGCTATAAAAGGGATCCACGGTAGGTGGGCCTTACAGGGTTCACATTTCCTTCGCAACTCACCTTCAACTTTTCCACGTAGCACACTTCATTCCTGGTTACAAAGCTATGCTTGCGACACTGTATCAAAACGGCCAAAACTTCTGTTTTAGAAATAGCGTTATTGAATGGTACGCACTCTCTTTCTCAGTGTCTTACAATTAGGGGAGAGTCGGGTAGTATCGGACATCGGTAATATCGGACAGTGAGTTTCTTTCATCAACCACACGATGATAGTACCTGATTGACATGGTTACGTTTCTGTCATGTCGCATAGAGAAACGTAACCATGTCATTCAGGTACTGCCATATGGTGGTAGATGAAAGAAACGCACTGTCCGATACTACCCGACTCTCCCCTAAGTTATAATGACCAGTGTGTAAAGTTTTGTTTCCTTATTTACCTGGTTATTTAACGAAACTGTATCAACTACGAGGTTATTTAGCGTCGGTGGAATTGATGATAGCGAGATGATGAAGATTCGTCTTAGATTACCTGACATTTATTTATTTATTTTAATTTATTTATTTATTTATTTATTTATTTATTAATTCTGGTGTAGTTAAGGCCATCAGGCCTTCTCTTCCACAACACCAGGAATACAAATACAATAATAGAAATAAACAGAGAAAAAAATACACTATATACAAAGTAAAGCTACTCAAGAAATAAAGAGAGAGAGAAAAAAACACTATAAACAAAGTAAAGCCACACAAAAATATACACAGGTTGCAGTCACACAAACTTTAAATGAGTGATTAAGTATCATAATTAATTGTATCCTAACTAATTAACTAACATAAACAAGAAACTTGCAATTTTAATCTAGATTAGGCCTAAAAAGAAAAATAAAGAAAAAAGCACAAATCAGTATTTCTAGCAATACCTAAAAACATTAACTAAGACAAAATTTTCCAATTTAATTTTGAATTGTGATAAAGTCCGGCAGTCCCTGACGTCATTAGGTAACGAATTCCAGAGGCGAGGTATTTCTACAGTATAGGAAGATGAGTATGAGGGATAAGAAGAAGTGCTTGATGTCGGTTTCGAA
The DNA here is from genome assembly GCA_025594305.2 of Periplaneta americana. NCBI lineage: Eukaryota > Metazoa > Arthropoda > Insecta > Blattodea > Blattidae > Periplaneta > Periplaneta americana. The sequence continues at coordinate 200,892,369 of JAJSOF020000003.1, read as the reverse complement.
GAGTTGTAAGAATTTGAAAGCGCGATAACAGATAATTCGGAGTAGAAGTATGCATGATTCTAAACAGAAGAGACAGTGAATGTATTGTTCTTCGTTCCTTCAGACGCACCCATGAAAGTAACTGGAGGGAAGGCGTTATATGGTCAAATTTACGAGTATTGCAGATGAATCGTATGCACACATTATGAACACGTTGCCTTTCTGTTAGAGAAAATCTCGGAAAAATTCCAGCCAGGTAATCAGCACAAGCGAGAATGGAACCAACGCCCGAGAGCAACTCCGGATCAGCAGGCGAGAGCTTCAGCCGACTGAGCTACGCCGGTAGCCAAAATTTTGTTAAATTATCTATAATCCAGAGGTGCTAAATGTTACAGATTTTCCATAATTATTACGAATTTTTCACCAGTATTACGACATTACCCCGACAGGGAAAATTATTACGGAAAGAAGAAATCATAATGAGAAAAAATATACAGGGCGTCTCAAAAACAAATCTACATGTTAATTCTGTTAGTAGCCACAGAATAAAGAAATAGACTATGCAAGGAAAAACCCCACAGTCCTATTTGAAAAAAAATTCAAGTTATTCTGTGAGTTTGTTAAAGGTCAATGTTGATAATGAAAGTTAGACAATCTCTGAAAGCCTTAACGAATGGAAGAGGTTTGTTTATTTGTAGGACATTTATTTCCGATGTTTTGTGTCTTCTCTCTGAAACGATTTCCATCTCTTTAATACGTAAACTCAACCTAACTCTAGAGTGATTAGGCAATGTATGTAGAGCTGTTCTCGGATTCCGTGGCATGTTAACCAGATAGTACAAATGTCCAATACGTATGATGTACACCAACCACTGCCTAATCACAAATCGTATTTATTTCATTTCTCAAGAACTGTTTGAGTTAAAAAATTGAAACTTTTTGCTTTTGTGCTTTTTTAAATTAAAGAACATCCCAGAAAATTGTGTCAGTTTATTTTTGAGACACGCTGTGTATTTCTTCTGAAAAGATGAGGAAAAAATGTGTAAAGAAATGTCAAAGTGAGACTGAATTTCTTAATCAATAGAAGTTGTTCAAATCTCGATTATTTTATTTAAAAATTGTCTTAAATTTGGTTAATGAAAGTGAACATGACAGACTTGAAGAATTTGCAGCTTATCAATGTAATACCTTTCCTGAATACATTATAAATAGATGCAAATAAGGCCAAAATTGCTCATTTCAGAAATAAAAGTCAGTATATAGCATTAAAAGTTATATTTCCATCACTAAATGTGTCTAACAGTGACTCTTCCCACAGAAAGAGTCTAATCCTTCATGAGACACGAACACTGGAATCACTTTGATCCAGCATATCGAGATTATTTGACAAGAAGAAATATGCTTCAAGGGGAAATTTACAGCAAAATAGCTGATAGATGAAAACATGCTATAAAAACTATTTTTAAGTGATAGGTAACGAGTACCATAAAATTAAACTAAATTTCATCGTTTTCGGCACAACACAATTCATAAACACACCCCTATGAAGTCACCAGCAAGAAGAAACCAGAAGAAAGCGCAACACTTCACTACAAATCTGAGAATGGCGGGAACAAGCCGAAAATATTAATTAAGATAAAAGTTAGAATATTAACATAGGAAAGCTAAAAACTATATTTTAACATTTTTATCATATCATTAGGATTTTCTTTTGTTTTTACATTTCTGGACAGTAGTTGCCTTGGAAACTGAATTACATTTATGATAAACAAAAGACTAGTTTGTTCCTATACGTATCCGCAGAGAATATAAGTAACTTACTATGCACAAAATGTGTCTCAGTGAAACGTACAGCAGAGTCCGTATAGGCCAGTTTCTATCTGATGCTTTTCCAATTCACTGCGGGCTAAAGCAAGAGATGGACTATCACCTTTACTTTTTAGCTTTGCTCTAAAATATGTCATTAGCAAAGTCCAGGATAACAGAGAGGGTTTGGAATTGAACGGGTTACATCAGCTTCTTTATGCGGATGACGTGAATATGTTAGCAGAAAATCCACAAATGAAGAGGGGGGGGGAAACACTGAAATTTTACTTGAAGCAAGTAAAGACATAGGTTTGGAAGTAAACCCAGAAAAGACAAAGTATATGATTATGTCTCGTGACGAGAACATAGTACGAAATGGAAACATAAAAATTGAAAATTTATCGTTTTGAAGAGGTGGAAAAATTCTAATATCTTGGAACAACAATAACAAATATACAGTAAATGACGCTCGGGAGGAAATTAAACACAGAATAAATATGGGAAATGCCTGTTATTATTCAGTTGAGAAGATTTTGTCATCCAGTCTATCAAAAAAATCTGGAAGATAGAATTTATAAAACAGTTATATTACCGGTTGTTCTTTATGGTTGTGAAACTTGGACTCTCACTTTGAGAGAGCAACATAGGTTAAGGGTGTTTGAGAGTAAGGTACTTAGGAAAATATTTGGGTCTAAGAGGGATGAAGTTACAGGAAAATGGAGAAAGTTCCACAGAACGCATTGTATTCTTCACCTGACATAATTAGAAACATTAAATCCAGACGTTTGAGATGGGCAGGACATCTAGCACGTATGGGTGAATCCAGAAATGTACAGACGTTAGTTGGGAGACAAAAAATATTAACAAAATTGACATTTTTATGAAAATTCTATTTAAAATGGATTTGACTTTTCAATTTGATGATACAGTTGATTAATTTTTGCATATTTCCTTCACGGGCTTATAGGGCGGCAAGAACCTCCAGAAATATGCAAAAATACATTATTCATTATTATTAGTTTATTATTATTATTATTATTGTTAAAATTATTATTATTAAAATTATTCAATTTTGCTAATAATTATTAAATTATTAAAATTATTAACTATTGAAGAGTGAAATTTTGTAAAAATAGAAAACAAAAATCTTCAATTTTGCTAATAAGTTTGGTCCCTATCCAAAATGTCAACTGTGGTCAAATTGAAGAATCGAATTTTGTAAAATATATAATAAAAACCTTCAGTTTTGCTAATAATTTGTAAATATGCAAAAATATCAAATGTAGTCCAAATTGAGCCCTGAGTTAAATTTCCTAAAAAAAATACAATGCAAATCTTCAATTTTGCTAATAATTTGGAAATGCACAAAAAATGTCAACTGTAGTCTAAATTGAAGAATCATATTTTGTAAAATATATAATAAAAATCTTAAATTTTGCTAATAATTTGTCCATAAATCTGTACATAGAATGTTTTGGGAGACGGGAGGAAAAACCTTTGGGTAGGCCGAACGTAGATGGGAGGATAATATTAAAATGGATTTGAGTTTGGTGGGATATGAATAGAGACTGGATTAATCTTGTTGAGGATAGGGATATTTGAACTTATGTGAGGGCGGCAATGAACCTTCGTGTTCCTAAAAGCCAGTATTATTATTATTATTATTATTATTATTATTATTATTATTATTATTATTATTATTGATGCTACAGAAAGATTGCACTATTAACAGATATGTGTAACATAACACACCGTTTGATTCCTTGTTAAGCGATCTTTGAAAACGGGGTTAAATTTCTGACACAGTCTTCAAATTTGACGATCCGTCAGGAATCGCTGACTTGTGGATCAGCCGTGTAATTGATTCGAAAACATTAGGCCACAATTTGGCTGGTTCAATTTTCTGAACATGGGTTCTCAATTTTTCACTTCGCGGACGAATGCGCAGAGCTGAGGGGTGGAAAAAGAGGCAAGACTGCAGAGGGGAGGGGTGGGGCGAGTGCTCAGGACATGTGAAGGCAGGAGTGGTGGCGGCGTGTTACATGGACGCATGAAAATTGTGTTATGCACACGTTCTGGTAGTCGTTCTATCGAACGCAACAGGACACCCAGTCATGACGTTGATGAATGACAGTTGGTGGGTAGTGTGTCTTGAAGCGACTCGCACGTGGTGCTATCTGCGGGCTGTTACACACACTAATAAACAATAAACTTGCGGAAAGCTCTGAGGATAAGGTGCTGGTCTCCTGATCCGAAACTGAGATAGGGCTTGATTTCGAGTCCCTCTTGGGCCAATTATCCGGTCGTCATGTCTCCGATATTTTCTCGAACTATAAAGCGAAAGTTATGTAATCCATTGCAGTCCCTTTCTAACACATATATCTAAATCGAACTTAAAAATCTCGAGAACAACACAAACATCTAGCCCATACTTACCAAAGAACAATTCCTAATCAAGGAGAAATCCCTTGACAGAATCGGGAATCTAATCGGAGACCTCATAATCAGATGCCAGCGTTGCTAACCACTAGACCAAGAGATTGGCTTTCTATAGACATAAGCTCATGTGGAAGATTGTTGATTTTCTTTGATCAGCATTCAGAGTTTGTGGGAGTTTGTTGATAATTTTGTTTCAATAGATGGTGAATCGTATAGAAAATGGTCGATTTTCGTTGATTAGCATTAAATTTTTTTCTGTCTAATATGAGAGATTATTAATATTCATTGATTAGGATGGATTTTTTGTTTGTTTCCGAAGACACACGCTGCTTTAGGAGTTCGCTGATTTTCATTGGTCAGTAATAATTTTTTTTGTGTTTCCATGGATACAGAATCGTGTGGGAGAGTGATTTTATTGCATTGCATTTATTAACATTCCAAGGTATTCATACATTGCTTACAGCTAGAATATGGAACAAGTCAAAAAACTTAATACTATTATAAAATCTTAATTTACAGTCACAGTCTAGATGAAATATATACAGACGAGATTTACAATATAGTCTACTAGTACAACACAAAGTTTTAGTATCAATTTCATGAAGTGTTATTGAATGTCATGAATTCACCTACAGAATAGAAGGCGTGAGAAATTAGGTACTTCTTTAATTTGGCCCTAAATAATTTTATGTTTTGAGTTTCATTTTTATATCGATAGGAGGCTATTAAAAATTTTACTGCCATATAACGCACTCCTTTTTGATAGCACGATAGACTTGCCGTTGGAGTATGAAAGTCATTTTTTGACGTGTATTTATGCTATGAACGTTCTAATTAGTTAAAAAGTTTTCACGATTACATACGAGGAAGACTATTAATGAAAGGATATACTGACAAGTCATGGCCATTATTTGTAGTTTTTTGAAAATAGTCCTACACGATTCCCTAGATTTGGCACCTACTATTATTCTAATTACTCTTTTTTGTAATAGGAATATACTGTTACTATCTGTGGAATTTCCCCAGAATATTATTCCAGAACTCATTACCGAGTGGAAGTATGCAAAGTATATTGTTTTTAAGGTATTGATATTTACTATCTTTTGCATAGATCTAATAGCAAAACAAGCTGAATTTAGTTTGGGGGTAATTTCTTTAATATGATTTTTCCAGTTTAACACATTATCGATTTTTAAGCCAAGAAATTTGGTTGTTGTTGTTTCTAATAGGGATCTATTATTAATTATTGTGCTAGAAATTAGCGACGTTGAATTTGGACAGGATTTAAATTGATTTATGTTAGTTTTGTTACATATGTTCATCATTCAATTTTTTTATATAGACTTTGTAGAAAGTTGTCGGCATTCATTGATCATGATTGAAATTTTCTTAATGTTTTCCTGTTTCTATGGATACAGATACAGACTCTTGCATGAAAAATATATCAGTTGATAACTATTGAAATAGTTTTCTACTTTACATGAATACATGGTTGGTTTTTTCCGAGGTTTTCCCCAACCATAAGGCAAATGCCAGGTAATCTATGGCGAATCCTTAGCTCACCTCACCTCACTTCATCTCGCCAGAAAATTATATTGCAAAATTTTGGCTTTTTCCACGTCTTAAAGCTTCAGTGCTAATGTAATGTAAGTTATGTTTTATTTAACGACGCTCGCAACTGCAGAGGTTATATCAGCGTCGCCGCTGTGCCGGAATTTTGTCCCGCAGGAGTTCTTTTACATACCAGTAAATCTACTGACATGAAGCACACTTAAATGCATCGGTCTGGCCTGAGATCGAACCCGCAACCTCGGGCATAGAAGGCCAGCGCTATACCAACTACGGCAACCAGGCCGACTGTAAGATTTATTGAATACTATAAATGAAATGAAATGAAATGAAACAGACTAGTGTGGAAGACTGTTGAAAGATTGATTAGGAATCTTTTTTTTTTTTTTTTTTTTTTTTTTTTTTCCTCCATAGATAGAGCCACGCACAGGAGATTGTTGATTTTAATTCATCGGATTCAAATGTTTTCTTTCAATCTTGTGTGGGGGGGGGGTTTGTTGACGTGAATTGATTTAATTTTCCTTTTGTTTCCATAGAGACTCTTACAGAAGATTGTTCATTTGAAATGATAAGCATTGAAATTATTTATGATATCCATTGGTCAGGATATCATCACAGTCTACTATATACAGTCGCGAAGCTCAATATGTAGTAAAAATGCAAACATGGGTAGTTGCCCACCACTAGGATCGCTACTATCGCCTCATCATCACAGATCTCTCCTAGCAGATGACAAAATATGTTACACTTTCGTTGTCGTGTTCTTTTGGAAAAATTAACACCTTCCTTCCATTATTGAAATATTAAACGCATAAAGTTCATTTATTATTTTAATGAAGTATATTAAATTCCACCATAAACTCGAAGATACCTGCAAGAAATAGGTTAATATTATTTTTGTTTGTGCAAAACGAACTGATATTTACTATAATAGCTTCACTCATTCAAGATTATAGCGATAATGAACTATGAAACCAATAAATATGAATTTGCATTTCCCTTTACAACAATAATATAATAACAATAATAATGGAAATATGAATTAATGGGGGTACCTTACATGTACCGGTACTTGTAGTGTAGCCTTACGTAGTTAACAAAGTGGGATGAGGTTAAGCAATAATAATCACACCAGAATTGGAAATAAAACGTGATCAATAAATTTTATTGTAACAGACTTTTTTTCTACGTCTCTAGTAAAGTAACAAATAAAAATAACAACAAAATTAACAGCTATAATTAAAAACATATCCTTTGAAAAAAAAAAGTAGCCCTAAGTTGTCTGAAAATGTACAATTATTCAAGGAATCAGCTGACACAGACGTAGAATTAGTGCAAGGCTTTTGTTTCTCAGCTGCAGGTAATAACAGAACAGGTTTATTTGAAACATCAAATAAAGTCGGAACTGCATTCCAGATTAATTTATTTTTGTTTTCATTCATAAATTGTGTGTTTTCGAAATGAAGAGAGCAAAACTTTATATTATTATAAAGATATGCTTCATTCTTTGTCATTAGATCTTCCTTCTGCTGTTTATTAACCACTTTTTGCATCTAGAAGTAAAATAAGAAATAGATGTTAGGATTTTTCTTCACGAGCATCAATGCGAAATACGCAACGACCTAGCACTCGATGGAAATGCGACTCGGTCCACTCTAAATCCAAAGTCGACCGTGGACAGTCTATTGTTTCTAGTTGCTAACCGCTTGGAGCGCTTTATCGCGAGATTTGCAAAAAAACACCTCAAGCTTCGCGACTGTATATAGTAGACTGTGATATTTTGTTTTTCATTTCCTCTGGTACATACTTTTGTAGGAAATTGCTGTTTTCGTTGATCAACAATGAAATGTTTATTCTTTTCCATGAATACAAACTCATGTAGGAGAGTGTTGATTTTCATTGATCAGCGTTAAAATGTTTATTTTTCTTCTTCAATTGATAGACACTTAATAGAAAACTATTGAAATTCATTGATAAGGATTCAAATGTTCTTAATGTGTTTTCCTGTCTACATGGGTACTGGCTTGTGTACAAAATGTAGACATTTATCACTATTCAAATTAATATTTTCTGTTTTTAGATGTATACAGACTTGTACAGGTATTTGTTTTTTCATTGGTCAGAATTAATTTCTTTTTTCGTTTCCATGGGTACAGACTCGTGTGAGAGTGTTTTTGTTTTTATTTTGTCAGCGTTCAATTTTTTTTTTTACTGATAGAAACTTGGTGGGAAATTCACGACTTGCATTGATTAGGATTCAAATGCACTTAATTGTGCACCGACTGGTGTTGGAGATTGTTGATATTAATTGATTAGGATCTTTTCCTTTTTTGTTTTTATATTTACAGACACGTGTAGGAGATTCTTGATTTTCATTGATCGGCATTCAAATGTTTTCTTTCTGTCTGATGTGGAGTGTTTGTTGATGTTAATTGATTAACTTTTATTCCATAGAGACCCTTATAGAAGATTATTCATTTTCATAGATCAGCATTCAAATTATTTCCATGGATACAGACACGTGTAGGGAAATGTTGAATTTTCATTGATCAGCATTATTTACTTACTGGCTTTTAAGGAACCCGCAGGTTCATTGCCGCCCTCACAATAAGCCCGCCATCGGTCCCTATCCTGAGCAAGATTAATCCAGTCTCTATCATCATATCCCACCTCCCTCAAATCCATTTTAATATTATCCTCCCATCAACGTCTCGGCCTCCCCAAAGGTCTTTTTCCGTTCGGCCTCCCAACTAACACTCTATATGCATTTCTGGATTCGCCCATACGTGCTACATGCCCTGCCCATCTCAAAACGTCTGGATTGAATGTTTCTAATTATGTCAGGTGAAGAATACAATGCGTGCAGTTCTGTGTTGTGTAACTTTCTCCATTCTCCTGTAACTTCATCCCTCTTAGCCCCAAATATTTTCCTAAGCACCTTATTCTCAAACACCCTTAATCTCTGTTGCTCTCTCAGAGTGAGAGTCCAAGTTTCACAACCATACAGAACAACCGGTAATATAACTGTTTTATAAATTCTAACTTTCAGATTTTTTGACAGCAGACTAGATGATAAAAGCTTCTCAACCGAATAATAACAGGCATTTCCCACATTTATTCTGCGTTTAATTTCCTCCAGAGTATCATTTATATTTGTTACTATTGCTCCGAGGTATTTGAATTTTTCCACGTCTTGAAAGGATAAATTTCCAATTTTTATATTCCCATTTCGTACAATATTCTGGTCACGAGACATAATCATATACTTTGTCTTTTCGGGATTTACTTCCAAACCTATCTCTTTACTTGCTTCAAGTAAAATTCCCGTATTGATCAGCATTATCATTTTTTTCTTCTTCTATTGACGCAGATTTCATAGGACGTTGATGATTTTAATTGATAAGGATTCAAATATTCTTAGTGTTTTTCTGTCTCCACTGTATTTTATTAGTATTGAAATGGTTTTCTGTTTTTATACGGATATAGACTTGTGTAGGTTGATTTTCATGGATCAGCATTCAATTTTTTTTTATGTTTCCATGGACACAGATTCGTGTAGGAAGCTGCTGATACTGACAAAACTGGATACTAATATTTTCCCGTTTCCATGGCGACAATTGGGAAGAAAATGGACAGGAGAGAAGTAAGCACAGAGTGATAATAGAGTTCCTTTTGCCTGCGAGTTGTCAGAGGACGTGAATAAGGGTTGAAACTTACGTCTTGGGTCTAGTGTCGACAGTAACAGGAGGGCAGAAGCTGCGAGCTCCCTTCTGAAAGGTTAATTGAAAAGTTGAACGCGGCTCCAGGAAAGGCAGCGCAAAAGGACAAGCGAAGGGTGGTGGGGGGTGGCAAGTGAGATATCAACATAATAATAAGAACGTGAGGGGGTGGCACGGGGGAGGAAATAACCCTCAAGATGAAAATCTTTTCCCGTTTAAAAGCTATTCGATTTTTGCTAGATAATGTATAAAAAAGGACGATATGCTTTTTTTTTTCCTTAATTCAGCATAAGGTGGAAGTTCATCTGGATGACGTCAGAGGAATGTTTGAGTCGCATTTAATAGAGATAAAGATGTCTCATCTCTTGCGGCTTGTGGACGAATCAGCCCAATTATCAGGGCTGCAGCTGTAATAAGACTTGATGTGAAAAAGTGAACTTCATCTTTCTTTTTTTTTCTGTCGCCTTGTACTTCATTCCGAAATGGATGGGTGCTTGATAATTAGAAGAAGGGGGAAGTAGAAGAGGGTTGGGGAAGTCAACACGGATATAGAAAAAAAAAAGAAGAGAGAGAAAATTACCAGTAAGAGTTGGGACAAACGCAAAAGAGAATTTATAATTAGTGTTCTAGCTTGAAGTGGAAACAGAAGTAAGTAGTGGAAATCCAGAAAGGATAGGAGAGGATTAGTAGACGCCAGAGGAGTACTAGAGAAAATTATACTAGTAAACATACTTCCGAATGTAGTGAGGTACAGAAGAAAATTGAAATAAAATTACGTCATTTCAGGTTTTGTGCTTGTCTTCGTGAAGATAATGAAAATGCATTCATACATTTTATCAACACTTATCTTACACACAATCCAATTTTCAACAAAGGGAATTATCAACAGTAATCTCACTAGACGTTTTGATTTTATCGATAAATCTGCGAGTGGAACACGAGCAGATTTATCTAGACAAAATCAAAACTCGAGTGGGATTTAATTGACTATTACACGATTAGAAGAAAGTATATAAAGATTAGAAGTAACGAAGTACTCCAATACAATAAAATATTAATTGACTTACGAAAATACAACTGTCTTCAAATGTATTATTGTACCATCTCAACATTTCAAATATTACGCTAGATGCATGCTAGATGGCAGTAGTGTCTTTATACAGACTCTGTAATGATTACTATTCAGTAAATCTTAATATTAAACAATCTCTGATACGTGACTATCCATAATATAATTTGGCAGAAGTCCTTTTATCCTCTCAGAGCAGAAGCTATAACACAACCTAACTAATATACATAAGTGTTAGAAAAGTTTTAATTAACGACGATGACATAAAAATAAACATGAATAATTTTAAAAGAAATAATTATTGAATGTACAATTTTCAAATTTGAATGTGGTTGGTGGTTCAATTGATGTTATATTGGACGTGTGCGTAATAGAAGTGGAACTTGTTGATTTAGGCCTACATGGTGTATTCAACTTACTCAGAATTTCCGAATGAATAATTTTAAAAGGAATAATTATTGAATGTACAATTTTCAAATTTGAATGTGGTTGGTGGTTCAATTGATGTTATATTGGACGTGTGCATAATAGAAGTGGAACTCGTTGATTTAGGCCTACATGGTGTATTCAACTTATTCAGGATTTCCGAATGGCGCTCTTCATTTATTTGTAAATCGGATTTCAGAAGATGCATAGGTATGATCAGTGATTTTTATTAATTCTTGTTCTTGAATGCCAATGCGAGTCATATTTGAAACTGCTGTGCATCGACTAGAGTGGTTTGTAATTATATATATATATATATATATATATATATATATATATATATATTTTGACGTCCAGACCAGCGCAGTTTCAAATGTTGGCAAACAAAGAATCAAATGCTAGGGACGCGATAAAATTAAACAAATGCTAGGGACGCGATAAAATTGTGCGATAAGCAGCCATGATTGAAATACGTCCTTCCGTACCGTTTTATTGGTCAAAAGTAGTATGACGTAATAAGAGTGTAATAGTCTTCAAAATATGTGAATAAATTAGTCTTAAATTGTAACAAAACTAACATAATTCAATTTAAATCCTGTCCAAATTCAAACTCGCAAATTTCTAGCGAAATAATTAATACTAGGATCCTATTAGAAACAACAACAACCAAATTTCTTGGCTTAAAAATCGATAATGTGTTAAATTGGAAAAATCATATTAAAGAAATTACCCCAAACTAAATCATCATGTTTTGCTATTAGATCTATGCAAAAGATAGTAAATATCAATACCTTAAAAACAATATACTTTGCATACATCCATTCGGTAATGAGTTTTGGAATAATATTCTGGGGAAATTCCACAGATAGTAACAGTATATTCCTACTACAAAAAAGAGTAATTAGAATAATAGTAGGTGCCAAATCTAGGGAATCGTGTAGGACCATTTAAAAAAACTACAAATAATACCCATGGCTTGTCAGTATATTTTTCATTGATAAACTTACTCGTATGTAATCCTGAAAATTTTGTGACTAATTCAAGAATTCATAGCATAAATACACGTCAAAAATGACTGGAGATTTATCCTTCGGAGAGGTGGAAAAATTCAAATATCTCAGAGCAACAGTAACAAATATGAATGACACTCGGGAAGAAATTAAACGCAGAATAAATATGGAAAATGCGTGTTATTATTTGGATGAGAAGCTTTTGTCATCTAGTCTGCTGTCAAAAAATCTGAAAGTTAGAATTTATAAAACAGTTATATTACCTGTTGTTCTTTATGGTTGTTAAACTTGGACTCTCACTTTGAAAGAGGAACAGAGATTAAGGGTGTTTGAGAATAAGGTTCTTAGGAAAATATTTGGGGTTAAGAGGGATGAAGTTACAGGGGAATGGAGGAAGTTACACAACGCAGAACTGTACGCATTGTATTCTTCACCTGACATAATTAAGAACATTAAATCCAGACGTTTGAGATGGGCAGGGCATGTAGCACGTATGGGCGAATCCAGAAATGCATATGGAGTGTCATTTGGGAGACCGAAGGGAAAAAACCTTTGGAAAGGCCGAGACGTAGATGGGAGGATAATTTTAAAATAGATTTGAAGGTGGGATATGATTGTAGAGACTGGATTGATCTTGTACAGGATAGGGACCAATGGCGGGCTTATGTGAGGGCGGCAATGAACCTGCGGGTTCCTTAAAAGTCATTTGTCAGTAAGTAAATAAAGAGAATATTAAGTAACTTCAATATTTATTTTATTGACAAACACACTACATTCAAGAAATGAGATTTGATCTCACGCCCAAACATTGCCTTGGATCAGTATACTAGCCCCTGAAATCTGATTTATTTCAATATGGACCGGATTCTGTACAAAGGAACAACCTACAAACAAATTTATTGTCTCAAGAGTCCATATTTTGAACGAAGATATCTCCTATAATACGCTTATGGCTAAATCAATAAATATGTAGATACATTTGTTTGTTAATGAATTACTCATGTTTAACTTTAAAATGCATTTTTCTCAGTTTCGGTATTATGTGGGTTAATTCCTTTCTGCAAAATGTAGTGCATATTGAGAGAGTAAAATATGAAAATAAGACAAACAGTTGTAATCGTAAATTTTAGAATACTTCGTTGATAATAAGCTGTAGAGAAACAGGGACTGAGAAGTCAACATGGATGTGGAAATGAGGGTAAAATTAGCCTGAAGAAAGGGTATAAAAGTGTAAAAAATATTTGTAACTGATGTTCGTCTTACATCAAGAAAGAAATAGAAAGGCACAAAAGAAAAGAGAGAGAATTTCACAAACTTCGGAGAAATAAGAAGCGAAAACAGAGCAAAGGAAGATTTTAGCAACGAAGTGCTTGCAATAGAAGTGGAGTCGAGAAAGAAAATTGAAAATGGAGGACTGTTGAGATAGAAAGAGACAAAGTAAAGGGGTAAGAAGGGAGGCACGATACGGCTAATTATGAGAATAGGGGAGGAAAATGAAGAAAGCGAGTGACAAAGACTGCAGACTTAAAGACAATGTCAAGGGAAACGTAACGGAGCAAAGGGGGGAAAAAGAACTGGTACGATACTGAATGAGAGGAGAGGGGGTGGCACGGAGGAGCGCGAGATGGCTAGGTGAAGTCAAAGAGCAGGATTATAATAACGAGGTGGATGTGCTGAGTAGAGGAGCGTGGGAAAGAGAGTTGAAAAATGACCAAATAAATTATAATATTGATAATAATAACAGGAGACGGATAATTGCCAGACTAGGCATTGATGTCAATAATTTGATTATATATAATTATATGTATTATTGGAGAATATGACAGAATATTCTGCTGTGAGAACGAAACAGGGAATAGGCTGAAGGTAAAGGAAACGTTAGAAGAAAAAAAACAAGGAAATAAGAAGAATAATGATAGTAAGCTGAAGAGGAAATAATAAATTGAGAAGAAAGAGGAAAGTAGAGGACAAAAAAAAATGAGGTAGAAGGGACAGTCGGGGAATATGGAAATGCAGAGGGGTAGGAGGAGGAAGAAAGCAGTAGAGTAACGGAATTCCGTAGATGAAGAGAGCAATGGGATAATAATAGAATGAGGAAGATATAGAGGTGGATATTAGTAGGAAAAAGAGGTAGAGAAACGTATAAGGTCAGGAAGCGGTGAAGAAAGAGGATAATAGGACGAGAATGAGATGAAAGAGGGTAATAGGATGAGAAAGAGCTAAAAAAGGAGGTAATAGGACAAGAAAGGTGGAGGTGAAAGGTAATAGGACGAAGGAGGAGTGTAATATGATGAGAAAAAAATAGGAGTATACTACTGTAGGACCAGGAAGAGGTAGAAGAGGATAATAGGATGAGAAAGAGGTAGAGGTGAAGAGTAATAGGACGAAGAGAGGTAGAGGAGGAATGTAATAGGAAAAGAAAGAGGTAGAAGAGGATAAGAGGATGAGAAAGAGGTAGAGGTGAAGGGTAATAGGACGAAGAGAGGTAGAGGAGGAATGTAATAGGAAAAGAAAGAGGTAGAAGAGGATGAGAAAGAAGAAGAAATAGGATTTAAGAAGTAGGTAGAGGAAATGTAATAGGAAAAGAAAGAGAGAAGAGGATAAGAGGATGAGAAAGAGGTAGGTGAAGAAAGAGGTAGAGGAGGTAGAGGAGGAAGGATGAGAAAGAAAGAGGTAGAAGAGGATGAGAAAGAGGTGGAAAGATGAAAAGAGCTTGGAGGAGGAGGTAATAGAGAAAGAGAGAAGAGTTAGATGAGAGAGAGAGGTAGAGGTGAAGAGTAATAGGACGAGGAAAATTTTAAGGAGGTAATAGGAGAAATGGTTGAGGAAGGTAATGAGATGAGAAAGAATTAGAGGAGGTAATAGGATAAGAAAGAGGTGAGGTGGTAATAAGATGAAAAAGAGCTAGAGGAGGTAATAGGATGAGAAAGAGGTAGAGGAGGTAATAGGATGAGAAAGAGGTAGAGGAGGTAATATGATGAGAAAGAGGTAGAGGAGGTAATAAGATGGAAAAGAGCTAAAGAGGTAATAGGATGAGAAAAAGAGATAGAGGAGGTAATAAGATGGAAAAGAGCTAGAGGAGGTAATAGGATGACAAAAAGAGATAGAGGAGGTAATAAGATGGAAAAGAGCTAGAGGAGGTAATGGATGAAAAAAGAGATAGAGGAGGTAATAAGATGGAAGATGAAAAAGATGACAAAAAGAGATAGAGGAGGTAATAAGATGGAGCTAGAGGAGAAAGATGACAAAAGAGAGAGGAGGTAGTAGGATGAGAAAGAGGTAGAGGAAGTAATAAGATGAAAAAGAGCTAGAGGAGGTAATAGGATGACAAAAAGAGATAGAGGAGGTAATAAGATGGAAAAGAGCTAGAGGAGGTAGTAGGATGAGAAAAAGAGATAGAGGAGGTAATAAGATGGAAAAGAGCTAGAGGAGGTAATAGGATGACAAAAAGAGATAGAGGAGGTAATAAGATGGAAAAGAGCCAGAGGAGGTAATAGGATGAGAAAAAGAGATAGAGGAGGTAATAAGATGGAAAAGAGCTAGAGGAGGTAATAGGATGACAAAAAGAGATAGAGGAGGTAATAAGATGGAAAAGAGCTAGAGGAGGTAGTAGGAGGAGAAAGAGGTAGGTGAAGGATAATGGGACGAATAATAGGTAGAGAATAAGGGTAATATGGTGAGGAAGGAGTAGAGGAAGTAATGGGATAAGAAGGAGGTAGAGAAGGATAATAGAAAGAGGAAGAGAAGATTACTAGAATGAAGGCGAGGAGGGTACTAGGATGAGGATAATATACAGAGGAAAACTAGGACAAGAAAAGGGAAGGAGAGTAGTGCAATAGGACGAGGAAGACGAAGGTACTAGGATGAGAAAAAAGGTAAAGGAGTTAGGAGAGGAGTAATGGGATAAGTATGTTGAGGTGGGAGGTAAATCGATGAAAGCAAGAGGGATAGGAATGTAGGAGTTGAATAAACTGTAGCGGACAGTAGAAAGTAAAGAGCAGGATTGTAATAGTGTAAGAAGGATAAGAATAAAGACGGGACTAGATGGAATAAAAGGGAAAAGTTGAAATTGGAATAGGTGAGAGAAGGGGAGGAAGTGAAGGTAGAGTTTCAAGATAGTAAGGGGTTGGGGGGGGTGAGAGTGGATCGACGGCATTGGAGGTTTGATATGACTAGCTTAGGCCATTTGACATTGCGTCTAAAACAATGTAAATTCTCTCACTTCAGAGAAAAGTCAAAGCACACCCATATGGATAGAGGGAGAAATGTAAAGTGGCAATTACATGGAGGATATGAAAGTGAGAGGGAGCCACAGTGAGGTTTTCTGAAGTGAAGAAACACCAGCTGTGGCGAGGGAAGGGTCCCCGTGTATTGTGTACCGCTCTCCGCTCCATGATGAGGAACACAATGCCGCGTGGTTGTGTTGCTGCAATGTTTTCATTACCGGTCGATGAAGTAGCCCACGCGAGTATCGACCTGAACCCACTGCATTCTTCATGCGTTGCGAATTGGTGATTACGTTCCTTGGGTTCGAATCTCTCCTAAGACGTAGAATTCTATACGTCAGTGATGTCAAAGCAAGCGCATTTTTCTGACCTTGACGTCGTGCGCGGGCAACAAGCTCTAAGTATGGAAAGAGGAAGGGTTGTGTATATGAATAAGCAACCTGTTGGATTAAGAAAACAGTGGTGCACAAACTTCAAACGGAACGTGAAATTTTATGTCGTTATTTTTCTATGGCTTCTTTCTGTTTAATATTATCTGTATTGTCTGTAGAACAAAAGTACTAACACTGATTTCTTAATATTGCACTTGTGTTTTAAATCTTAATAACATAATAGAGAGTTAAGAAGGAATATTCACTTAAATTCCATAGTAGTATAATATTATACTGTATTAAGTGGACGAAACACATCATTCATAAATAAAGTGATATTTCAAAGAAAGAGATTGAGTATGACATGATAAGTTGGAATTATATTGATGGTGTCTTTAGCCTTACAAAAGTAATCAATAAACTAATCAAAACAATATTACAGTACAAAACAAAGTTACTGTATCTGTTTTATGTAACTACTATTACATAACAAAACTCTTATCGCATTATGCTTTTAAGGTGATATTTGTGAGCAACTTCCTATCATCAGAATATTAAATTATTTTCTCGAAATCTGCTGAAGCTATAGAGCTGACATTTTTACAACACATGGGCACGTATCTTTTGCTTATGATGTAACAGTAGTTGCTTTGTTAATTCATTTCCTTACAAACAATTTCCATGCGAATATTTTCAAATTTTCAATACACTATCTTCAGTAATACGTATATACGGTATATTAGATTTACGAAAACATTCTGTAAGGCTACTAAATAAATAGGCCTATACCTGAAAACTTCATTTTCTATACGTAAAGTTGAGAAAATATTTTTTTTGAAATAAAAAAATCAAACTTGTGAAAAATGAGCATTAAAATTAAAACTTACATTCTTATAATGCACTTATACTTCTCAGGCAAATCTAAAAATTACCATGGATACAGTTTTAATAAGTTCTCTTCCCTTTATCTATTGAATCAGTGCTGGCCATCCCTGAATATAGCTCGACCAAGCGGCATATACCACCTCTTTCGTCTGTCTCTTTCCTTTCCGCTGTAAAGCGCTCAGGCTCTCCTGGGCTCTAAAGCGCGCGCTGCTCCTGTGGGCGTCAATTAACATGACTGGTCTACGTAATCAACGGCTTCATATCTCTTCACTTCGTCTTAATGTCCATGTTTATCCAATACAATGCCACTTCACTAGTCTCTTCTTTAACTCTTTTTCCAGAGGTCCGTAGAAGATGTTCCTTTTGCTATTAAAACTTCCTTTGCTATTGCTATTCTCCTTTTAAGGGATTAGGTACAGCTTACAGCAGTAAATTTTGGAAATAGTGAACATTTTTTTCCTCCATTACTGTAACTTATACAATAATGAAATTTGGTATGTGTAAAACACTGTCCTTCTGCTATATGAAAAAGATATTTTTACGATGTAGAAAAATTACTTTATATATTTGTTTTTTAAATTCATAATGGTAGTTCACTGTGCAGTGATGAAGCGTTTCCCTCATAACTCATAAACTTGTTAACTTTTTCATGTTCTTTCTCTTTTATTTTATTGCTGAAACTCAACTATATTGCTTGAAAAATAATATTTTTGTTTATTTTGTGTTCGAAGAAAATACTGATATTTGACAATTTTTAAAATGAATTTATTTTTATGAGACAAACTATCAAAGGTAGAGAAGTGATCTGCATCATTTGTAGATATGAAATGCATAAATACACACAAAAATTTTCATCACAGAATGTTGGATAGTTTTTTTAATTATGTGGGAAACGCTTCATCACTGCACAGTGAACTGAATTTTGAAAAAAATAAATAAACAAATAAATAAATAAGTGAATGAATGGATAAATGAATAAATGAATAAATTAATAAATGGAGAAATGAGTAAATTAATAAATGGATAAATGAATACATTAATAAATGAATAAGTGAATAAATTAATAATTGAAGAAATGAACAAATGGATAAATTAATAAATTAATTATTAAATAAATTAATAATTAATTAATAAATTAATAAATTAATAATAAATAAATTAATAATTAAATAATTAATTTTGTTAAATCGTAAAAATATATTTTGCACATACCAAAGGACAGTGTTTTTGCACATACTAATTTTCATTATTGTGGAAGATACAGTAATGGAGGAAAAAATTGTTGAATATTTCCAAAATTTTACTGCTGTAAGCTGTACGTAACCCCTTATGTGATTACATAAATTTTGGCTTCTCGAGCGCAATTACTAGGTCTGTCCATGAAATAAGTTTTCCTGAGGCCGTTTACAGAAAGAAAACACAATTTGGTGGAAAAATTTATTGGAAAAGGTACAACAATTGAGTTATTTTACAACATAATCCCCACTTGAACTGATGCATTTGTCATATCATGGGATCAACTTTTGTACCCCTTTGTCGTAGAAGTCTGCCGCCTGGGATCGGAACCAGCGTGTAACAGCCGTCTGCACCTCTCTGTTGATCCCACTGTACGTTAAATGTCTCAATTCCAGTGTAGGATATGTTGAAAAATAGCTCAACAGTTCTTATATCTGTTCCGACAAAATTTGTCCAATGAAGTTGTTTTCTTTCTGTAAACGGCCCTAGGAAAACTTATTACGGTCCTCGTAATTGCGCTGGAGTGGCCAAAATTTGTACAAGCGCTTGTTTTAACATTATTAACGTAGTGCAAGAAAAAAAATTAACTTTTTTTTATCTGATTCCATAAGAATGTTTGCTTGTCAGCTGTAAGATTTGGCAACGTAGCAGAAAACAGTTCTAAGCTGCTCTCACTCTAACACAGGCATGTCAATTGATGCCCACAGGAGCAAGCGCGCGCTTTAGAGCCCAGGAGAGCCTGAGCGCTTTACAGCGGAAAGGAAAGAGACAGACGAAAGAGGTAGTATATGCCGCTTGGTCGAGCTATATTCAGGGATGGCCAGCACTGATTCAATGGATAAAGGGAAGAGAACTTATTAAAACTGTATCCATGGTAATTTTTAGAGATTTGCCTGAGAAGTATAAGTGCATTATAAGAATGTAAGTTTTAATTTTAATGCTCATTTTTCACAAGTTTGATTTTTTTATTGAAAAGAAATATTTTCTCAACTTTTCGTATAGAAAAGTGAAATTTTCAGGTATAGGCCTATTTATTTAGTAGCCTTACAGAATGTTTTCGTAAATCTAATATACCGTATATACGTATTACTGAAGATAGTGTATTGAAAATTTTGAAAATATTCGCATGGAAATTGTTTGTAAGGAAATGAATTAACAAAGCAACTACTGTTACATGATAAGCAAAAGATACGTGTCCATGTGTTCTAAAAATGTCAGCTCTATAGCTTCAGCAGATTTCGAGAAAATAATTTAATATTCTGATGATAGGAAGTTGCTCACAAATATCACCTTAAAAGCATAATGCGATAAGACTTTTGCTATGTAATATTAGTTACACTTAAAACAGATACAGTACCTAGGTAACTTTGCTTTGTACTGTAATATTGTTTTGATTAGTTTATTGATTACTTTTATAAGGCTAAAGATACCATCAATATAAATTCCAACTTATCATGTCATACTCAATCCCTTTCTTTGGAATATCACTTTCTTTATGAATGATGTGTTTCATCCACTTAATACAGTATAATATTATACTACTATGGAATTTAAGTGAATATTCCTTCTTAACTCTCTATTATGTTATTAAGATTTAAAACACAAGTGCAATATTAAGAAATCAGTGTTAGTACTTTTGTTTTAAAAACAATATAGATAATATCAAACAGAAAGAAGCCATATAAAAATAACGACATAAAATTTCACGTTCCGTTTGAAGTTTGTACACCACTGTTTTCTTAATCCAACAGGTTGCTTATTCATATACACAACCCTTCCTCTTTCCATACTTAGCGCTTGTTGCCCGCGCACGACGTCAAGGTCAGAAAAATGCGCTTGTTTTGACATCACTGCTCTAACAGACGGGATTATGATTTCACTTGTCTTTCGCAATAAATCTAGCTTATTGTTACACGCAAACATGCGTAGCACTTAGATTAGCATGTTGGTAATGAAACGTAGTTCAAGCTATTCATTTATGCGTACGAACACACGCACATAATAAAAACTGAAATACGACTGTGAAATTTGACGTAGGGCGCTGGAGTTACGACATGAAGATCTGTTCTCCCGCGTTGTCTAGGTTATTGGTGAAACAAACGCAACACGCTTTTTATCAAGGCCACACGCACCTAGAGGATTAGCATGCTACGTAAGGCGTTATTCATTTTAACGGTACTCATGGCAACCAGATCTTATGGAGCAGATCTTTTAGCAGTTGTGATTGCATTAATTTGCATTTCGCTTCGTAATAATCGACAAAACCATGAATTTACACGAGGCACTAGAAGGCAGACATCCATCAGTTAAACAGCATTTTCCCTCGGTCGTGCCTGTAAATTCTACATCACGGAATTACTGGCCTTGAGTGGACAATCCAGTCGTGTAAATGGTATCACAATTATACACATATAGAATTAGCATATCGCAGGGTTTACAAGCGCATAGCATTAAATCATTAACTAGGTTTATTTGTCTTAATGCTCGGGGCTTGTAAGCCAGTGCTTGGCTAACTGATATCTACAATTTGTAATTGAATCTAATTTATTATTTGATATGACTAATATAAAGATTCCACTGCTTGAAATGTCATAACTCCAACAATATTAAATAGACACATTAATAAATTCGAAAATTATTAGCAACAATACTAGGAAATCTGTCACCATAGCTGTTGATCGTCAAATGTTAGTATACCGGCGTTAAAATATAGGGACATCATTTTATTTTTACTTCAATTTTTATTGTACCTGAGTTTTTGAATGTACTTCACTCCCACCCCTTCTACTAATGAAGTTCAACCGTCCTCAACACAGATTCAAGACCGCATATACAGTCACAGTAGCCTTACGGTCATAGTAAACAGTACGTTCTAAAAATATGTTCGCGTTTTCCAGTGACGAAAGAGCTTTCAATATTGAATCATTTTCGCACAGGTACTGTCGTCCATTTGCCTACGTCGTATCCCGGTTTTCCCCACCAGCTTTTATTCGCCAGCTAGTGGCTGGGCTGTCGTCT
The DNA here is from genome assembly GCA_025594305.2 of Periplaneta americana. Lineage (NCBI taxonomy): Eukaryota > Metazoa > Arthropoda > Insecta > Blattodea > Blattidae > Periplaneta > Periplaneta americana. Next base: position 200,870,616 of record JAJSOF020000003.1, on the reverse strand, counting down.
TAGCTCTTTTCTGAGAACATTAATTTCTGTTAGGAATTGGACGTCTACGTAATATTATACAACTGTTTAAAATAACTTAAATAAAAGACCTCTTTAAGTAATTAACTGTCACGTGATTTCCCCCTTTCTACGACCCTACGACATAACCACTTGGATGGACAGTAGATAGCATGTCTGAGTAATTTTATCTTTTCGTATCGGGCAGAAGTGAAGATTGAATTTACAGTACGTAAGGTACTCTTTTATAGAGTAGGTACAGAATTATTTCAACATGAGTTACTAGTACGAAGGACGAAACTGGTAATTGGGATTAGGTACAATAGTCTATAGTGCGATAATATGCACATTAGAACTGAAGCCTGTATCGAAATGAACGGCCACCATTTTCAAAAATGTGTTTAAATATCCATATTATGATTATTTTTCAATTTAACTTCATTCTCTATATTGTACGCTAATGTGCTGTAGACAGTATAATATACACTGCATAATGAATACGTCCACATGGACAGCTCATTTCGTGAGTAAAAACACTTATTGTTAATACTGTACCGTATTTTGATTAAACAAAAACCTAATGAAAATTATCAAACTCAAAATCGCGATATTTCCTAGTTTACGTAAATGGATGAACTACTTTTCTTCCCTCCTATATCTAGTAAAGTGATTTGTTTGTATATTACGCCAGTATCATCGAACTCCAGTCGTGGAAGGGGGTAGCAAACAGTGTTGATCCAGAGGTATAGCCAAGTTAATATTAAAAATGTTAGTAAAAATAAAATTATGTCCCTGTATATCTGACATATAATCTTCTGATTGTGTAATCGAATTTTCTAACCATGGGATAAGTCAGAAACGAAGACCGAATTTGAAATAGTTTCCCTTTGAGAAAAGGAAATTGTACCAGAAAAATTAAAGGAGTCCATAATCGTACATATCTTTAAGAAGGGGGAAAAGACTAATTGTAGTAATGTTCGAGAAATTGACGTAGTACAAAATTTTGTCCAATACTCTTTTAAAAGTCCCGCGCCGTGGCGTCGTGGTCTCATCCTGCCTAGGACTCGCGTTACGGAATACGCGCTGGTTCGAGTCCTCAGGGGGGAAGAGATTTTCTCATGAAATTTCGGCCAGTGTATAGGACCGGTGCTAACCACACGATACCTTCATTCTGGTTGGCTGATCGTCCACCTCTGCTTCGGCATGTGAACGTGAGGCCAGCAGCCGGCTGGTCGGTCTTGGCCCTTCATGGGCTGTATCGCCATGGATTTACTTTTTTTATTGTTTTAAAAAGATTAACTCCATATGTAGATGAAATTATTGCTGATCAATGTGATATTAGGCGTAATAAATCCACTATTGATAAGATTTTTTTGAATTCTACAGTTATTGCAGAAAAATGGGAGTACAATGGTACAATACAATATGTTGTTCATAGATTTATAAAAAAAAATATAACTCGGTTAAGAGAGAAGTTTTATACAATATTCTTATTGAATTTGGTATTTCCAAGAAACTAGTTCGATTAATTAAAATCTGACTTGGTGAAACTTACAGCAGAGTCCGTATAGGCCAGTTTCTCTCTGATGCTTTTCCAATTCACAGCGGGTTAAAGCAAGGAGATGCACTATCACCTTTACTTTTGAACTTTGCTCTAGAATATGCCCTTAAGAAAGTCAAGGAAAACGGAGATGGTTTGGAATTGAACGGGTTACATCAGTTGCTTATTTATGCGTATGACATGAATATTTTACTAGAAAAATGCACGAACTATGAGAGAAAACAGAGGAATTTTACTAGAAGCAAATAAAGAGATAGGTTTGGAAGTAAACACCGCCCCAAAAAGTATATGATTATGTCTCGTGACCAGAACATTGCACGAAATGGAAATATAAAAACTGGAAGTTAATCCGTTGAAAAGATGGAAAACTTAAAATACATTGGAGCAACAATAACATATATAAATGACTTTCGGTGGAAATTAAACGCAGAATAAATATGGGAAATGCCTGTTATTATTCGGTTGAGGAGCTTTTGTCATCCAGCCTGCTTTAAAAAAAAAAAACTGAAAGTTAGAATTTATAAAACAGTAGGAAAAAGCAATAGCAAAGGAAGCTTTTAATAGATAAAGAAACATTATCTGCGAACATCTGAAAAAAGAACTAAGGAAGAGACTAGTGAAGTGCTTTGTGAGGAGTGTGGCATTGTATGGAGCAGAAACAATGACATTACGACGAAGTGAAGAGAAGCGACTAAAAGCATTTGAAATGTGGATATGGAGAAGAATGGAGCGTGTGAAGTGGACAGACAGAATAAGAAGTTAAACTGTGTTGGAAAGAGTGAATGAAGAAAGAATGATGCTGAAGCTGGTCAAGAAGAGACAAAGGAATTGGTTTGATCACTGGCTCAGAAGAAACTGCCTAATGCAGGATGTACTGGAAGGAATGGTGAAGGGGAGAAGAGTTAGTATTAGTAGTATTTATTTATTTAACCTGGTAGAGATAAGGCCGTCAGGCCTTCTCTGCTCCTCTACCAGGAGATTCCAACTATAATATTGTGACAGCGACGTGAGATTCGAACTCACGACCAGCGTCCCGCAAGAAAGCAGATCGCGCGGAGCACGGAGGGACGGCGCGCGGCGGAGAGTAGTGGGGAAAGGGGCCTACACGCGAGGGGAGGCTGCGCGCGCAGCTGCTACTTAACGCAGTGAATGGGGAACGGACCTTCCCGACTCTTCCAGAAGTGCGTCGAAGTGGAGATATCCAGATAATTCTCTACACACCTGTAGAAATTTCTCGCAACTATGATTTTGCTATAAAAGAAGAAACGCCAGCGAACTCGAGCAGTTTTTCAGTTGATTAGTCAGCCAGTCAGTGAGAAAGCCAGAGCAAGCAAGCCAGTCTTGTGTACCGGAGTTCGACTCGAGTGTGCGTCCGCAACTGTGTCAGCATCCGAAGGCCTGAGTTCGAGTGCAGTGGACCGCAGTTGGAGGGTCCTGAGTTCAGTGCAGTGGACCGGTTGACCTGAGTTCGAGTACAGTGAACTGTCTCTGAAGGTCTGTGGTTCGAGATACTGTGAACTCGAGTGACTAAGCTAGAAGAACTGTGAACTGAGAACTGATAGTTCTGATTTGTAAATAGTGCTTTGTAAATATTAGTTAAGATCAACAGTTCATTGTTGTTCGTAATAGTCCAAGTAAATTATCATTGTCGTCGGTGGAGTGCTATAACGAATATTGTGTTGAGTGAAAATCCAATTGTTGACGAGAGCGTTAAGGCGAATTGTAGAAAGGAATTATTGTTGGAAGAATAAAATCCTATTTTTGTTGTGAGTGAAATAAATTCACAATATGAAGAATAAAATTACAATTAGTATTAAATTTACAATTACAATTACAAATAACATTACAATTAGTATTAAATTTGCTTAAAAAGTCCCTTGTGCAGACGCTTGTATTTCCCTATTTTGACTATGCTGACATTTTACTGACTGACCTTTCCAGCGACAATAAAACGAAACTTCAACGTGCTCATAACTTGTGTGTACGTTTTGTAAGCAATGTTCGTAAATATGATCATATTACTCCATCCCTGGAAGCAATAGGTTGGCTTAAACTAGATAAGAAAAAAATTTACATTCACTTCTCCTTCTCTTCGAAATCTTGAACTCTTCTATTCCTTCGTACCTGTCGTCTCGGTTCACTTATCTTTCTTCCCACCACATCTGAACACACGCTCTCGTCATGAAACAATACTAACAATACCATCCCATCGCACCTCCTCATACTCATCCTCTTTCACAATAGCCCTGCCAAGACTCTGGAATTCGCTACCTGCTAGCATCAGGGACTGTCGAAATAAAATTGAATTCAAACGCAAACTTACTAGGCACGTGGTCAGTAATTGAGACTAGTTCAGACATGGCTTCTTGTAAATAGTTCTCTTAATCTGTCACAAAATATTTCAATATCCGGTAATTTCATCACTATAGAATTTTGTTATTGTAGATTTAATTTGTAATTCAGTAAATACAAAAATATTCTTTGTTCTTAACTTCTATGATAAAATGTCTAGCTTTCATTAATCAGGTATTCTTGTCGTACTTTAATTTTCATTGTAATTGTAATTGTAAATTTAATATTAATTGTAATTTTATTGTTCATGTTATAGTTGTAATCCCCTGGTAGAGGGGCAGAGAAGGCCTGACGGCCTTATCTCTACCAGGTTAAATAAATAAATACTACTACTAAATTTACAATTACAATAAAAATCAAAGTACGAAAAGATTACATGACTAATGAAAGCTAGATAATTTATCATAGGAAAACATAGAATATTTTATATTTACTGAATTACAAATTAAACATAGAATAACAAAATTGTATAGTGATGAAATTACTGGATATTGAAATATTTTGTGATAGATTAAGGAAACTATTTACAAGAAATCAATTACCGACCAAGTGCCCAGTAAGTTTTCGTTTGAATTCAATTTTATTTCGTGTTCGTGGTAGAAGATATCAGATGATAGACGACATTAAGTTATATGGATCATATGAGGAGACTAAGAGGAAGGCAGAAAATAGGAAAGATTGGAGAATATTGATGACTGTAGGACGATGATGATGATGATGATGATGATGATGATGATGATGAAATGTTATGTTTTATTTAACGACGCTCGCAACTGCAGAGGTTATATCAGCGTCGCCGGATGTGCTGGAATTTTGTCCCGCAGGATTTCTTTTACATGCCAGTAAATCTACTGACATGAGCCTCGCATTTAAGCACACTTAAATGCCATCGACCTGGCCCGGGATCGAACCCGCAACCTTGGGCATAGAAAGCCAGCGCTATACCAACTCGCCAACCAGGTCGACCTGATGATGATGATGATGATGATGATGATGATAGTAAAAATCTACACAAAAAAAATATTGTTAGATATGATGCCATGCTGCTATTTTCGCATTCTTGTAGATATAAAAAAAAGACAATCCGTTGCCAGGATACCGAACTGTGTTGGTGCACACCCGGTGAGGAGATCCCTGCGGGCAAGCGGTACAAATTCACAGCCGGGCGGAGCACTTCATTCATGAAGCCCCGAATCCAAATCCATTTGTACTGAATCACGTCGGTTTGATATTGAAATCGTATTGTAGGATCCAGTGGGGGTGGGGGTAGGTCACCCCGAGCACAGTTCATGCGCTAATGGTCAAGGATACCCCGGCTAATGAAATTTAACATCTGATTAATGTCGGAACGTCCATAGATGACAAGTATTGGTATTTGCTAATTAGAGCCTGACGCAATTAGTGGCATTATGGAATGGTGACGTCGTTTAATTGGTCACGCTGATTTTTGAAATTTATTTCCAGCAGGAAAAGCGGCGGGTGGGATGTAATTAAAATATAGCACCTGTCGTGTTTATGGGTTGAAATTGAAGTTTTAGAGATGTGATATATCCCTGAAATGTTCCTTCAATTATGAATTTATACCGTAACAGATTATTATTAATTTTTTTTTTTTTTTGTGAACGGACGATTGCCGTATTGATTTTTCATACTGCAGAATTGGATTCGATACGCGGTAGAATTTTTGACACTTGCGATGGACATAGTCATTATATACGATGTAGACAGGAGTGACGTCAGATGAGAAAATGTTGGTTATATCTTAAAGAAAAAAATTTATATAAAAAGTTGTCATTCAAAGTAATGAAAATAATTTGTTGTTATTATTATTATTATTATTATTATCTATAACTTATTCTTTTTCTACTCCAGAATCTCTATTAATTCTATATTTTACTTTGGTTCGATCTAAACTTGAATATGCATCTGTAGCCTGGAATTCCATTACTTCAACTGTTTCGGTTAAATTGGAAAATATTCAAAGAAAATGTATTTCCTTATGTGCTTTTCGATTTATACCCAATTCCTCTGAGTTCAATTATGAGATTACTTACTTACTTACAAATGGCTTTTAAGGAACCCGAAGGTTCATTGCCGCCCTCACATAAGCCCGCCAGCGGTCCCTATCCTGTGCAAGATTAATCCAGTCTTTATCATCATACCCCAGCTCCCTCAAATCCATTTTAATATTAACCTCCCATCTACGTCTCGGCCTCCCTAGAGGTCTTTTTCCCTCCTGTCTCCCAACTAATACTCTATATGCATTTCTGGATTCGCCCATACGTGCTACATGCCCTGCCCATCTCAAACGTCTGGATTTTAAGTTCCTAATTATGTCAGGTGAAGAATACAATGCGTGCAGTTCTGTGTTGTGTAACTTTCTCCATTCTCCTGTAACTTCATCCCGCTTAGCCCCAAATATTTTCCTAAGCACCTTATTCTCAAACACCCTTAACCTATGTTCCTCTCTCAGAGTGAGAGTCCAAGTTTCACAACCATACACAAGAACCGGTAATATAACTGTTTTATAAATTCTAACTTTCAGATTTTTGACAGAAGACTGGATGATAATAGCTTCTCAACCGAATAATAACACGCATTTCCCATATTTATTCTGCGTTTTATTTCCTCCCGAGTGTCATTTATATTTGTTACTGTTGCTCCAAGATATTTGAATTTTTCCACCTCTTCGAAGGATAAATCTCCAATTTTTATATTTCCATTTCGTACAATATTCTGGTCACGAGACATAATGATATACTTTGTCTTTTCGGGATTTACTTCCAAACCGACCGCTTTACTCGCTGCAAGTAAAATTTCCGTGTTTTCCCTAATCGTTTGTGGATTTTCTCCTAACATATTCACGTCATCCGCATAGACAAGAAGCTGATGTAGCCCGTTGAATTCCAAACCCTGCCTGTTATCCTGAACTTTCCTAATGACATATTCTAGAGCGAAGTTAAAAAGTGAAGGTGATAGTGCATCTCCTTGCTTTAGCCCGCAGTGAATTGGAAAAGCATCAGATAGAAACTGACCTATACGGACTCTGCTGTATGTTTCACTGAGACACATTTTAATTAATCGAACTAGCTAATATTTTAACTATTGTAGCTTTTATTCTATACGTCAAAATCTTGATTATCAATTTTTTACAAAGTTATCAAGGGTGATATTGATTGTGAGTCTATCATAAACAATATCAGCCTTCGTATTCCTACAAAGGGTTTAAGATTTAAAAATAATTTTTATAACATAATTTCAAAATCAGTTTCTCCATTCTGTAGATGCATAAAATATGCCAATTTGCATGGGCACAATTTAGATCCTTTTAAGGTATAGTTTCGTTTTGAGTATTAGTATTTACTGTTCTTGTTCTCAATTTTATTTATGTATGTTGTTCTTTATTTAAGATATTATTTATTTATTTTTGCACATTTGTAGCTTCTGATTGTGTATTGTACTGAATTATAATTGGCCTCTGGCTGTTATTCAGCACACAAATATTAATAATAAATAAATAAATTATTATTATTATTATTATTATTATTATTATTATTATTATTATTATTATTATTATTATTTTATTTGTGGTGGTGGAAGAATTTAAATATCTTGGAGCAAGTGTAACGAATATAAATGACATTCGGGAGGAAATTAAACACAGAATAAATATGGGAAATGCCTGTTATTATTCGATTGAGAAGCTTTTGTCATCCAGTCTGCTGTCAAAAATCTGAAAATTTAGAATTTATAAAACAGTTATATTACCACTTGTTCTATATGGTTGTGAAACTTGGACTCTCACTTTGAGGGAGGAACAGAGGTTAAGGGTGTTAGAGAATTAGGTTCTAAGGAAAATATATGGGGCTAAGAGGGATGAAGTTACAGGAGAATGGAGAAAGTTACACAACGCAGAACTGCACGCATTGTATTCACCTGATGTAATTAGGAACATTAATTTCAGACGTTTGAGATGGGCAGGACATGTAGCACGTATGAGTGAACCCAGAAATGTATGTAGAGTTTTAGGAAGGGAGGTCTGAGAGGAAAAGACCTTTCAGGAGGCCGAGATGTAGATGGGAGGACTATTAAAATTGATTTGAGGGAGGTGGGATATGATGGTGGAGACTGGATTAATCTTCTGGATTAATCTCAGGACAGGGACCGATGGCGGCCTTATGTGAGGGCGGCAATGAACCTCCGGTTTCCTTAAAGCCAATATTATTATTATTATTATTATTATTATTATTATTATTATTATTATTGTTATTATTATTTTATTATTTATTAAAATGAATTTGACGGAGGTGGGATGTAATTGTACAGACTGGATTAATCTTGCACGGGATAGGAACCGATGGCGGGCTTATGTTAGGGCGGCAATGAACCTGCGGGTTCCTTAAAGTCATAAACATTATTATTATTATTATTATTATTATTATTATTATTATTATTATTATTATTTAGTGAGGTGGGATTATTTAATTACGGGATAGGAACCGATTTATGTGAGGACTGTTTATTGAAATGGATTTTATTATTACTTTTACTGTTCATTGAAAGGATTTGGGATATGATGGTAGATATTGGATTAATCTTGCTCAGGATAGGGACCGATGGTGGGCTTATGTGAGGGCGGCGATGAACCTGCGGGTACCTTAAAGCCATGGGCATTATTATTATTATTATTATTATTATTATTATTATTATTATTATTATTATTATTATTTTTACTGTTTATTGAAATGGATTTGAGGGAGATGGGATATGATGGTAGAGACTGGATTAATCTTGCACGGGATAAGGACCAATTGCGAGTTTATGTGAGGGTGGGAATGAACCTCCAGGTTCTTTAAAAGCAATAAGTAAGTAAGTAAGTAATTGCTGTTATTGTTATTGTAAATTAATGTCCTATATTTCAAGCTTTATGGTCGGTTCAAGTTTTGTCAAGTGTGACAGGAACCTAAGTCTGGTTTGGAGAAGCGAATCTGTCCAGCTCGCTCGAACTTACCCCTTCACGTTCTCTGGCCTCTCCTGTCCTCCCTTCCCATCCCTTCATGCTTTTAGATGCGTACGGATTTTAGAATAAATCTTCTGAAATTTTTATATTAAAAATCCACAGAAATATGTTTAATACATGACGGTTCTTACTATACTAAATACCGACAGAAAATAGCTATAATAAATTCTTCACCTAATATTCAAATAAATCACAGTTGCTCGGTAACAATATTTGTGTGACTATGCGGATGATGGAAGTATTCCCTGTCGCTTTTCTGTTTTCCTGACGACTAGCATTAGGGAAAATATTTTCCTTTGTTACGCACATTTAACCCTTCCTGTTCTTTCTTTTTTGTCCGACTATGTAAACATGGGAATTATTTCTCTTACAGAAGAGGCTAACCATGATGTGGAGGCCCCTACAGGTCGCGTGGTTGTGGGCCCTCTGTTCGATTCTCGTCTCTTCAGAAAGTGAGTATTTTCATTTCTAATATTTTAATTCAGACTTTTCAGGTTGTTCATCTGGTACAACACGTTTTTACATTTTACTGAGACGTGTTTTTAGTTACGTACATTTTATTGAAACGTGTTTCTAATTATGTACATTTTATTGAGACGTGTTTCTATTTATGTATTTTATTGAGACGTTTTCTATTTATGTACATTTTATTGAGCGTGTTTCTATTTATGTACATTTTATTGAGACGTGTTTCTATTTATGTACATTTTATTGAGACGTGTTTCTATTTATGTACATTTTATTGAGACGTGTTTCTATTTATGTACATTTTATTGAGACGTGTTTCTATTTATGTAGATTTTATTGAGATGTGTTTCTATTTATGTACATTTTATTGAGACGTTTTTCTATTTATGTAGATTTTATTGAGACGTGTTTCTACTTATGTACATTTTATTGAGAAGTGTTTCTATTTATGTACATTTTATTGAGACGTGTTTATTTATGTAATCATTTTATTGAGCCGTGTTTCTATTTATGTATATTTTATGAGACGTGTTTCTTTTCATTTATGTACATTTTATTGAGACGTGTTTCTATTTATGTACATTTAAATTTCTATTTATGTACATTTATTGATACATGTTTCTATTTATGTATATTTCATTGACCATTTATGTACATTTTATTGAGATGTGTTTCTATTTTAAGTTAAAACTTTAACTCTACTTAGAATTGCCAACTTTTTTGAAGAAAATACGGAAGACTGAGAAATCGACAAAATTTCACATATAAAATAGACAAATTATTCGGTTCAGTTACTGAAAAAAAAACATAAAAATATTCCAAAATATTTTTGAGTATTTCACTTCTTTAGTCCAAATGGATTTATTTGAATTCTGCTTACAAATATCTTTAATTTTTTTAATTAAAGAAGAAGAGCTGTCAAAATGGTTTTTTCGGTAAATAATTCTTTTTACAACTTCCTGATTACAAGTCTAGTAATTTTTGTTCTAAAATTGGCTCCAAGAAGTTACTAGATGAATATAACGGGAGAGAATTTTAATAGGAAGGTGTTACATAAATATTCATTTTGATTTCAAATCCATTTTTCCGTAATTTTTTTTTTGATCAACACAAACTTTTTTATGCGAAATATTAATCAATCTGGATGAAATTTTTACTGCAAGTATTTATGAGTTACTGCATATTTATATGCATTTATTTTGTAAGAAATGCTGTTAGTTTTTTTTTCATGAAGTATAGAAGAAATAACATTTTCTATTCTCAAACAAATTTTTGAAAGCGAATAAATGAGATATTTAATAAAGCGAATGCATAGGAAAGTTATTCTATATCTTGTGAATGTAACCAAAAGAAAAGGAACGCTTAAAAAATTGAGATCTACTATAAACTTGAATTTGAGAATATTTATAAAAATAAATGAAACAATCAAAAGCCAGAAACAATTGGGAGTTCAAAATTTGGAATTTATTAGTCCTTTACATTGTAAATATATTCTCAAAGTTTGGTTGAAAAAAATGATTAGGAAAAAAGTTGCCTCTTTCACTCAACCAGATGATGAAAAAAGGAAATACATATTTTGTATAGTTTTTTACTAATGACGGCAACTAACTTAAAATATTACATTACTCGTTATGGCCTTGGCCTCGTACAATATGAAATTCATGGATAAACATTTGACGGTCGTTATGGAAATTATGATTAGTGAAACAGCAAAATTAAACAAATATTTGAGGTTATAGCATTTCATTTTGAAGTAGGTATATTCATTTACTGAATTATCGACAATATAAGAACTCTTGTGATATTGGACTAAGACTATTTCGAGAATATATTATTTAATAAATAATTTATAGCATATTTAAAGTAACAGATTATATTATAAATTAAGATATTTAATACTTACATTTTCTAGCACTGCCAATACACAATATTACGGCCTACTGTATTGTTAAGGAGGCAATGAAAATATTAAACATCTGAACATCAAGTGCGACAAGATATTGAACAAATGCGCATCAGGTATTTTATTCTATTGTATTTATTAACATTCTATGGTATTCATACATTGCTTTACAGCTAGAATATGGAAGAAGTCAAAAAACTTAATACTATTATAAAGTCTTAATTTATAGTCACAGTCTAGATGAGATATATACAAATGAGATTTACAATATAGTCTACTAGTACAACACAAAGTTTTAGTATCAATTTCATGAAGTGTTATTGAATGTCATGAATTCACCTACAGAATAGAAGGCGTGAGAAATTAGGTACTTCTTTAATTTGGCCCTAAATAATCTTATGTATTGAGTTTCATTTTTTATATCGATAGGGAGGCTATTCAAAATTTTTACTGCCATATAACGCACTCCTTTTTGATAGCACGATAGACTTGCCGATGGAGTATGAAAGTCATTTTTTGACGTGTATTTATGCTATCAACTGTTGAATTAGTTACAAAGTTTTCACGATTACATACGAGGAAGATTATTAATGAAAAGATATACTGACAAGCCATGGGCATTATTTGTAGTTTTTTGAAAATAGTCCTACACGATTCTCTAGATTTCGCACCTACTATTATTCTAATTACTCTTTCTTGTAAAAGGAATGTACTGTTACTATCTGTGGAATTTCCCCAGAATATTATTCCAAAACTCATTACCGAGTGGAAGTATGCAAAGTATATTGTTTTTAAAGTATTGATATTTACTATCTTTTGCATAGATCTAATAGTAAAACAAGCTGAATTTAGTTTTGGGGTAATTTATTTAATATAATTTTTTTCAGTTTAACACATTATCGATTTATAAGCCAAGAAATTTGGTTGTTATTGTTTCTAATAGGGATCTAATGTTAATTATTGCTCTAGAAATTTGCGAGGTTGATTTTGGACAGGATTTAAATTGAATTATGGTAGTATTGTTACAATTTAATACTAATTTATTGGCTGAGAACCAGTCACATATTTTGAAGAGAATTTCCTCTGTTGAAGATTGGAATGTGTTGGAGTTATTGGCTGTAATTACTATACTTTGTCATCTGCAAATAATATGGGATGACCTACATATTTTATTAGGGGGGCAAAATCATTTATAAACACTAGAAAAAGTAGGGGACCTAATATTGATCCTTGAGGAATTCCATTATTAATAGTTCCCCATGTCGATGCAGATTTCATAGTTGTATTGATTTCAACTTTCTGTTTCCTATCTATATGCCAGGGTTGCAGTTGATAGCCTTGATTGGTTAACATTCAATAGTTCTTACACTCCATTGGTGCATTGGTACGTGAGCGAAATAGTCTTTGTAAAAAATGTAATATCTGACCGCTGTTAAGATTAAGAAAAACCTCTGAACCCCAAATGACAACTATAGGGATTTGATAATTGCTACATTATCACAAAAATTCACCAGATATAGCGGGAAATCCCACTAAATTAGCAAAGTCACTTTGATCACGTACTTCCGTTCGGGCTATATTGCGGAATACGTAACAATACCATGACATAGTAGAGAGATACGTACGTTGCAGTCATTTTATTATGAAGGCTCTCAAGGCCATATAAATCAGTTATTCACTGTGAAATATGGACAACTTTTCTGCACCCAGAAAGTTTTTCACAAAACCAGGACTTGTAACGGATATCTGTACAACTTTGGGAAATAAGAACCCAATGCTTGACTAATGTTAAGTAAATTAATATAAATGACATCTACAGTGTAAACATAATGCATAGCGTGCTTTTGTTACGATAGTAGGAATATACGTATTACTGCAACATATGGTGGGTAATTATGACTCACTTGTTAGATGTCACGAGGGAGAAAAAGAATCTTGTCTGTTTGCTTAACTCTGAAAGTCTGTGTTTAGGCGAGATCGAATTTCATCATTTAGTGCGAACTAAAATCGCCTGTGAATAACACAGGGATGCGAAAGTAAATTTTGGTTCACGGCTTTTAATATCGAAAGTTTATTTTGATTAATTGTTGGGTTCTGTGTTGAAGGATCTGAAGTCAGATTTTGCCTGTCAAGTAAGAAAAAATTTGTATAATGATTTGAAGGATTGCAATATTTACATTCTTGCAATATTAACACATTTAAATATATAAATCAAGTATTCTTGAGTAGAAACATTTTCGCGCCAAAAATATAAAATTCTTATTTTATATGTTTTTCTATTCTTTCAATTCGTCTTAAGCAATATTTCTTAGGAACTCAAAGAATGCTTTTTATTTAGTTTGTGTGTAATTTTGTAATTTAAATTTTTGTAGTATATTAAAGGCCAAAATATAAAATTGTAATTTTTTTTTTTGTTTCCATTCTTTCGAATTATCTTAAGCAAGAGTTCTTAGGAACACAAAGGATGCTTTTTATTTAGCTTGTGTGTAATTTTGTAATTTAAATATTTTCAGTATATTAAAGGCCCAAAATATAAAATTGTACTTTTTTTTTGTTTTGATTCTTTCGAATTATCTTAAGCAAGAGTTCTTAGGAACACAAAGGATGCTTTTTATTTAGTTTGTGTGTAATTTTGTAATTTAGATATTTGCAGTATATTAAAGGCCGAAATATAAAATTGTAATTTTTTTTTGTTTTGATTCTTTCAAATTATCTTAAGCAGGAGTTCTTAGGAACACAAAGGATGCTTTTTATTTAGCTTGTGTGTAATTTTGTAATTTAAATATTTTCAGTATATTAAAGGCCCAAAATATAAAATTGTACTTTTTTTTTGTTTTGATTCTTTCGAATTATCTTAAGCAAGAGTTCTTAGGAACACAAAGGATGCTTTTTATTTAGCTTGTGTGTAATTTTGTAATTTAAATATTTTCAGTATATTAAAGGCCCAAAATATAAAATTGTACTTTTTTTTTTGTTTTGATTCTTTCGAATTATCTTAAGCAAGAGTTCTTAGGAACACAAAGGATGCTTTTTATTTAGTTTGTGTGTAATTTTGTAATTTAGATATTTGCAGTATATTAAAGGCCGAAATATAAAATTGTAATTTTTTTTTGTTTTGATTCTTTCGAATTGTCTTAAGCAAGAGTTCTTAGGAACACAAAGGATGCTTTTTATTTAGCTTGTGTGTAATTTTGTAATTTAAATATTTTCAGTATATTAAAGGCCCAAAATATAAAATTGTACATTTTTTTTGTTTTGATTCTTTCAAATTATCTTAAGCAAGAGTTCTTAGGAACACAAAGGATGCTTTTATTTAGCTTGTGTGTAATTTTGTAATTTAAATATTTTCAGTATATTAAAGGCCCAAAATATAAAATTGTACTTTTTTTTGTTTTGATTCTTTCGAATTATCTTAAGCAAGAGTTCTTAGGAACACAAAGGATGCTTTTTATTTAGCTTGTGTGTAATTTTGTAATTTAAATATCTGCAGTATATTAAAGGCCCAAAATATAAAATTGTATTTTTTTTTGTTTTGATTCTTTCAAATTATCTTAAGCAGGAGTTCTTAAGAACACAAAGAATGCTTTTTATTTAGTTTGTGTGTAATTTTGAAATTTAAATATTTGCAGTATATTAAAGGCCCAAAATATAAAATTGTAATTTTTTTTTTGTTTTGATTCTTTCGAATTGTCTTAAGCAAGAGTTCTTAGGAACACAAAGAATGCTTTTTATTTAGTTTGTGGGTAATTTTGTAATCTAAAAAATATTTGCAGTATATTAAAGGCCGAAAATATAAAATTCTCATTCTATGTGTCCTTTGATTCTCCAATTTGTTTTAACCAAAAGTTCTTAGGAAGAAAAAGGATTTTTTTTTTAATTTAGTTTGTGCATTATTCCATTTTGATGATTGTAAATGGCAAATATGTGCAGACTTTAATGTTGTTGCAATATTAAATGGACTGCAACGTGACTATACAAAACAATGTTAGTTTCTTTGCGAAATGGATAGAGACATAAAACTTATTTTAAAATAACTTTCTATTTATTTACTACAGGAAGTAGAACCTGGGGGAAAAATGTTCAACGAGAGGCACTTGTAGACCTCATAAAACTTTTAATCCCTCCTACTCACATTAAACCTCGTCTTGTGAAAAAGTCTTAAAGCTTTGGACCGAAATTAACTAGTATTTAAATATTTGCTTTCCCAGAATAACTGAAGCATAGATCAAAGAGGAGATTTTCGTCTGCCCACAAACTCGCGAAATTTTCCAAGACGATGTTTTTTTCAGTATTTAAGAGGGGGAATACACTTTTAAGTACTAAAATTTTGTGAAATCCAATATTTTTTTCTCAGCAGTGAATAAATCTGTAACCTTTCATAGGCTCAATATACGCCATTTCTACAATTGTATAATATTTTCAGATATATTATAATTATTACCGTTATGGGTAATTAGAAATGGAAAATGGCAACTGCATTTTCTGAACTAAAATGCCCTTTCCCTGATATTTTCCACAAATATCAGTATTTCTGAGTGATTCCTTTTCCTGTTGATTTCTGAAAGTCTGCCTATTATCTTTCAAATAGGCCTATCTTCACTAGAAATAATTTTTATTTTAGTTTCTATTTTAAAGTTAAATTTTTAAAAATTGTATTAGGTAAATAAATATATATAGTATATAGTATTAGAACAAAGATTAGAGAGTTTACTTACTTACAAATGGCTTTTAAGGAACCCGAAGGTTCATTGCGGCCCTCACATAAGCCCGCCATTGGTCCCTATCCTGTGCAAGATTAATCCAGTCTCTACCATCATATCCCACCTCCCTCAAATCCATTTTAATACTATCCTCCCATCTACGTCTCGGCCTCCCTAAAGGTCTTTTCCCCTCCGGCCTCCCAACTAACACTCTGTATGCATTTCTGGATTCGCCCATACGTGCTACATGCCCTCCCATCACAAACGTCTGGATTTAATGTTCCTAATTATGTCAGGTGAATAATACAATGCGTGCAGTTCTGTGTTGTGTAACTTTCTCCATTCTCCTGTAACTTCATCCCTCTTAGCCCCAAATATTTTCCTAAGCACCTTATTCTCAAACATCCTTGACCTATGTTCCTCTCTCAAAGTGAGAGTCCAAGTTTCACAACCATACAGAACAACCGGTAATATAACTGTTTTATAAATTCTAACTTTCAAATTTTTTGATAGCAGACTAGATGACAAAATTTTCTCAACCGAAAAATAACAGGCATTTCCCATATTTATTCTGTGTTTAATTTCCTCCCGAGTATCATTTATATTTGTTACTGTTGCTCCAAGATATTTGAACTTCTACACCACTTCTAAAGATAAATTTCCAATTTTTAAATTTCCATTTCGTACAATATTCTCGTCACGAGACATAATCATATACTTTGTCTTTTCGGGATTTACTTCCAAACCTATCTCTTTACTTGCTTCCAGTAAAATTCCCGTGTTTTCCCTAATCGCTTGTGGATTTTCATTTGCTGTATATTAAAGGCCCAAAATATAAAATTCTCATTCTATGTGTCTTTTGATTCTTTAGTTTGTGTTAACCAAAAGTTCTTAGGAAGAAAAAGGATTTTTAAAATTTAGTTTGTGCATTACTACATTTTTATGATTGTAAATGGCAAATATGTGCAGACTTTAATAATGTTGCAATAGAACCTGAGGAAAAAAATGTTCCACGAGAGCCAGTTGTAGGCCTCATAAAAATTTTAATCCCTCCTCTTCACATTAAACCTGGTCTTGTGAAAAGGTCTTAAGGCTTTGGACCGAATTTAACTAGTATTTAAATATTTGCTTACCCACGAATAACTGAAGCACAGATCAAAGAGATTTTCGTCTGCCCACAGACTCGTGAAATTTTTCAAGATGTTTTTTTTTTTTTCAGTATTTAAGAGGGGACATACACTTTTAAGTACTACAATTTTGTGAAATCCAATATTTTTTTCTCAGCAGTGAATGAATCTGTAACTTTTCATAGGCACAATATACGCAATTTCTACAATTGTGTAATATTTTCAGATTTATTATAACTATTACCGTTATGGGTAATTAGAAATTCAAAATGGCAGCTGCATTTTGTGCACTAAAATGCAGTTTCCTGATATTTTCCACAAATATCAGTATTTCTGAGTGATTCGTTTTTCTATTCATTTCTGAAAGTCGGCCTATTATCTTTCAAATATCTTCACCGGAAATAATTTTTATTTTTGTTTCTATTTTAAGATTAAATTTTTAAAATTTGTATTAGGCAAATAAATATAAGTTAAATATATATAGGATATAGTATTATACTGCTTGTCTATGCGGATGACGTGAATATGTTAGGAGAAAATCCACAAACGATTAGGGAAAACACGGGGATTTTACTTGAAGCAAGTAAAGCGATAGGGTTAGAATTAAATCCCGAAAAGAAAAAGTAGATGATTATGTCTCGTGACGAGAATATTGTACGAAATGGAAATATAAAAATTGGAAATTTATCTTTTGAAGAGGTGGAGAAATTCAAATATCTGGGAGCAACAGTAACAAATATAAATGACACTCGGGAGGAAATTAAACACAGAATAAATATGGGAAATGCCTGTTATTATTCGGTTGAGGAGCTTTTATCATCCAGTCTGCTGTCCAAAAATCTGAAAGTTAGAATTTATAAAACAGTTATATTACCGGTTATTCTGTATGGTTGTGAAACTTGGACTCTAACTTTGAGAGAGGAACAGAGATTAAGGGTGTTTGAGAATATGGTGCTTAGGAAAATATTTGGGGCTAAGCGGGATGAAGTTACAGTAGAATGGAGAAAGTTACACAACACAGAACTGCACGCATTGTATTCTTCACCTGACATAATTAGGAACATAAAATCCAGACGTTTGAGATGGGCAGGGCATGTAGCACGTATGGGCGAATCCAGAAATGCGTACAGAGTGTTAATTGGGAGGCCGGATGGGAAAAGACCTTTGGGGAGGCCGAGACGTAGATGGGAGGATAATATTAAAATGGATTTGAGGGAGGTGGGATATGATGATAGAGAATGGATTAATCTTGCTCAGGATAGGGATCAATGGCGGGCTTATGTGAGGGCGGCAATGAACCTCCGGGTTCCTTAAAAGCCAATAAGTAAGTAAGTCTATAGTATTAAAACAAAGATTAGAGAGTAGAGTACAGATAAGGTTTAGAGGTTAAGAGGTATGAGAATAAAATCTGAGATGGTAGTAGGGGTGAAAGTTGAGAAACTAAAAGAGAATAGCATATAAGAGGAGTAATACAAATGATGTGTTAAAATGATAGTAATGTAAATGTACGACCAAAAATCCTAAAGTAAAGATCAATTTTATTAGCTTGGTGAATAAGTTCGTTGCGTTTTTGATCATCAAGACACAGCGTTGCTAGGAGACTGTTCATCGTTTGTCATTTGTTATTTGAAGTATTGTGCTTATAAATACGCCTTGAATTTGCCTGATTTAAAGAACGTTTTTACTATTTGTGAGCTAAAGAAGATGGAGTAAATGGGGGGAAAAAAGAACACTTAATCCACATATTCTTCTGTTTGAGTTTAATAAAGGAGCTAAGGCATCGGAGGCGGCTCGAAACATTTGTGTCCTATACAGGGAGAATCCCATCGGAGAAAGCAATGCAAGAAAATCTTCCTATCCTTTCAACACACAATATCTCGTACAAAAGTTAGTGTGCAACTACAGAAGATGATGTTATTTGTCTGGTGGGATAAAGAAGGCGTCATGTAGTACGAATTGCTTCCCAGGAATGTAATTTTAACCGCTCACAGTTATTGCCAGCAGCTCAGACGCCTTGCAGCCGCAAGTGAAGAAAAACGACCGGGAAAACTGCATCAATTACTACTGCAACACTATAATGCACGCCTTCACTCCGCTAACATGACGAAAGCAGCTATCCAGAAGCTTGGTTTGGACGTGATTCCATTTTTTTCGATCTTGCGCACTCAGATTTCCAACCTTTCCGTTCTTTATCCAACAATCTTCAAGGAAACTTCCTTGATAATGAAGATACTTTACAAACTTGGCTTGACGACTTCTTTAGTTCAAAACAATCAGATTTATTCAGACTCGGAATCGAAAAACTACCCCGAGCTTTGGCAGAGAGTCAGTTAATGTAGGAGAATATATTACTGATTAATTTCTGTGTTCTATTCATGTCAAAAACATTGACATCTCTATTGTAATGGTCTTGAGGATCGGAGATAGCTTTTGACCTTTATAGATGGGTTTGCCTGCTGATTTTCAGCTGCGGTTGGGCATAGGTTTGATTCCGGCCTAGGGCAACTATCTGTTAGGGATTTTTCTTAACTTTTCCCCAACTGCAAGGCGAAAATCGGATAATCACATGGACATTCCTAGGCCTTATCTCGCCATCATCAATTCCATCGATATTAAATAACGTATTAGTTGATACAGCGTCGTTAAATATCAGACTAAGAAAAAGTGGTTGTGGAAATTGTACGAGAACAAAACGCCAACATTACACATTGCAATCTTTGGCATATTAATTATTCTATGTACACCCCTGAGCCACTTCAAAATTGGAAAAGAAAATCTGATATGACTTTTGCAAACGGGTTCACAAAGCAAGTAGAATCCCTTCGCAAATGTGTCGTGCATTTTTCTCGGTAACAGGCTGTGTTTCTTGTTAAATTTCTCAAACTTGTTTCTCCAGTAAAATCATTGGCTCTCCACAAATAAATTTGATTTAAACAAGGCAAATACCTAAATTTAAAAGCCTTTTGACGTTAGTGCCTATTTTAAGAATATGAATGTATTTTTATCTTCATATCTTACGCTGTTGCTATCAAACTTTATCTACAGGCTATTCAAAAAGAAGGAGCAGATTTGAAATATTTATTTCTTCCAAACTACAATAGATAGAAACACAATTCCAACGTTCCTGGACAGACGAAAGTTTAAATTTTGAACAGTCCGGGTAGAAGTTCCAATCACGGCCGCATTGGCGCTGTTGATTGCAGTAATGTCAGACATAGGGTGGATGAAAACACGGTCTTTTACGTAACCCCACAGATAAAAATCACAAGGAGTGAAGTCTGGAGACCTGGGAGGCCACCGGCGTTGAAGTTTTTCTCCTCCTCCTCCTTCTCTTCCAATCCAACGTCCTGGAATGGTGTCATTGTTGTGGTCGTCAGGATGCAATGATTGCAATAACTGCAGTTTGTACGGATTCATGTGCAGACGGTGTTTCAGAACTGGCCATACCGTTGGTTGAGGAATTTTCAGTGCAATGCTTGCTCGTGTTGTGGATTTTTTTGGCTCCTTTCGTAAACTGTACGAATAAGCTCCACATTTTCATTCGATGTGCGTGGACGTCCCGTGCTTTTGTTTGCAAATGCAACCATCTTCTACGAATTTTCGATGCCACTGGTAAATCTGCTTATGACGAGGCGGCTGTTTATTAAACTGACGGCGAAAAGCACGTTGAACTTCAATAATGGACTCTAGTTTTGCTGTAATTTCCGGCAGCCAATCACGTTGTAGGTCGGCTACATTTAAACGTGTGCTTCTTGTGATTCTCTATGAAGATGTTAAGCATTTCCTAAGGCTGGACAAATACTTAATATATAATCGCCCGCCATTTTGGCTCTTTCGTTTGCGTTCGCAGAA
Organism: Periplaneta americana; assembly: GCA_025594305.2. Classification (NCBI taxonomy): domain Eukaryota; kingdom Metazoa; phylum Arthropoda; class Insecta; order Blattodea; family Blattidae; genus Periplaneta; species Periplaneta americana. Next base: position 200,849,636 of record JAJSOF020000003.1, on the reverse strand, counting down.
GGCACACGAGGACGTTATTTGGCGCTCAATTATTTGCTGAATTACAGTGCAATTGATTTATTATCATAGTAGTGGTAGTGGTAGTAGTGGTAGTGGTAGTTGTGGTGGTGGTGGTAGTAGCAGTAGGTTTATTTTGCCTGGCAGATTTAAGGCCATGAGGCCTTCTCTTCCACTCAACCAGGTTTCAGTAATATACATGAAATACAAAATTTGATTACAAAATAACACAAAAGAAAATACCTTAGAAATTACATAAAAGATAGTACAAAATTACAATAGAAAAGATCAGTTACATAATATAAAATTACAAATAGTCAAGATCGGTTATGTAATATATAAAATAAAGTAGAAAATTACACATAATCAAAATCAGTTACATAACATAAAGGGGAATATACACACTCACACATACATACACACACAAACACACAATTTATAAGACCTAAAATGCCCGAGATAAATACGACGATTAATTCACTTGAGATATATTATACAGTTAATATACTAATAGGAGAATAAATGTGGGTTACAAGACATAAAATGTTGATTAGCAAATTCGTACTAAATGGCATACAAACACAAATGATTAAGAAATATATCAAGATAATAAAAAAAAAAAGAAAAGAGAAAAAAAGAAGAAGAAGAAGAGAGAGGAGAAAAAAATAACAACTTGGTCATTTAAGACTATTTAGAAACTTCCGCAAGAGTCTAGTTCTGTTCATTAAAAACATTTCTAAGTAGAGTGTACTTAAAAGATTTTAGGTGCTACGACATTATAATATTTAACGGTGTGGCAAATAGATCCCTCGTCTGGTAGCTCGGCAACGAAAGAACAAAAATGGCGAACGATACTACCTACCTAGCCTTTATAGAGCCTTCACTTCCTAAGACGTAAGCAAAGAGGAGGAGTCACGCCGGAAATAACAGCGTCGCGACTATAATTGCACCACACAAAATGCTTCTTCCTGTTGTGTCGCCATTTTACTACAGACAATCAACAGCGCCAATGCGGCCGCGCAAGACAAGCAACAGCGCCAATGCGGCCGTGATTGGAACTTCTACCCGGACTGTTCAAAATTTAAATTTTCGTCTATCCAGGAACGTTGAAATTGTGTTTCTATCTTTTGTAGTTTGGAAGAAATAAATATTTGAAATCTGCTACTTCTTTTTGAATAGCCCTGTATATTGCTTAACTAAATCCTATTGCACTATATTCAATTCAATTCCATTCAATTCAATTCAATTCAATTTATTTGGCCATTAGACATACAGTTTTAGGCTTCGTCAGAATACATTGAAAAACATATAAATACATTTTTAAAAAACGCTAATAAAAGGAACAATAAAATTTAAATAATACAATGAAAACATGAAATAATTTGAAACTTTTAAATTAAAGAAAACTAACTAAATTACAATTAAACTTATTTATTAAAATACAATTTCATACAAATTTGTGTTGAAAAACTCAGCAACAGGATAAAAAGGATTATTTAATAACCAATTGTAAAACCTAGTTTTGAAGCTATTGATTGGTAATTTATAATATTGACTGGGAGCTTATTATATAATTTCATCCCCATAATTAAAAAGTTTGTGTTGCTCTTGTATAATCTACAATATGGAATATTAATTTGTTCACTATTTCTAATTTCATGATCATGTATATTGGCCACTAATGAGTAATTGTCGATATTTTGTCGAGTGTAAAGTACTAGATCATATATATATATATATATATATATATATATATATATATATATACAAATTTATGATTGTTAAAATCCGTGATTGTCTGAAAAGTGGCCGACAATGTTCCAGATAGTTTGCTTTACATAAAATTCTAATGGCTTTCTTTTGTAAAATCAAGACGCTTCCAATTTTTGTTCCATTTCCCTAGAAAATTAGGGCATATCGGATTGTCGACTGAAAGAAAGAAAAGTAGGCACATCTATACTAATAATAAATCTGTAGCCGAAATTTTTCTGGTAATTTTCGATTTTCCAAAAATAATTGGTCCTAACATATATAATTAACCACCCTGAAACCGAAAATCGCATTTTTTTTAATTTTTGTTTGTATGTCTGTCTGTATGTTTGTTACCTTTTCACGCGATAATGGCTGAACCGATTTATATGAAAATTGGAATATAAATTAAGTTTGTTGTAACTTGGATTTTAAGCTATATGGTATTCAAAATACATTATTTAAAAGGGGGGTTATAAGGAGGCCTGAAATAAATCGAAATATCTCGCTTATTATTGATTTTTATGAAAAATGTTACATAACAAAAGTTTCTTTAACAATCATTTGCGATAAGTTTTATTCCTTGAAAAATTTGATAGGACTGATATTTAATGAGATAAATGAGTTTTAAAATTAAAATAACTGCCATCTAAGGCAGTGTAATGAATTAAAAAAAAATTACTTCGCCTATAAGGGGCCTTGGACAGCAACAATCGAAAGCTATGAAAGATAGCCTACAGAGAATGTTTCTATGTTTGTATGAAGTAATATCTGAAGCTAAATTAACCGATTTGTATAATTAATTATTATTTCACCATTGGAAAGTGTAGTTCCTCTAGATGGACATAATGCTATAATGTCATTACAGTAACTTCTGATATAATATAAAGTAATATAATACAATATAATATAATATAATATAATATAATATAATATAATATAATATAATATAATATAATATAATATAATATAATATAATATAATATAATATAATATAATATAATATAATATAATATAATATAATATAATATAATATAATATAATATATAATGTAATGTAATATTATATAATATAATTTAAGTTATTTGAAGGGTTCAGAATTATAGTGGGCTAAGCGCCAATTACTGAATACGTAGAAAACAAGGGTTAAAATGAATTTATTACCATAATTAAATGGAAACATATAGCAAGTGAAAGAAAATATACACATTAAATCTAAATGATGTCAATGTTCATTAAGTTATGGTTACATGTAATAAAAATTAAGAAACATATTAAAGGAATTGTCATTGCACCAAATGAGTGTCTCTGGACCAAAATGATCGCATTTTAATAATTTGGATGCAATTTAAATTAAGTAACATATTAAACGATTTATCCTTCTATCAAACACGAATGTTCACTGGATCAAATGTTCTATTTTAATTATGTAATTACTTTATAATTATTTCTAACGGGTGCAGCGGAGCGCACGGGTACGGCTAGTCTTAAATAATTTTGAGAAACGCAAGTCGTTAATTCCTTTAACAAATATAAAACTCTTGATAGCTTTGTGCATATGTAAGTACTATACAGAGTATTCTCCCCCTCCCTATTTTTCTCCGCCATTCAAATAGCCTTTAATCTACAGAGCTTTCTGTCAGTATTGTTTACTAATGATTGCTTCAGTTATGTTAAATTAATTTGAACTGCATGCACACGAGATCGAAGTCCAGGCCACCCGTGACCGTCTGCATTGTTGTTGATTATGACTAAAATTACAGAGTTAAGCCCCAGCAAATGACGTAATGAGTCACGCGATTTAATTATTGGAGCGTCTGTTGTCTTATGAAGCATCACTCCATGGCCTCCTCTGAACACGGCCACATTGTGTGCACGGACAATGTTCTGCTTCCGAGACCTTCCTACCTGGAATCGAAATTATACGGGAAATTTCATACGCTACAAAGCAGAGGTTGGGGTGACTGCAGCGTTTATGTATGTGTGAAATAACATATGCTGTGTGAAGACTGTAATCGATTGTAAAGAAGCAAACAATAATTTATCTGGTTGTGTGAACGTAACCTGTGTTTCTTTCCACGGAAGTGAAACTCCTTTTTTTTTTTCCAGCCAAGGAGATATGAGTGACTTAATGTTTATTGATAAGCATAACGTAATACGCTGCATTTTTTTTGTGGGTATATGACGCAGGGATTTAACATTTACAAAAAAAAAAAAAAAAAAAACATATACAGGGCCAGTAAAAAATATGGAAAAATGCTTATAACTTTCTTATTTCTAATTTTATGAAGAAACTATTTATACAAAAGTTGTAGGGTATCAAAGAAGGAATATTTTGAACATGTTTTCAAATATTATGCTTTTCATTTATAAAGAGTGTGCCAAGGAGTCTGTTTTTTTAAATGGTATCATGTACTTATTTCCCCATTTTTTTATTCTTCAGGTCTCAGTACGTACAAAATCATAGATTTTGTCATTTTTTTTTAATTACCTCTTTTGATAATAGTAATAGTAGTAATAATAATAATAATCATCATCATCATCATCCTTCACGAATTAGGCCTCTGTAGACCTGTTTCGGCCCCATCTAGCAGTCTTCTTAAAGGTCTTCCTGGTCGACGATGTCCTCTAGGTTTATATTGCATCATAATTTTTGGGATTCTTGAATTTTCCATTCTTCTTACATGATCTAGCCAATTGAATTTGTATCTGCTGATTTTTTCTTCTACTGACTCTACTTCTAATTGTTCTAAAATTTCTTCATTCCTTTTTCGGTCTAAAAGAGTATATGCTGCTGTCCTCCTGAAAAATTTCATTTCCGTTGCTTTGATTCTGTTCATGTCTTTTTTCTTTAATGTCCAAATCTCGCTTCCGTATAAAAGGGAGGGTAATGCTAGTGTATTATATATTTTATTCTTGAAGATTTTTGTACTAATTTAGCTTTTAATGCATTGTTTATTATTCCTAGAATTTGTGTAAATTTGGTAATTTTCTTGTTCACATCTTTTCATTTTGATAAGATATTTCACAACCCAGATAATTGAAATTTTGCACTTGTTCGAGGCATTGGTTATTGTGTATTATCTTACTTCTGACTGGGTCTTGTCCTAAAAATGCCATTACTTTTGATTTTTGTGCTGAAATTTCCATCCCAAAATCTTTTAATATTTTATTTAATGTATACAATCCTCTTTGTAAATTATCCTCTGAATTGGAAATTATGACTTGATCATCGGCATAGAGTAAGATATTTAATGTTAGAGCACTGGTTATTTTGATTCCTGATGTGTAGATTTGGTTCCATTTTAAAATAATTTCATTTATATAAATATTAAATAAAGTTGGTGATAGTGGACAACCTTGTCGAACTCCATTATTAACTAATTTTCTTTCGGATATACAGTTATTTATTTTATTTATTATTATTATTATTATTATTATTATTATTATTATTATTATTATTATAATAATTCTTTATTTATACTGGCAGAGTTAAGGCCATAGGGCCTTCTCTTACACTCTACCAGATCACAAAGTATACAAGCAGTGAAAAATTTAACAAAAAGTTAAAGAACAGAATACTAACATATTACAAAAAAATAATGATAATAGCATAATAAATCGACACTAAACAACATGAAAATAATACCATAATAGAAAAGAAAAGGAAGTAAAATACATTGAAATATAGTGAAAGCAACTCATTTAGTACAAATGGTTAATATGGAGAACGTAAGGAAAAATATAACAAAATGGAATGTAATAAAATAATGAAAAAGAAAATAAATACGAAAATTAAATAAAATTCACAATAAAAAGGGTATGATAATAAATTCATCTGGTGATCAAGAGAACAAAAAGGGGAAAGGAAGAAAAAAGATATTTATATATTTTTAAAAAACTATCGCAGAGAAAAGGGCTTATAACTGAAAGGAATCAGAATTGAAAAAATGCAATTTTAGTTTATTTTTTAAACTAGACAATGTCCGACAATGTATGTGTACTAAATAAAGGGAAATTTTAATGCTCCAGTACACCAGTTTGAGGAGGCTTTGGATTAAACAATTGCAGACAAAAGCTAATATAAACAAGTGAGTAAAGCTAATAAAAAACAATTGAATAACAATATTAATATTATTTAAATTTATAATTTATAAAAGACACATTGTAGGATATGCACCATTGAAATTTGACTGCAGTAGTAATGCAATACATGGATTTTAGAGCAAAAAAAAAAAATTAAAATCAAAATTAGCTTTGTTGTGTTGTATCATATGTTGATACAAGTTTACAAAAGTTGCTCAAAATGACCTCCATTTACTACCAAACAATGCATAAATCTGTCTCTGAAATTATTTAATGTTTAACCATTGTTATTCATTTGTCGTGTAACTGTGGAAAAGACAATGGACTGTTTTCGTTATAGACTGGGATATTGTTTGGTTTTGAATGATTCTCATTTCGAGCATCTGTTGTCAAGTTTTGTTATTAATTGTGTTTTGTTTAATTTTATGACCTACTCAACATGATTTTACATATTTATTTGTCTCAAGTTTGAAGTCCATGAAACAAGTTTAATAAATAGTTAAAAGATACGAAGCTGGTGAATGGGTAAAACTTTTACATATTGATTCATATCATTTAATGGAGATTGGGGGTATATAACTCTTAATATAGGGTGTCATTAAAAACGAATAAAGTTTACTGTAACACCTTGTATGCCTGAATAACTTTTTTTCGAACACTAATATTATATTATATAGTTTATCTCCAACAGTTTTATAGAACTTTCTTTTTTTTGTAAAATTAATATTTTAAAAGTTGAGTAATATTTCATACTTTTTTTTAACACTCTGTAGATATAAATTATAATTGTCGGTAAAAAAGTACGTACGGGCTATTTCATCTCAAATCGACCGAAATATAGAGAAAATTGACCTTGCAATTTCTAAATACAATGAAACTATTTCTGTACGTAGAGAACTGTGATACAATGCTTTGTGCAAAGTTTGAGGCATCAGAACTTCAGAGTGTTTAAATTTAAAATATTTAAATTTATCGTATTTTCATAAAATTAGCAACTTTAAACTGTTGTAGCTCCGAAACCCTTTCACCCAATGATCAAAATCATGGTTTATTTTGATGATGAGAAATTAAAGTTTATATTGACATATAAACAGATTTTCTTACTTTTTATGGAAATGGAGAAATTTAGATTTTCCCTCATTAAGACGGCTTTGCCACCAAAAAAAATATTTTTAAAATATATAGTTAGATTCCGTATTGAAAGTCCAAATAAACATATATTTTTTAATGATTGTATGTTGATAAAATATTGAAAATATCAAATAAAGAAAATAAATAGTACGCGCGTGAACTAACCAGCTGACTGTGAGACGGGAGCTAGCCGAGACAAGCAAGGCCAGGAGACAAACACGTAATGTTTCGTCTAGTAGCGCATAGCTGGGCTAGCTTTATCAGAAGTTTTCATAAACACAGGAGTACAATGACGCCCAACGGTCGCTTATCTTCAGCTCTCGGCCAGTGCGTGCGGTACTGCGCCGTTCAAGTCCAGGCGTGTGAAAATAATCTATTTAATATCCTCGAAACTTATTGCCGAGCCACTAAGCAAACAATGCCGAATTCCTCTTAATAATGCAAGGTTTTTTCTCAATATTTTTTTTTACATTTTTACAAATTGTCAAAAAGCCTAAAAGTAAGTAAAATCAGATTATCTGTCTCTCTGTGTACAATATAAACAAGGATTACTTCTTATCATAACCTACCAAATGTCAGCTTCAAAATGAGCTCCCGTTCAATGTTCTGCAGTAAATGGTTCCAGAGTTCTGAGCGCTGAAAGAGGCTTGTTTTTATAAAATACGCTAAATTTGTTCCTCAACAATACGAAAACCGTTTGACATTCAATAGTATATTTTTGAAAATGCACTCTCCTCAGCACCTTGTATAAATAGGGAAAAAATTAGAGTATAAAAAATGCAAGGTTTTTTACTGATTGATTTCGTATGGAATAGCCGATACCTTATGGCACGCCTAAATTTACATTTTGAATTTTAGTAAATCTGTTATAAAGTTAGTTACCTGGGTTCTATTATTTAAATACTAGCCGTACCCGTGCGCTCCGCTGCACCCGTTAGAAATAAATATAAAGTAATTACATAATTAAAATAGGACGTTTGATCCAGGAACGATTCGTGTTTGATAGAAGGATAAATCGTTTAATATGTTACTTAATTTAAATTGTATTTAAATAATTAAAATTCGATCATTTTGGTCCAGAGACCACTCATTTGGTGCAATGACAATCATGTTTCTTAATTTTTATTACATGCATTCATACTTTAATGAAGACTGACATATTATTTAGATTTAATGTGTATATTTTATTTTACTTGCTATATGTTTCCATTGAATTATGGTAATAACTTAATTTTAACCCTTGTTTTCTACGTATTCAGTAAATGGCGCTTGGGCCACTATGGTTCTCAACCCTTTAAATTATATTATATAATATTACATATATTATTTTATATTATATTATATTATATTGTATTATATTATATTATATTATATTATATTATATTATATTATATTATATTATATTATATTATATTATATTATATTATATAAAAATGTGTTGATAACGGATGTACACCGATAAGTAAGTTTTAATTTGTTATGGGGACTCTTGAATCTCAGGAGGAACAAATTTTATTTTACAACAGCGCAACATAATCTGCTTGGCTCATTACCCATTTTTTTGCATTGCATTTAATGCATATGTATTTTATGTATTTTAACACGATTCAATTGAGCATAGTTAAAATTTGGATTATAAAATAATGGAATGCTAAGCTAACATATTATTACTGCGTACTAAATCAATACACTCTCGTTGTTCGTTAATTCTCTGAGATAAACATTATTTTAAGAAATACAGGAAACGAATACACAGAATAGCCTATCAAGTTTTCTGTGCATAAGAAGCTATTTTAATCTTACCTGTCCTCAATTCACTCCGAAGTTACTGTAATAACATTATAGCATTATGTCCATCTAGAGAAACTACACTTTCCAATGGTGAAATAATAATTAATTACACAAATCGGTTAATTTAGGTTCCGATATTACTTCATACAAACACAGAAACATTCTCTGTAGGCTATGATTCATAGCTTTCGATTGTTGTTGACCAAGGCCCCTTATAGACGAATGCATTTGTTTATTTCATTACACCGCCTTAGATGGCAGTTATTTTAATTTTGAAACTCATTTATCTCATTAAATATCAGTCCTATCAAAATTTTTCAAAGAATAAAACTTATCGGAAATTATTTTTAAAGAAATTTTGTTATGCAACATTTTTCACAAAAATCAATAATAAGCGAGATATTTCGATTTATTTAATTCAGACCCCCTGAATTATGTATTTTGAATGCCATATAGCCTAAAATCTAAGTTACAACGAACTTAATTTATATTCCAAATTTCATCGAAATCGATTCAGCCATTATCGCGTGAAAAGGTAACAGACAGACAGACAAAAATTTCAAAAAAGCGATTTTCGGTTTCAGGGTGGTTAATTATATATGTTAGGACCAATTATTTTTGGAAAATCGAAAATTACCAAAAAGATTTCGGCTACAGATTTATTATTAGTATAGATGATTTCAATAATTTTCAGACCATTCCATTGACACGCGTGTCTTCTAATTTATTTCAACGTACGACGCGATGAACTTTATTGAAAGCTTTCCTTTCTGCGTTATTTTTACCATTACGTGCTTTTATTCATTATTTTCGGAAACGTAACCATGAACTGGTTGTGATAGGCGCCATGATTGATGTCTTGCCCGTTGTCTGAGAGGCTAGGCCGTCTGTATCGGACATGTTGCACAAACCGGCCGCTAGTCCGCGCCTCGCTCGACTGCATCGCGCGCTTACCTTTGTAACAATGCGGGCTGTAGTTTATGCATGACCTCACGGCCTCCTGTGAAAAGAATTCAAAGCTCTAATTTGATTCATTTTTTTACATCCATTCAGCTTTCACTTGTTTTTGTTAGCTTTGAAAATGAAACTCTGCACATGAAATTCTAAGTCATGCGAGTAAAAAATTATAATTTTTTTTTTTTGCTCAAACTCTACTTTTGTGTCCGCTGAATTAAATTTAAACTTTGACGTAATAAATTAATTTAATATAAATACAGTGTGAACTTTTAAATTTTAATTCAGAGCTGCGTGGCTTTCATGTAATGCTACAGTAAGTTTTATTTAAGTAGAGATATTGAAGTTAATCAACATTTTTGTGGGGGCTTCAAATTCGTAGTTCCACAGTTCGTTAACAGACCAGCTGTTTTGCTTCTTACGAAATAAATACTCTCACTTGTAGTAACACTACTAGTACTACCACTACTGCAACTTATACTAACATTACTACCACTGGAATAATAGAATAGGCTGTCAAATAGTGTTGTGCATTGTATTTGAAAGACTCCACAGTAGCATAGCTGTTGACACGTTGTAAATATAGTAAATTTAAGGAAAGTAGAATAGGCTAGCAATAATGTGTATACATTGCATTCGAAAGAGTTAGCAATATTGTAATGTGTGATCTATTAGCGTGTAGTATTGCATTTTTGTAATGGAACATGCTTGTAAAGAAGGATACAAAAATATCACAGTTACTTGTACTAACACTACTAGTATTACAACCACTGCTACTTGTACTATACTAACGCCATTGCCACTTGTACTAACATTATCACTGCCATATGTATTTAGCACTACCCACTGCCACTTGTACCAATATTTCTAGTACTACCAACACTGTCACTTCTACTAACACTGCAACCACCACTGTCACTTGTACTAACATTGCTAGTACTACCACCATTGTTACTTGTACTACACTAACACCACTGCCACTTGTACCAATATTTCTAGTACTGCCAACACTGTCACTTCTACTAACACTGCAACCACCACTGTCACTTGTACTAACATTGCTGGTACTACCACCATTGTTACTTGTACTACACTAACACCATTGTCACTTGTACCAATATTTCTAGTACAACCAACACTATCACTTCCACTAACACTGCTACCACCACTGTCACTTGTACTAACACTACTAGTACTACCACCACTGTCACTTGCACTAACACTACTAGCACTACCACCACTGCCACTTGTACTAACACTACTGTGTCACACTTCTACTAACACTACTAGTACTACCACCACTGTCACTTGCACTAACACTACTAGCACTACCACCACTGCCACTTGTACTAACACTACTAGTACCACCACCACAGTCACTTCTACTAACACTACTAGTACTACCACCACTGTCACTTGCACTAACACTACTAGCACTACCACCACTGCCACTTGTACCAATATTTCTAGTACTACCACCACTTTCACTTGTACCAACACTACTAGTACTACCACCACTGTCACTTGCACTAACACTACTAGCACTACCACCACTGCCACTTGTACCAATATTTCTAGTACTACCACCACTGTCACTTGTACTAACACTGTCACTACATCTAGCACTACTAGTTACTACCACCACTGCACTAACACTACTTCTACTACCACCACTGTCACTTGTACTAACACTACTAGTACCACCACCACTGTCACTTCTACTAACACTACTAGTACTACCACCACTGTCACTTGCACTAACACTACTAGCACTACCACCACTGCCACTTGTACCAATATTTCTAGTACTACCACCACTTTCACTTGTACTAACATTACTAGCACTACCACCACTGTCACTTGTATCAATATTTCTAGTACTACCAACACTGTCACTTCTACTAACATTGCTACCACCACTGTCATTTGTCACTTGTACCAATATTTCTGGCACTACCAACACTGTCACTTCTACTAACACTGCTACCACCATTGTTACTTGTACTACACTACTACCACCACTGTCACTTGTACCAATACCACTGCCACTTGTACTAAATATCACTTCTACTAACACTGTACTACCACCACTGTCACTTGCTAACATAACCATTTGTACTACACTAACACCATTGTCCACTTGTACCAATATTTCTAGTACTACCACCACTGTCACTTGTACTAACATTGCTAGTACTACCACCATTGTTACTTGTACTACACTAACACCATTGTCACTTGTACCAATATTTCTAGTACTACCAACACTGTCACTTGTACTAACATTGCTAGTACTACCACCATTGTTACCACTACACTAACACCATTGTCACTTGTACCAACATTTTTCTAGTACTACCAACCACTGTCACTTGTACTAACACTAACTACTGCTGGTACTACCACCATTGTTACTTGTACTACACTAGCACACCATTGTCACTTGTACCAATATTTCTAGTACTACTTACTACCACCACTGTCACTTGCACTAACACTGTCCACCACTGTCACTTCTACTAACAACACTAACACTTGTACTACCACCACTGTCACTTGTACTAACACTACTAGCACTACCACCACTGCCACTAACACTACTAGTACCACCATTGTCACTTCTACTAACACTATTTCTAGTACTGCCACCAACACTGTCACTTGTACTAACACTGCCACTGTACTAACCACCACTTGTCACTTGTACCAACACTACTAGTACTACACCACTGTCACTTGCACTAACACTTGCACTCCACCACTTTGTACCAATATTTCTAGTACTACCACCACTTCACTTGTACTAACAACACTAACACTACATTGTCATACCACCATGTCACTTGTACTAACACTACTAGTACCACCACCACTGTCACTTCTAACACTACTAGTACACTACCACCACTGCCACTTAATAACCAATATTTCTACTACTACCACCACTTTCACTTCTACTAACACTGCTACCACCACTGTCACTTGTACTAACACTACCACTTCTACTAACACAAACTGTCACTTGTACTAACACTAACACTGCACTATTGCACTACCACCACTGCCACTTGTACCAATATTTCTAGTACTACCAACACTGTCACTTCTACTAACATTGCTAACCACTACTGTCACTTTCTACTACTAGCACTAACACCACTGCCACTTGTACTAGTACCACCACTGTCACTTGTACTAACATTGCTACCACCATTGTTTTGTACAGTCACTTGTACAATATTTCTAGTACTACCAACACTGTCACTTGTACTACACTGCTACCACCATTGTTACTTCTGTACTACACACTAACACAATACTAACATAGCTGCTTCTACCATTCACTTGTACTAACATTGCTAACACCACTGTCATTTGTACTAACACCATACTAGTACCACTGCCACTTGTACAATATTTCTACTACCAACACTGTCAAACATTGCTACCACCACTGTCACTTGTACCAATGTTCACCAACACTGTCATTGTACTAACATTACTAGCACTACCACCACTGCCACTAACACCATTGTCACTTGCCAATATTTCTAGTACTACCAACACTGTCACTTCTACTAACATTGTCACCACTTCACTACTAACATTGCTACCACCACTGTCATTTACTAGCACTAACACCACTGCCACTTGTGCCAATATTTCTAGTACTACCAACACTGTCACTTCTACAACATTGTCACTTCTACTGACATTGTACCACCACTACTTGTTAACATTATTAGCACTACTACCACTGCCACTTGTCCAATATTTCTAGTCACTTCTACTAACATTGCTACCACCACTGTCACTTCTACTAACATTGCTACCACCACTGTCACTTGTACTAACATTACTAGCACTACCACCACTGCCACTTGTACTAACATTACTAGCACTACCACCACTGCCACTTGTGCCAATATTTCTAGTACTACCAACACTGTCACTTCTACTAACATTGCTACCACCACTGTCACTTGTACTAACATTACTAGCACTACCACCACTGCCACTTGTGCCAATATTTCTAGTACTACCAACACTGTCACTTCTACTAACACTGTCACTAACATTGCTACCACCACTGTCACTTGTACTAACATTACTAGCACTTGCCACTTGTAACATTAACATTGTACCAACTATTTCTAGTACTACCAACACTGTCACTTCTACTAACATTGCTAACATTGCTACCACCACTGTCACTTGTACTAACATTACTAGCACTACCACCACTGCCACTTGTGCCAATATTTCTAGTACTACCAACACTGTCACTTCTACTAACATTGCTACCACCACTGTCACTTGTACTAACATTGCTAGTACTACCACCACTGTTACTTGTACTACACTAACACCATTGTCACTTGTACCAATATTTCTAGTACTACCAACACTGTCACTTCTACTAACATTGCTACCACCACTGTCATTTGTACTAACATTGCTGTACTACCACCACTGTTACTTGTACTACACTAACACCATTGTCACTTGTACCAATATTTCTAGTACTACCACCACTGCCACTTGTACTAGCACCCTACTACTATTGCCACTCCTATTAGCATAAGTACCATTACGGCCACTCTACTAACACTACTGTTATTGCAAATGGCACTTCTACTAACGAATAAAAAAACTAAAGAAAAGACAAGCCGCTGTCATCTCGTCAGCCTTTAAGATTTGTATTTCGCCGTAATGTGATTTTACGTCATTGACTTTCAGTGCAATAAATATTTCATGATTCTTGGCCAGGTAAGCTTGACCTCTCTTCACTGAAACTGTCCCTGCCTTTTATCTCTCTCTTTCATTTGTTAAGTTACAATTCTGTACTTGTCTACAGGAAATCATTAAACGGTGTACCAATCTTGAGAATCGAACCCTCACCAGGGTGCTAGTGGCGTCCTTTCGGGTCTTTCTTCATGTGTTTTTGAAGATATGATAAAATGTGATCTGCGATTTTTTCTTCTACCTTAGAATTCTGTTAGTTGTAAGCCAGCTGTGCACAAGCGAAAATATGGTCTGGCTTTGAAGCAGCGACTTTCATGTTCTGGACGTAAAAGTTGAAGAATGACGTACATATGGCGAGATTGCGACGCGATAAATTTTTTATCGTGTTTTTCAATTTTTACTTCATTAAGTCCTGTCATCAAAAGTCTCTAAAAAAGGAGTGACTCATTAAAATAGATGAGGCCATGAATTTAGATGTTGGGAAGATGGCAAGGAGTCCATCTTAACATTTGATATGACGTCTCTGGCGCATGTTTTCTCTTCTTTTATTTCTTCTTGTTATTGAAAAATGAAGAGAGTTACTGCTCAAGATGTTTTCGAGAACTTCCTTCTAGGTAATACTAAAATTTTCAGTAATAGATTCCCATAGATGAAAGGTTGCATGTTACATTTGTCTACGAAGACATTTCCTGAAATAAATTTGGCTGTCATGTTTTACATCTGCTCTCTTTCTCCCTCTCTTTTTTTTCAGTCAATGGCAGAAGCCAGGATCAAAGTACGCGTCTTGTATGATAACTGCTTTCATACATTTAGCAGTTCAGTTAATTTATTATGAATTACGAACATTCCCTTCGTCCTTTCATGTTCAAATAGATTTCCTTTTCATCCATTATACATCTGAAAGTATAAAGTCAGTTTTATTTTGATACTGATAGGTAATATATTTCCTAAAAAAGATAAATGCTATTATCAGAGATGGAATCGCATTTTAAAGGAAATTTATTATTTATATTCTCCAGTTTTGACTTCGCCCTGTTCAAATGGCGCTGGAAATTCATTAAGTTGTTTGAATAACTTTCTTTCTACGTTTTTTTTATTAAGCGTAATGCTTCTGAAGTCATTCCCCCTCTTTCCTGTCATGTTTAATTTCCCATCTTTCGTTCCCCTTCCCCATCTACATCAGAGACCTCTACAGTCTCTCTAATGTACTCATCAACTTTCTTATGTTTTCCGCTGAAATGTCAGTTATAATTTCATACGTAATCCTTGATACAGAAATTTTAATCAGTCAAGGGACTTATAAAATATTCATATAATTTATTTTGTAAGTTAATATGTGCTCATTAAATTTGCTATGACTTTGGCAGAAAAAATCAATATTAATATTGTTACGTTAATAATGTCGCACAAAAAAAGACTGTATCGTCTTCGATTTCATTTCCATCGTCGCCACCGCCATCTTGATCTTGTTATGGCCTTCGTTGCCATCTTCGTTGCAGCAATGAACATAGAGGTGGCCATGATTGTGTCGTCTTGGTTACCTTGTTTTGTTTGGAAGAATAAATAGTTCTCATTTTTAACTTTTTCTCGAAATAGTACTAAAGATTTTATTAAAATTCAGAATAGTCATGTTGATTGCTACGCTATTATTATTATTATTATTATTTTATTATTGATTATTATAAATATTTCCATCTGTATTGAACATTATCGCCATCTTTTCCTTTGACACTGTTATTGCTTTTTATCAACCTATATAACAATTTTTAGCGTTTTAAGTTAAATTTCTCTCCTTGTTGAGTTTATGAAGTCATTAAACGAGCCTATAATGAAGGTAATTAAGAACCCTGACATGGATATTTATGAAACGAGCGCAAGCTCGTTTCATAATTCTTCATGTGCTTTTAAGATATGATAAAATGCGATTTCATACGATTTTTTATGTTCGACCATATTTCTAACTTGATATTATTAATTTTATTGTATCTGACCTGGAAAAATGTCCCCGTATGTTGTGAGATGTCGCAGACGCGAAAGTATTGATTTTTTTCCGACGAACAGATGTCCACATTGACCTTGAGCGATAAGAACCTTTATCAGAGATAACATTTTTAAAATTAGACATTGAAAACGAGATGACAAATTGTATTTATTTGAATATTATTTACAATTAACGCCATGAATTACTATAGTAACAGAAGATAACCTTCTGCGACATTTGATTTCCTCTCTGGTGACTTTTCTCTTCTTTTATTTTTCTTGCATATCAAAATAATCGATACTGCTCAAGATGTTTATAACGGTAGAAAGCTTCCTTCATTGGCTGAACAGTTGTACCTGAAATTTTCTGAAAGATCTCTTTAATGAATAGGTGTACTTTAATGACATTTGTCTAAAGACATTTACCAGGTGTATAATAAATTTCGGCTGGTCGATAAAGACATTTAAAATCTCGCCTCATAGTTATTCACGATGTTTTGTCAATGGCAGTAAGAATGACAAATAATTAATTAATGTAGTAAAATAACATATATTATTATTTAATAAGATAATAAATTTATTATGATTACCATATTTAATTCTTTGTCATGGTCCTGCATTCGTAAAGAAAGTATGAAAATATTCATTTATTAATACAATCAGTGTTACCAACTTTCACTACTCTAAATATATATATATATGAAAGAAAACAATTTGATAATGGAAATACGAATTTTTATTATAAACACAATACAGTAAAGGAATGGAAATTTAAGTAAATGTACTGGAAAATTATGGGAGTAATTTTTGAATAAAATTCTTTCACGAGTTTTACTTCATTTTGGGAAATCGATATTGTTGGTTTCTGAAGCCATTAGCCCCTAGCTTTCCAATATTTAATTATGATGGTTTCTTCTGCTTTGAGGGGCTCTACAGGATACGAAGTGTTGATAATCCATGATATCTTCTTTGTTACGTAACAAATTCGGGCTGGGTCCTCTACAATTGAAAATCGAAATTGAGTTATTATTTCTGAGTCATTAATATAAATTAAAATTGACATATAAAATATTCTGGTAATTTATTTTATGTGATGATACTGTGCTTATATTTAGCTTTGAGTTGAAAAAATCAAAATTAATATGGTATTAATATTCGCATTAAAGAATTGCTGGATGCCTTCGATTCCATTTCTTTGAACGTTTCCAAAACAAAATTTTCATCTTGTTAACATCACATTCCTTGAGCAATGAAATAAATAATATTGTAAGTATAACTTACATGATTGTAACCTACCTACTTGTTCATGTAACGTTTGGAGTAATCCTCAAAGTTAAATATTTAGGCATTATTATTGAAAATTTAAAATGGGATTAACATATCTCCTTCCTGTTAACAGATTGCTGTAAAACAATCCACAAATTTTCCATTCTACGCTCTTATTTACCTGTTTATGTCCTGCGTACTGTGTACTTAGCTCTGTTTCAATCAATAATTCAGTATGGTATTTTAGGTTTTAGGAATGGCAAAATTCTCTCCTTTGTTGAATCTGCTCCAAAAAGAATTATCAAAATTTGTCTATATAAACCTTTTGATTACCCAACAAAATTAATTTTTCAGGAATTTAGTAAATCAAATCTAGAAGAAATTTAATAAACAAAAATTTGATTTACATAAAACCACAATTTTAAATTTGATCCTCATGAATATTCGTAAAGAAAGACAAAACTATTTCTTTCTAAATACTCAGTGTTGCCAACACAACTGCTGGATTAAAACACAGCAGAAATTTTGGACTATATAATACATTAATTAGAGCTTACCCTGAGCTAAAAACAACTTAAATTGAAATAGATTTTTATTAGAAACAAATCAGATAAATTATTTAATTGTTTAAGTAAATGAGTTAAAAATTGATACTCTAATATTCATGTAAATCTTTTGATTTTCTGTTTGTATATAGACCCTATTATTACATGCTGTATGTATTTTACGTGTATTAATGTGATTGTGCTCAATGAACGATCTCTTTCAATTTTGAGATATATTTTGTATAACTGATGTGAACTGGCCCGAGCACGAGCTTCTGATAATCCGTGAATCTGCCTTTGTAGCTCAAGTGTAAATTATTAAATAAATATTATTATTATTATTATTATTTAAAAAAAATTAGCTTACAGTGTTCCTCATTGATTTGGAGGGATACATTACAAATTTCTTTTGCCTTACAAATAATAATTGCTTGTCCTACCAGGCAGGAAACAATGTTATTGGGAATCCTAAGCGGCAAGAAAAACTAACAATAAAGTCTACAATATTACAACGATGCATGGCTGTGATTGGTTCAAATTCAACGGATTTTTACACTCCGATAATCGATAAATTCGCGAGCGCATAGCACTAGTCAATCATCCAAAACGATGAGAACATTTTTTTTGTGGTATTCGATTAAGAATTTTTCGCCAATAATTTTTAGTAGGTTATTTTACGACGCTGTATCAACATCTTAGGTTGTTTAGCGTCTGAATGAGATGAAGGTGATAATGCCGGTGAAATGAGCCCGGGGTCCAGCACAGATAGGTACCCAGCATTTGCTCATATTGGGTTGAGGGAAAACCTAGGAAAAAACCTCAACCAGGTAACTTATCCCGATCGGGAATCGAACCCGGGCTACCTATAGTCCCGTTGCTCTAATTTCCGGCAGCGAATCACGTTGCAGATCGGCTACATTTAAACGTGTGCATCTTGTGAATCGCTGATTAAGATGTAAAGCATTTTCTAAGGCTGGATAAATACTTAATATATAATCGCCCATTTTTGTTCTTTCGTTGGCGTTCGCAGAAAGCACACGAGGACGTTATTTGCCGCTCAATTATTTGCTGAATTACAGTGCGTTTGATTTATTATCATAGGAGCTACGACATGATAATGTTTAACGGTGTGGCAAATAGATCCCTCGTCTGGTAGCTCGGCAACGAAAGAACAAAAATGGCGAACAATACTACCTACCTAGACTTCATAGAGCCTTGAATTCCTAAGACGTAAGCAAAGAAGAGGAGTCACGCCGGGAATAACAGCGCCGCGACTATAGTTTCACGGCCAGACACGCTAACCGTTACTCCACAGGTGTGGACTCGCCAATAATAAATAAATAATTAACTAAAAGAGGTAATATAATTTTATTATGTTACTATTAAATAAGATATTTAAGTTGATAACTTAATACATTTCATTGGTCGCCATGGTCTTGGCCTCCTGCAGTATGAAATTCATGGGTAAACATTTGACAGTAGCTGTAGAAGTTATGAGCAGTGAAACAGCAAAATTAAACAATATTTGAGGTTATGACATTTTATTTTGAACCAGGTACTTTCATTTAGTGAATTATCGACAAGATAAGAACTCTTGTGATATCTGAATAAGATTATTTCGCGAATATATTAATAAATAATTTATAGCATACAGAAACAGATTATGTTTTTAAAATTAATATATTTAATATTTACATTTTCTAGCACTCCCATCACGCAATATCATGGCCCACTATATTGTTATAAAACAGTGACAATATTTAACATCTGAACATCAGGTTCGACAAGACATTAAACAAATGCGCATCGGGTACGACAAGACTATTTTGACAAGATTTCAATTTGATTGTTGGCTTTGATAGGTTAAAATTCATTAGACTCTTACACGCCATTGGTGCATTAGTACAAGACTGAAATAGTCTATGAAATGTTTGCTGAACGTTGTACTTCCGTTAAAAATATGAAGAGTACTTCTAAATCTCAATCTATACTTCATAATGTAAGAAATTAAAACTGAATAAGTTCTTTTATTCTTTGATGTTACAGGATTCAGTGAGTTGTAATATAAACTTGCTCTAATTTGTGTATTCAAAAATTAAATCTTTACAAACCCTTTTAGAAAGATACAACATGCAAAGTAAGTCTGACTTTCGAGAAAGAGAACTAGAGAGAGAGAGAGAGAGAGAGAGAGAGAGAGAGAGAGAGAGAGAAAAAAGAAAGGAAAAAAATGCATAAAATTAACCTCAAAGTGGAATGTCTGCATCAAGAGATTAGTGAAGGATAAAGAATAGAGAAGGATTATTGTTATTAAGGTGGCCTGGATTACAAGAAGCAAAGTATGAAATTAGCTCTTTAATTCTATTTGCCGTGCTTCATGTTTATCCGGGCTCGCAGATTTGGTTCACACGCACGCACAAAGATATACATAAGGACTTGCGCCAGCAGTAGCTGCTAATGCAAGGCTGAAGATGAGGAAGAGTGAGTTGGTTGACGAGTAGGGAAACTTGTGACAGAAGAGGTTTACGAAAAGAACGGGAAGATGATGTAAGAAATAAGCAAAGAAAAAGGACCATGAGAAGAAAGAAGATAAGCCTACACGAGAGAGAGAGAGAGAGAGAGAGAGAGAAGTGAACATAGGAAAGAGAAGATGAGGATGGAAGAGTAAAGTCAAAATAAGGTAAGGAGAAGACGAAAAAATGGGAATGAAAAATAAATAGCTCAAATAGTTAAAGACAAAATGTTCCTTGTATCCTAAAAAATGCAAATTCCTGGAATTCAAGAAAGAAAATTCTTACCAAATAAAATATATGAAAATTTGACCACAAAAACACATGTTTACTCGTTTATTTATAACAGAAACAGGAAGTGCGCTGGTAGCCATGTTGCCACAGCCTTCTTGTATCATGCAGCAAAACGATCTGAATGTTTGCCAGCTCAAATAAAAAAAAAATAGTTATTTTTCTGTTGTTCTGAACGCCGTGACCCTCTGCATTTTTTTTAGTTCGTTATTTTACGACCCTTTATCAACAGCTTAGGTTATTTAGCGTCTGAATGAGATGAAGGGATGAAGGTGATAATGCCGGTGAAATGAGTCCGGGGTCCAGCACCGAAAGTTACCCAGCATTTGCTCATATTGTGTTGAGGGAAAACCTCAGAAAAAACATCAACCAGGTAGCTTTCCCCGGCCGGGAATCGAACCCGGGCCACCTGGTTTCGCTGCCAGACGCGCTAACCGTTACTCCACAGGTGTGGACCCCTCTGAATGGTAACACAAAAAAAAAGAATAATTCTCTAGTCACTTTTTTTAGATTGAATATAGACAAGAAACTTGGGGAAATTTATGTCAAATTACTTAAAAAAAAATTATTTTTGACCCAAAATATGCAATACAGCCTTCTTGTATACTAAAAAATGTAAGTTCCGGGAATTCAAAGAAGAAAATTCTTACCAAATAAAATATATGAAAATTTGACCATAAAAACACATGTTTACTCGTTTATTTATAACAGGAACAGGAAGTGCGCTGGTAGCCATGTTGCCACAGCCTTCATGTATCACGGAGCAAAACGATCTGAATGTTTGCCAGCTCAAATAAAAAAAAAAGTTATTTTTCTGTTGTGCACCCCGTGACCCTGTGAATGCTAAGACAAAAATAATTTTCTAGCAACTTTTCTAGATTGAATATAAACAAGAAACTTGGGAAAATTTATATCAAATTAATAACGTTATGAGTTAACTTTTAAATAATCGGATTTTTGATCCAAAACGTGCAATACATCCCCTTGTATATTAAAAACGTAAGTTCCGGGAATTGAAGAAAGAAAATATTTACCAAATAAAATATATGAAAATTTGACCACAAAAACACGTGTTTACTCGTTTATTGATAACAGAAACAGGAAGTATGCTGGTAGCCATGTTGCCACAGTCTTCTTGTATCATGCAGCAAAACGATCTGAATGTTTGCCAGCTCAAATTAAAAAAAAGTTATTTTTCTGTTTTGCACCCCGTGACCCCGTGACCCTGTGAATGGTAAGACAATAGTACATTATGCAACGACCCTATAATGGTAGTAATTAAGACGCGAGTATGTTTGTTTATGAAACGAGCGCAAGCGAGTTTCATAATTTTCATACGAGCGTCTTAATTACCATTATAGTCAAGTTTCATACGACTTTTTATGCTCGACCATATTTCTAACTTGAAATTATTATTAAGTATTCATATTATGCTTATCTGACTGGAGAGCGGAGGTGACCTTGTCTTAAATTGTGAGATGTGCGCAGACGCGAAAGCATTGATTTTTTCCTAGGAACAAATGTCATTGAACTTGATATAATCTAAAGAGTAAAATGAACATTAATCTTTATATAATCTGGAAATTGGTTTATACATTGAAAAACTAGATGACAAATTGAATTTATTTGAATATTATTTACAATTAACGCTAATTATTATAGTAACAGAACATAACCTTCTGCGACAGTGTTGGATTTCCAGCCTCCGTGACGTTTCGCTAGTTGTCTTTCGATTGCATATCCGAGAATAATCGATACTTGCGCTTTCATATTGCTACAATGGTATTTTCTGATTGGTGGAACACCTGAACTGTAATGAATAGGTGTACTTTAATGAGGTGCATTAAAGGGCTGCTACCAGGTGTATAATTACTACATTTCGGCATGGTCGAGCATAAATATAATTTTGTAGACACTTTTCCATATTGAATATAGACGAGAAACTTGGAGAAATTTAGATCAAATTAATACAATTATGACTTTACTTTTCAAAAATCGATTTTTTGACCCAAAATATGCAATACAGCCTTCTTGTATACTAAAAAATGTAAGTTCCGGGAATTGAAGAAAGAAAATTTTACCATATGAAAACTTAACCATAAAAAGACGTGTTTATCGTTTATTTATAATAGAAACAGGAAGTGCGCTGGTAGCCATGTTGCCACAGCCTTCTTGTATCATGCAGCTTAACGTTCTGAATGTTTGCCAGCTCAAATTAAAAAAAAAGAAGAATTATTTTTCTGTTTTGCACGTTGTGACCCTGTGAATGGTGAGACAAAAATAATTTTCTAGACACTTTACTAGATTGAATATAGACAAGAAACTTGCGAAAATTTATATCAAATTAATAAAATTATGAATTTACTTAAAAATAGATTTTTTTTTATCCAATATGGCAATACATCCTCCCTTGAAGGTACACAGCGAAGGGCAAAGAAGAAGAAAGGAACAGGGGAAGAAAGATGGGTAAGAAAAACAGGTAAAAGAGAGAAGGAAAATAAAAAGATGAAGATTAGGAGGAAGTATGAGGAAAAAGAATGGAGGATAGCAACAAGAAAAAGAAAACAAACTCAAGAAAACACTGCAAAAAGAAGAATAATGAGGAAGATACGAAGGAGATAAACAGAGAAGGGTGGGACAACACGAAGAGACGAACTGAATTTGCATCCAAGCTCACAAGTTAACAAAAGTGATTGCAGCTTGTATCTTAGCAACCAGAAGAGGGGGAGATAAGGCATGGGGCCTTATGAAGTAATGTATACAAAACACGGTCTGGCGTGAATGCAACTCAGCGCAAGGAATTGTTAAAATTTTGACCGCGTTCAAGTTCGCTCCTTGGCAACATGCCGACCTGGTTATCCCCGAACAGCCATTAAATCTTCAGCACTTGTTATCAGCTGTGAGTCGTGTTGTAAAAACCACCCAAGTGAAACATATATCAATAACAACTGAAAATCATTATCCGTAAAATGTCTCACCAGCTCACACCTCCAAGCAGTTTGTGTGAGGTGACTTGAGCTTCATACCCCGGGAAGAACTTGGGTCTATCGTGAAAAGTTATCTCAAAAATAGTTTTTTTAGTCCATGTTGAATCTTTCGTACACTACTTTTAATACTTGAATAGGGTAAACATTGGTAATTTCGTGGCAGTGGTTATTTCGTGATACTTTTTCTTAGCTCTTTTGTGAACTAACCAATGGTGTTACGAGATCCAAATTTCCGCCAAGGGATTGCATATGTTGTCCAGTTTCCAGAAACATACAGCTAAGCTTTGTGTGACTATTGTAGTTGCTTCAGTGAGCTTTTATGTTTGGAGAGAGCAAGTTA
Source organism: Periplaneta americana (assembly GCA_025594305.2). Taxonomy (NCBI): domain Eukaryota; kingdom Metazoa; phylum Arthropoda; class Insecta; order Blattodea; family Blattidae; genus Periplaneta; species Periplaneta americana. Next base: position 200,825,266 of record JAJSOF020000003.1, on the reverse strand, counting down.
GCGTCGACTTCTCAGGCGTACAAATTTTGTGGATGTTTGTAATTACATTACAGGCTTATTACTAAAGGTAAGCATATGATATTTGGTACAAAGATTTATTGTATCTTCATGAAATTTTAGGAAATGTTTTTGGAATTTTAGATACAGCTGTAGTCGCCATATAGGCTTAGCTTTACTGATAGAAATCTTAGCTGTTAGATGCGAAATTTTGTTGAGCATTAAGTGTTACAATTTTAAAATAGTATAAAATGTATTACACTAAGAATTTTAGAAATCTGAAGACAAGATGTGATAACAAAAAGAAAACGGAGACGCAATGGGTTCAGTGTAGCTTCTGTTTGATTTGTTATCATGCTAAGTGTCAATGATAAGTGCTAGATGACTTACTTGCAAGAATTGTGACAGAAGGTGGACAATGGCTCCACCATTTTGGACCGGAGACAGAGGCAGACAATGGAGTGGCATCATGCAAATTCACCAAAGAAATAGAAATTCAAAAGTACACCTTCGGCAGGAAACGTTATGGCTACTGTGTTTTTCGATTCAGAAGAACTCTTGTTTGTGGACATCATGCCACACGGAACCACCATTAATTCTGACGGGTATGTTGCAACTCTCAAGAAACTTCAAGTTCGACTGAGTCATGTTCGACTACATCGGGAGAAGCAGCATGTTCTACTATTGCAAGACAACGCACAGTCATATGTCAGTCACAAGACCACAGACCAGATCAGAAAATTCGGATAGACAACACTGAAACAACCGCCTTACAGTCCTGAACTGGCACCGTGCGATTACCATCTCTTTTGTAAACTGACGGATCCTTTCGCGGAACGCTGCTAAAGAGTGGCTCAGACGTGTTGGTCCAGACTTTTACCGTGCTGGTCTACAGGCCCTCGTTCCTAGGTTACGTAAGGCAGTTGAAAGGGACGGGGATTATGTGGAAAAGTGACATTTTGTTCCTTAAGGATGCATCTACATTCTGTGAAAATAGCAAAGCTGTAGGATAAAAATATAATTTTTAAACAAACGTTATGCATTACTTTTGGAGTTACCCTAGTAATATAGGCTTAGTAAAGTCCGTAATAAGAGTGTTCACCATTTCAGGGCAAAGAAGATCCCTTTTCAATTTCAATTTTTATTTTGATTTCATTCTTATTATGTGTTGATATGTATTTCTATGTTTTCTTGCTATGAATATTAGACGGAATTACTATGTTTGAAGTCTTGTAACAATAAATGAGAATTTCATTTGACTTTAATGAATTTTTCCACAATTCTTCTACCTCTCACGAAATTATCAATGTAATGTCACGAAATTACCATGGTTATCACGAAATAACCAACCTTTTAGCTTAAGTTGTAAAAGTGGTTTTTGGCACATATTCAAGAACGTATCCAATCTTTTATGCCTCCAGATTTGTACAGCAAGTTATCGTTTTTTAGATGAAAAAATCGGAATAAGGATATATTTACACATTTGGATTTTAAATTAGTTTTCATGAAATTATCACGAAATTACCAATGTTTACCCTATAAATAAGTGATTAAATGGCGATCTTACTCATGTTAATTGTGTAAACATGTGCGGCTCACAGCTGTTTCGGTGTTACTTGACACCATCCTCAGAGCCTACTACAGAGACATCATTTTATTTTTACTTCAACTTTTATTGTACCTGAGTTTTTGAATGTACTTCACTCCTACCCCTTCTACTAACGAAGTTCCAACTGTCCTCCACACAGAACCAAGGCCACAGTACTAAGTTAGTGAGTAGAGTACGTTTCAGAAATATGTTCGCGTTTTCTAGTGACGAAAACTTCCAAAATTGAATCATATTTTCGTACAGGTACTGTCGTCAGTTTGCCTACGTCGCATCCCGATTTCCCCCATCTGCTTCTGCTCGCTCCACTGTAAAGACTAGTGGCTGGGCTTTCTTAGCTCTTTTCTGAAAACATTAATTTCTGTTAGGAATTAAACGTCTACGTAATATTATGCAAATGTTTAAAATAACTAAAATAAAAGGGCCTCGTTAAGTAATTAACTATCACGTGATTCCCCCCTTTCTACGATCCTGCTACAAAACCACTTGGACGGACAGTAGATAGCATGTCTGAGTAATTTTATCTTTTCGGATCGGGCAGAAATGAAGATTGAATTTACAGTACGTAAGGTCTCTCTTATAGAGTAGGTACAAAATTATTTCAACATTAGTTACTGATACGAAGAACGAACCTGGTAATTGGGATTAGGTACAATAGTATATAGTGCGATAATATTCATATTAGAACTGAAGCCTGTATCGAAATGAACGTCCACCATTTTCAAAAATGTGTTTAAATATCCATATTATGATTATTTTTCAATTTAACTTCATTCTCTATAATGTACGCTAATGTGCTGTAGACAGTATAATATTACTGCATAATGAATACGTCCAGATGGATATCTCAGTTCGTGAGTAAAAACACTTATTGTTAATACTGTACTGTATTTTGATTAAATAAAACCTAATGAAAATTATCAAACTCAAAATCGCGATATTTCCTACTTTACATAAATGGATGAACTACTTTTTTCCCCTCCTATACCTAGTAAAGTGATTTGTTTGTATTTTACGCCAGTACCATCGAACTCCAGTCGTGGAAGAGAGTAGCAAACTGTGTTTTCGGGTCTCAATCATTAATCCAAAGGCATAGCCAGGTCAATATTAAAAACGTTAGTAAAAATAAAATGATGTCCCTGTAGATCTCGGCGCTATCTCAACTTCGCTGCCTGTTGTGTGGGTGCGTTCGTGTGGTGAAGAGTTGTGTCAAATAGTGTGTGTTCTGAAATTGATCTGTGTGTTGAGAATTTGATCAGGGTGTGTTTTAGTGTGTCTGTATTTTTCATATTGTTCTAGTGTGTTGAGTTTTTGATTTTTGGGTTGTATGTGTAGAATTTGTGTACAACAGAAACACAAGAACACAAGAAATACATCACACTAACATACGAAAACAAAAACACACATAAGATCGCATCTTCATTCAGACAACAGAAATACAACATAGCATACAGAACAGAAAACACACTACAAAGATATTTCAACACACAAACAAATAAATACAAAGACAAACTCATGCAACACAGAAACAAATAAATATAAACCACAACAGAGGACACAATATATAAACTCACATGAATGAATGAATGAATTGAATGAAATAGCCTTTGATTTCCCGTTCCTCCTACATTGGATCAGACAGGACGAGATCATTTTTGTTCCAAACTCGATACAAAGAACATTCATTAAAGGGGTCAATTCTTGAAGAAGTCCAGAGGACACAATACATCTACATAAGTCTCAAACACATAACCTCCCATTTCCATTTCAGGCGTTCCCACACATGTCTCTGGTGTTTACAATAACATAAATACAGACATGGAAATCCTACACATACAACCCAAGAACCAAAAACTCAATACACTAGAACAACACACCCTAATCAAATTCTCAACACACAGATCAATTTCAGAACACACACACTTTTTGACTCAACTCTTCATCACACGAACGCACCCACACGACAGGCAGCGAAGTTGAGATAGCGCCGAGATCTAGTAGGCTCTGAGGATGGTGTGAAGAAGCACCGAAACAGCTGTAAGCCGCACATGCTTACAAAATTAACACGAGTAAGATCGCCATTTAATCAATTATTTTTTTTAGTTCCATTTTCTTAGTGTTAGGAACTATTTTATTTCCATTTGCGGAAGGACTCTAGAATTACATCTAAAAGTCTTCTGAAGTTCAAAACAATTGAAGTCAGACGGAAATAATGATTATAGTTCAGTCAGGAACTCTTTAGGAGTAAAACCGACTCAAAATAGTTTACTCCTTTTTATTTCCTTGGAGCAATTGATCGAAAACATCGTTTTTTAGAACTGTAGTAAATAGGTTATGTACAATTTGGATCCTTCTCTACAATATAGGACATAATTCTTACAATGGAATGCAGGAATTTCGTGGAAGGGTTTCTAAGTTTTGACTCGCGTGCAAAGTCGATATGTCGTGTAGTAATTTATGAGTACTACAATAAAAACTTTGTCAGATTACCTATTCCCTCACTTTTAGTACATAAAACATGGGCAATGTCGAAATCTGAAAACGTTTTCCGCAGAATGTTCCGTATCTTATCCGAGTCTCGTATTTCAACCGATGATGAATGATGATATTATCACTGATGATTGTAGTAATGATGCAGATTGTGCTACTCACGTAGATAATAATAATAATAATAATAATAATAATAATAATAATGAAGTTATTTATTCTGGTGTTAAGGCTATCAGGCCTTCTCTTCCATGCCACCAGAAATATGTATATACTCAGCGAAGAAACAAATGAATAACTGAAAAATGAGTTCTATTCAGTCAATACTTAACATAAACACAATAAAACATGTTATAATAACATTTAAACAGATTTTAAAAACAAACGTTTTCGCCAATTTTGATTGGCATCTTCAGGTCGTGTAGGTCGAATGGAACATGTTATAAAAAGTGAACACTTGGTATATGACGTTAAAAACCAAAGTTACAACTGTAATATCACTTAAAAACAGAGAATAGAATATAGCAAAAAGCCTCCACGATGTGTGTAGAATCACTGTGTTGAAAGAGGCGTGTGTGAACCAAGGAAACAGAAAACTCTTCTATCATTGCAGATACAGTTTTCAAGATAGATTTGAAGATGCTACGAACAGGTCGGTCGTGTGGCCGTTATGGAGAGCAGGAAAAATCCTGTAAATTGTAAGGTTAGAATGAAAGAATATTTAGAAGTATTTAAGTATTATTTAAATCTTCTAAAACAATACTTACAAAAAATGGAAGAACGTCTTGAAATTCATGAGGACGGCGACACGACTGATCTTTACATTAAGTGGTAGCGTATGACGAAAACTTTTTACGTCGACCTACACGACCTGAAGATGCCAATCAAAATTGGCGAAAACGTTTGGTTTTAAAATCTGTTTAAATGTTATTATAACATGTTTTATTGTGTTTATGTTAAGTATTGACTGAATAGAACTCATTTTTCAATTAACATTGAACGTAACGGGACCAATATGCCTTTGAAAATGAATAACGTTCATTCAAACAAAACAAGAACGTTTACAATGATACCTAGTAACAGAAAACAAAAAAGATAATGCAAAAACATGAAAAATATTACATTTTGTATAGTTGCTATTAAACAAAGCTATATTAATATTATGAATCTGAATAAGTAAACGAGAAAGTGCAATTAATGATGAAAATGAGAAATACAATAATACGTGATTATACAAAGACTGTAATCGACACATTTAGTAACTTATTAATAATAAATTTCGCATACATCTTGACTACACAACTTTTAACACTATATCACTTCGGCATATGTATTATACAGGGTGTTTCCGAGGTGGTGTTACAAACTTTCAGGGATGATGGCGAAGAGCCCATGTATCAATTTGAGATAAGGAAACCTGGTCCGGAAATGACAGAGTCGAAAGTTACAAGCAAAAATAGTTGTGTGGAAATGAAATAATTTTATTCCTCTGTACACCTTATTTATGTGTATTTATCTGTACATCTTACACATACTGTATTCATCTGACGTTGTTTACGTTGTCTACTTACAGTATTCCATTCAGTGCGCTGTCTGAGGGATGGGGACAGGAAACTACACTAAAGCAATGCAGATAGCGTAATGTGTAACGGACATGGTCGGTCCTGATATGCACGTCTGTAGACAGCAGTGTATGTGTACAAGTTGCAGTGTCCAGTCGATCAGTCCTAGTGAAATGGAGGAGTACACGAGAGCGGAATAAGCAGACCTGATTTTCGAATACGGATGAGCCAATGGGAACAGTAGACAAGCTCACAGATTGTATCGGGACAAGTACCCACGTAGGAGACATCCGGCCCATACCATCTTTCCACAACTGTTCCAAAGGTTAAGGGAAGGAGGGCACGTGGTGCCAAATTACAATTTCATTTCCACACAACTATTTTTGCTTATAACTTTCGACTCTGTCATTTCCGAACCACGGTTCCTTATCTCAAATTGATACATGTGTCCTTAGCCATCATCCCTGAAAGTTTGTAATACCACCTCGGAAACACCCTGTATATCTTTCGCGTGTTAAATATTGCAGTAGGTCCCTGGTTAACTAGTTTCAGCCTGTTATTGGCCATCTTCAGGACTGGTTGTTGCTGGTCTTGACGCCTTTTGTTTGTTTTTCCTGCGGGGGTGTATTTGTATAGTGTGATGTGGAGTCAAAGAGTGTGTGTGTTCTGAAATTGAGTTGTATGTTGAGAATTTCATGTAGATATATATTATTTTAATGTACTGAAGTACATATGATATTTCCATGCAGATATTCTGCGTCATCATATGATGAAAGAGTAATGGAACGGAGAAAAATTCTCTCCGGCGCCGGGATTTGAACCCGGGTTTTCAGCTCTACGTGCTGATGCTTTATCCACTAAGCCACACCAGATACAACTCCGACGCCGGTTAGAATCGTCTCCGTTCCATTACTCTTTCATCATATGATGACGCAGAATATCTGCATGGAAATATAATATGTACTTCGGTACATTAAAATAATATATAAGATATGCGTAAATCACTTCGTGATTTAAGACGGCGCTTATTCCGTCGGATCCTGGCCAACTAGTCACTCATCGAGTGCACCTCAGCACATGTGTGGACTTCGGTCCTGCGTTCATAGACATCTATGACGTAGTGCAGAGGGCGGCCACTAGAGGGAACCCAAGAGTTGGAGCTTAATCTGAGACGATTCTAACCGGCGTCGGGTTGATCCGATGTGGCTTAGTGGATAAAGCATCAGCACGTAGAGCTGAAAACCCGGGTTCAAATCCCCGCGCCGGAGAGAATTTTTCTCCGTTCCATTACTCTTTCATCATTCATGTAGATATGTTTTTGTATGTCTATATATTTCGTATTGTTCTAGTGTGTTCAGTTTCTGGCTTTTTGGTTGAATATGTAGAATTTTCATGTCTGTGTTTATGTCTCTATAGGTGTGGTTAGCATTTGTGATGTGTTCAGCATATGTGGAAGCTTTATTTATCTTTTATTCACTGTGTACGACCCTCTGAGAGGCGTGGAAACTGTTACTTATTGCCATAGATTATTTTCGAGTGGTTGAGATAGTATTAGTACAAACGCATAGGATTCCTGTCTCTCTCAGATCGCGCAATGTTATCTTCTAACAGATTCCGCTGAAATGTAAATACATCGCCAAGTAACGGCCGGTGTAACTGGTAACGAGACGCTCCGTTAAGACGGAATGCAAACAGCAATTTGTTAAAAATCTCGTTTTTACCTGATATTTTAATGAGCGAAACTACCAATTTAGACTTACAAGGGGATGAAATATGGCTTGTTTAATTTCAGATATTTATCACTATTGAGTCTTGGCCTGTGTAGAATGGACGACAAGTTGTGAAGCTGGAAATGCATCGCGTTGCTTTTCGCTGTGTGAAGGATGTCCCCCTCTATGGACCGGTTTCACAATGAATAAATCTATTCGCACGCTTTGTAGAAACTTAGAAATTCCTAACAACTTAATAACTACTCTCACAGCTTTCTTTCTATTACCTCTTCATTGATATTTCCTCATTGTTCGCCTTTCATTTCCTTTCTTGTTAAGCAAGTTCTTTAGTTATTTTCCATTTTTGTGTGTCTGTCGTTCGTAGCTTCTTTCTTTTATACGATGAAAGAGTAATTGAACGGAGAAAAATTCTCTCCAGCGCCGGGATTTGAACCCGGGTTTTCAGCTCTACGTGCTGATGCTTTATCCACTAAGCGACACCGGATACCACCCCGGCGTCGGACAGAATCGTCTCAGATTAAGTTCCAACTCTTGGGTTCCCTCTAGTGGCCGCCCTCTGCACTACGTCATAGATGTCTATGAACGTAGGACTGAAGTCCACACATGTGCTGAGGTGCACTCGATATGAGTGACTAGATGGCCGGGATCCGACGGAATAAGCGCCGTCTTAAATCACGAAGTGATTTACGCATATCATATATATTATTTTAATGTACCGAAGTACATATGATATTTCCATGCAGATATTCTGCGTCATCATACTAGTCACTCATATCGAGTGCACCTCAGCACATGTGTGGACTTCGGTCCTGCGTTCATAGACATCTATGACGTAGTGCAGAGGGCGGCCACTAGAGGGAACCCAAGAGTTGGAGCTTAATCTGAGACGTTCTGTCCGACGCCGGGGTGGTATCCGGTGTGGCTTAGTGGATAAAGCATCAGCACGTAGAGCTGAAAACCCGGGTTCAAATCCCGGCGCCGGAGAGAATTTTTCTCCGTTCATTACTCTTTCATCGTATGATGACGCAGAATATCTGCATGGAAATATCATATGTACTTCGGTACATTAAAATAATATATTCTTTCTTTTAGTTTTCTTAATGTTTACTACCTATTTTCCTTCAGTGTCTTATATTTTATTTTGTTATTCTTCAGTTAGCAGTCCACGCCCGTGGAGTAACGGTTAGCGCGTCTGGCCGCGAAACCACGTGGCCCGGGTTCGAACCCCGGTCGGGAAAAGTTGCCTGGTTGAGGTTTTTTCCGGGGTTTTCCCTCAATCCAATACGAGCAAATGCTGGGTAACTTTCGGTACTGGACCCCGGACTCATTTCACCGGCATTATCACCTTCATTTCATTTAGACGCTAAATAACCTAGATGTTGATAAAGCGTCGTAAAATAACCCAATAAAATGAAAAATTCACTTAGTATTCAGTATCAATAATTCTGATACCTGCCTTGTTTCTTTCGTCGTATCTTCTTTTTTTGTGACGAATTCGTCTATCCTGTAGCCACGTTTCCCTTCATTTTAAATTTTTGTTCAACGCCTCTCTTATTTTTTTCATTTATCTCTAATGTATTCTTTTTCATCATGTTTCCTTTCCTTCCATCGCCTTGTTTTCAGCTACCTTTAGTTCATCACCTCTTTTTTTCCACGACTTTCTCGTCACTATCTCTTTGCTCTAATTTTGCCTCTGTTTTTTTCAAGCTCTGTTCTACTGAATCTCTGATTTTTTTTTAATCTCTGTTTTCTTCAACCTCTATTTTTAAATATCGATAATTTTGCTATCTCCATTTTCTTGCAGTCTCCATTTTTTTGGAGTCTCCGTTTTTCTCCATCTCCGCTTTTCTTACAATTTTCGTTTTTTTGCAATCTCTATTTTCCTTTGCAATCTCAGATTTCTTTGAATCTCCGTTTTCCTTTGCAATCCCCATTTTCCCTTGAAATCTCAATTTTCCCTTGAAATCCCGTTTTCCTTTGAGATTCCCGTTTTCCTTTGAGATCCCGTTTTCCCTTGAGATCCCCGTTTTTCCTTTGCAATCTCCTGTTTTTCTTTTGAAATCTCCGTTTTTCCTTTGAAATGTCCTGTTTTCCTTCCAAATCTCTTGTTTTCATTTGAAATCTTCTGTTTTCCTCTTCTGTTTTTCTTTGGAGTCTTTGTTTTTCTTTGGAGTCTTCTTGTTTTTCTTTGAAATCTTCTGTTTTTCTTTGGACTTCTGTTTTTCTTTGAATTTCTTTTCTTTGGACTCTTCTGTTTTTCTTTGGACTCTTCTGTTTCTCTTTGGAATCTTCTGCTTTTCTTTGGAATCTGCTTTTCTTTGGAATCTTCTGTTTTTCTTTGGAATCTTCTGTTTTTCTTTGAAATCTTCTGTTTTTCTCTGGAATCTTCTGTTTTTCTCTGGAATCTTCTGTTTTTCTCTGGAATCTTCTGTTTCTCTCTGGAATCTTCTGTTTTTCTCTGGAATCTTCTGTTTTTTTGGAATCTTCTGTTTTTCTCTGAATCTTCTGTTTTTCTTTGGAATCTTCTGTTTTTCTCTGGAATATTCTGTTTTTCTTTTGAATCTTCCGTTTTTTCTTTGGCATCTTCTGTTTTTCTTTTGAATATTCTGTTTTTCTTTTGAATCTTCTTTTTTCTTTGTAATCTTCTGTTTTTCTTTGGAATCTTCTGCTTTTCTTTGGAATCTTCTGCTTTTCTTTGGAATCTTCTGCTTTTCTTTGGAATCTTCTGCTTTTCTTTGGAATCTTCTGTTTTTCTTTGGAATCTTCTGTTCTTCTTTGGAATCTCCCGTTTTCTTTTGGAATCTCAAATTCCTTTCCAATCTCCTCTTTTCTTTGCATTACGTAGTCCATTTTTTTTCGTGGTCTGTAATTTTTTCGGTCTTTATTTCTTTGTGGTCTTTAGTTTTTTGTAACCTTTAATTTTTTCCAATCTCCTTTCCTTCTAAATCCTCTTTTTCTTCCCACCTCCTGTTTTGCCACCACCTGTCACTTGCAACACATTTCACATTCAACACATCTTCGTCACATACAAAAGCGATAAATGGAATGAAGGTAACAAATAGCATCTGTGTTGTGGGCTGCATTCTGGTTTCCTTCTCTTCGATATGTTTACTGGATTGTAACCAATTAAGAATCGCCCGTTGTAACAGAAGCATTATTCCGTCGCATAAGCAAAGCATTTTCAATTTGGAAATGCGTGATCACTTCTTTATGTCACTTACGGCGTTACTTATGGCTCCTCTGTTTTTCTTCTTCTCCTTCCACCCTCCTAACCTAAGTCCCTTCCAGTCTGGCTACTTACAGCCCTCTCAAAACAGGATAATTCTTTCTGTTTGTGAAACTCAACCGTGGAGGATTTCCTCTGCCTCCCTGCCGCTTCCTTTCATTTCAGTCAGTTTGAATCCTCTTAAAATGGCGGGGGTTCTCTTTCGTCGCGCGCCCTTAATAGCGAACGGGCACGGGCGACTCCCCGTGCTTTCCAGGACGAAAACTCTCTTGCTGCTTGGCCCTCTGTCGGCGGAATCTAACAACAAAATGCAAAATAATACATATGATTATTTCACTTACCTGTTGTAGAATGGTCGCAACATCGCAATCACCGTCGAAGCTAAGATTCCTATTTCGAAGACGTATGTTTGGAAAGAATTCCAAAATTTTGTGGAGAGGTGGTTGTAGGTTCGTGGCCCACTTTTTAGGGCTCATGCCGGCATTTGTGTTGGCGCCCTAGGAAAACCGTAGGCAGGTAGATAAGGTGAAAGAGTAATGGAACGGAGAAAATTCTCTCCGGCGCCGGGATTTGAACCCGGGTTTTCAGCTCTACGTGCTGACGCTTTATCCACTAAGCCACACCGGATTCTACCCCGGCGTCGGAAGAATCTTCTCAATTTTAAGTTCCAACTCTTGGGTTCCCTCTAGTGGCCGCCCTCTGCACTACGTCAGGACCGATATCTATGAACCTGAGGACCGAAGTGACTAGTCGGCCCGGGTCCGACTAGAATCACGTCGTATGATGACGCAGAATATCTGCATGGAAATATCATATGTACTTCGGTCCATTAAAATAACATATATGATATGCGTAAATCACTTCGTGATTTAAGACGGCGCTTATTCCGTCGGCCCGGCCAACTAGAGGGTGCACCTCAGAGATGGAACTTAAAATTCCTGACATTCTTCCGACGCCGGGGGCCACTAGAATCCCAAGAGATGGAACTTAAAATTGAGACGCTTCTTCCGACGCCGGGGTAGAATCCGGTGTGGCTTAGTGGATAAAGCGTCAGCACGAAAAAAACCCGGGTTCAAATCCCGGCGCCGGAGAGAATTTTTCTCCGTTCCATTACTCTTTCATCGTATGATGACGCAGAATATCTGCATGGAAATATCATATGTACTTCGGTACATTATAATAATATTATAGGAAGATAAGGGCTTTAATTGGATACTGTGTATATGGAAAATGATTGCTCAAGTCAATTGAGACACCCGGGAAAAACATGAACACACAGTGTGTCCCAAAAGTCATCGTGGGGTTTCAGAGGATTTTATTTTTTTAATGAATAGAGGTAGAAATGTAATATTGGTAAAAAAAGGTAAAGGTAAAGGTATCCCCGTAACATGCCATGAAGGCACTTGGGGGCATGGAGGTAGGGCCCCTTTCCATGACCTCGGCACTAGAATGAGGTGGTGTGGTCGGCACCACGCTCTGACCGCCTTTTACCCCCGGGAAAGACCCGGTACTCAATTTTATAGGAGGCTGAGTGAACCTCGGGGCCGTTCTGAAAGTTTGGCAACGAGAAAAAATCCTGTCACCACCTGGGATCGAACCCCGGACCTTTCTGTTGGTGCCAGATGAAAATAAAACTCAAAATTTGTCGTCTGTAAGTTTGAGGCACTGAAGGAAAGAAAGACGGTAAAAATCGAACAAATGCAGTAATTTTAATTGTTACAAATAATAATAATAATAATAATAATAATAATAATAATAATAATAATAAAGGTGCGCCTGATAAGGCATTTTAGATCTTGTTTTAAGTTCTTAGCGTATTAATTTAGCGTCTTATCGTTATTCTTGCACTTTGTTAGATGACATCTTTCAATTTGAAATTGCAATAGTTTCAACAGTTCATGGTAACTTTTTGTCTTGCACTTAACGATCAAAGCCATTTCGCGAAGCGGGTATTGATCTTTGAGTCTGATTTTCTTTAGTCCAGTTCCTGTCTACCATAGCACCTGTCTTCGGGGTCTATCGTATTTGTCTTTTTCTCTCAGGAGGTCTTTGTATCGATTGCATAGTCTGATGTCTTCTACGTAGAATTACAATTACAATTACGTTACAATTAATTATACAACATGAATGTCAGGTAAAAGTGCTTTTTTGTAAACTGCCACTATTTTGAATTGTGAAAAAATATATACTACTAGGTTCAAAAAGTTTCCGGAATTTTACTACCATTTTTCGTATTAATATATAACTATTATACATTTGTTTTGTTGGTAACATTCATGATGTCATTTCAAAGTTTGGATAATGGCTTATTGGTTTTGAGTTGTAGGCAATTGTTTATCATAGTGTTTTGTTTGTTCGTCGCATTTTGTAAATGTCCACAGAGCAAAGTACAAACATCAAGTTCTGTGTTTTGCTGGGGACATGATCAGTATGGCTGATGAAGATGGTGATTTCTTAAACAAAATGAAACTGGTGCTACTTGTACGACCCAGTCCCTAAACGACAGTCATCTGAGTGAAATCGAAAACATCTCCTCGGAAGCAAAAATTTCCTAGGACACTTCCAAAGGCAAAGTTATTTTAAATGTTATGTTTTATTTAACGACGCTCGTGCAGAGGTTATATCAGCATCGCCGGATGTGCCGGAATTTTGTCCCGCAGGAGTTCTTTTTCATGCCAGTAAATCTACTAACATGAACCTGTCGCATTTTATCTTCAAAGTTATGTTGGAAGTTTTCTTCGACTCTCAGGGTCTCATGGACCATGAGTTCATTCCAGAAGGTCGTACTGTAACGAAAGAATTGTACGTTCCGTCGCCTCTGGGACGCAGTGAGAAGGAAACGTCCAGAAAAGTGGGTAGAAAACAACTGGTTCCTTATGAGACAATGCACCTGCTCATCGCGCAATTATTGTAAAGAATTTTCTTGCCAGGCACAACATAACTTACAATCACCCACCATACTCTCCTGATCTACACCTGATTACTTTGTGCTTCCCCGTCCGAAAAGTCATCTGAAAGAACGGAGATTCAATGCTGAAGACGTTATCGCAAACGCGACGAGAGCACTAAGACGGGTTTCAAAAATGGCTGTTTTCTAAAAAGTGTGTTGTTGCGGAAGGCAACTATTTTGAATTGAATGTGTTTAAAATGATGCTAGCAAATTCCGGGAACTTTTTGAACCTAGTATGTATAACTAATTTTTTTAACTGTAAAAATATCTTTTTCATATAGGAGGAGGACAGTGTTTCACACATACCAATTTTTATTATTGTACAAGATACAGTAATGGAGGAAAGAAATGTTGAACATTTCCAAAAATTTTACTGCTATAAGCTGTACCTAACCCTTAAAAGTATAGAAATTTGATCCGAACAAATGTAGCACTTAAAAATTCCTTTTCAGAATGAAAAGTTACTTTTCTTCGGATCAAATTTCTGCACATTTAAAGCGCAAAATTAAAATCCTTTCAATCATTTATTGTCATAATACACTGCTCTCTTAAATTGACTGAGCATATTGGGAATTAAATATATGGCTTTCCCAGAACACGATGTGAAATGTTTACTACGAAATATATTTTTTTTCTCGAAAAGGAACCAAGAACGAGTGAAATTGTATTAAACTTTTTTGTTTGAAATATTTCAAAGAATAACTTCTTGAAATTAATAACATTACTTCCGGTTCACCCTGTATATAATTGATTCTGGATTAGTAAAACTAATTAGTAATATTATTAGTGCAGAGGAGAATAGTGTGAGCAATTTTTTACAAAAAAGTGCTACCCATAAAAATTCTACTTGTAGCAAGTAAAGCGATAGGGTTGGAAGTAAATCCCGAAAAGACAAATTATATGATTATGTCTCGTGACCAAAATATTGTACGAAATCGAAATATAAAATTGGAGATTTATCCTTCGAAGAGGTGGAAAAATTCAAATATCTTGGAGCAACAGTAACAAATATAAATGACACTCGGGAGGAAATTAAACGCAGAATATATATATGGGAAATGCCTGTTATTATTCGGTCGAGAAGCTTTTGTCATCCAGTCTGCTGTCAAAAAATCTGAAAGTTAGAATTTATAAAACAGTTATATTACCGGTTGTTCTGTATGGTTGTGAAACTTGGACTTTCACTTTGAGAGAGGAACATACGTTAAGGATGTCTGAGAATAAGGTTTTTAGGAAAATATTTGGGGCTAAGAGGGATGAAGTTACAGGAGAATGGAGAAAGTTACACAACACAGAACTGCACGCATTCTATTCTTCACCTGACATTATTAGGAACATTAAATCCAGACGTTTGAGATGGGCAGGGCATGTAGCACGTATGGGCGAATCCATAAATGCATATAGAGTGTTAGTTGGGAGGCCGGATGGAAAAAGACCTTTAGGGAGGCCGAGACGTAGATGGGAAAATAATATTAATATGGATTTAAGGGAGGTGGGTCATGATGGTAGAGACTGGATTAATCTTGCTCAGGATAGGGACCAATGGCGGGCTTATGTGAGGGCGGCAATGAACCTCCGGGTTCCTTAAAAGCCATTAAGTAAGTAAGTGCTACCCATAATGCAATAGGTAGCCAAGATCGTCTAGGCTCCAGGTAAAATTACAAAACAGTTGTTTCTACACCAAGTTACCTACTTCGCTTAGAGATGTTTTTGAAGGAGAAAATGTTGTGAGTTGGCAGATTTCTAGAGGGCAAAGCACGAGAGAAAAAAAAGCGAGGATAATAGACATAATATATTTTAGTATATTCGAATCTGGACAGTGGAAGGACCCTGGAAAGAAGAATAATTGTATTAAATGTAGTTAAAGCTGAACGAAAATGCAATGTATAAATCTTGAAATGTGTAACAGGATTTTCCACCTGATGGAGTGTTCGTGAATGGAGGCTTTATGTCGTGTTTGAATAGAGGCGATGTGCCTTGTTTTATGTCACAGCCAGTGAGATCATATGCATATATACATGGCATGGTCTACCCAGTGCGCGTGAGAGTTGCAGAGGGGCAAGGGGCACATCGCTATGGCTGAGGATTTCAGCTGTGTACTTGGGGGGGGGGGAGGAAAAATCCAGCAAAGAAAGCAGAGAGAGAAAAGCTCCGCAATTTCTTCCCTCCAGGAATCCAACCCCCCACCCCCACTAGACACAAACAAGAGGAATTAGCCTCCGCGTACCGGCGGTATATATAAGGGACGGGGAACTGAGGACCGGGAAGAAATATATATATATTTTAGATGCAATAAGGTAATAGAGAGCAAGACACAGCGGGGGATAAAGACTTGACGAGGTAAAAGAAAAGAAAATAGTAGGAGGAGCAATGGAGAAGAGATGAACCGAGGAAAAGGAAATTAAGACAGAGGAAATGAAGCTGCAAAACTACAAAAGAAATAGGAAGTAAATAATATGCATAACACAAATAGAGAGGACAGGGTATGTGCTTGAAGTTTTAATTATGAAAGCTATGTAAACAATGCGTTTGTGCATGTTAGCACAGGAGTACAGAAGAAGACTGCAGCAAAATACTGGATTTCGCAAGCTGCAAGCTCTTCGAGTGGGATTCGGTGAATGCTTTACGTTGTGTTGAAGTCTGGTTACAGGGTGTTCACGAGATTTGTAATATCTGATATTAGATGTAACTGGAGTAATATATACCAGGCATGAGGTTTGATTTTAAAGAGCTTTCTGATTATCAAATTTTATGGGACAAAATCTGATATTTGAGAATTATATTAATTGATTGTACTTACTTACTTTTTATTATTCCAATTGACAAAATACATTGCATCAACGAAATAGAAACTTTTTTAGGTTAGTTTTAAAATAATAAACCTTACCTACATTCTTAATATCTTCAGTCAATTATGTTTGATTTTATGTTTATTTTATCAAACTTTATGGGACAAAATCTGATATTTGACGAATTGTATTAATTGATTGTACTTACTTTTTATTATTCCAATTGACAAAATACATTGCATCAACGAAATAGAAACTTTTTTAGGTTAGTTTTAAAATAATAAACCTTACCTACATTCTTAATATCTTCAGTCAATTATGTTTGATTTTATGTTTGATTTTATCAAACTTTATCGGACAAAATCTGATATTTGACGAATTGTATTAATTGATTGTACTTACTTTTATTATTTCAATTGACAAAATACATTGCATCAACGAAATAGAAACTTTTTAGGTTAGTTTTAAAATAATAAACCTTATTCTTAATATCTTCAGTCAATTATGTTTGATTTTATGTTTGATTTTATCAAACTTTATGACAAAATCTGAAACGAATTGTATTAATTGATTGTACATACTTACTTTTTATTATTCCAATTGACAAAATACATTGCATCAACGAAATAGAAACTTTTTTAGGTTAGTTTTAAAATAATAAACCTTACCTACATTCTTAATATCTTCAGTCAATTATGTTTGATTTTATGTTTGATTTTATCAAACTTTATGAGACAAAATCTGATATTTGACGAATTGTATTAATTGATTGTACTTACTTTTATTATTCCAATTGACAAAATACATTGCATCAACGAAATAGAAACTTTTTTAGGTTAGTTTTAAAATAATAAACCTTACCTACATTCTTAATATCTTCAGTCAATTATGTTTGATTTTATGTTTGATTTTATCAAACTTCATGGGACAAAATCTGATATTTGACGAATTGTATTAATTGATTGTATTTTTTTATTATTCCAATTGACAAAATACATTGCATCAAGGAAATAGAAACTTTTTTAGGTTAGTTTTAAAATAATAAACCTTACCTACATTCTTAATATCTTCAGTCAATTATGTTTGATTTTATGTTTGATTTTATCAAACTTTATGAGACAAAATCTGATATTTGACGAATTGTATTAATTGATTGTACTTACTTTTTTATTATTCAATTGACAAAATACATTGCATCAACGAAATAGAAACTTTTTTATTAGTTTTAAAATAATAAACCTTACCTACATTCTTAATATCTTCAGTCAATTATGTTTGATTTTATGTTTGATTTTATCAAACTTTAGGACAAAATCTGATATTTGACGAATTGTATTAATTGATTGTACATACTTACTTTTTATTATTCCAATTGACAAAATACATTGCATCAACGAAATAGAAACTTTTTTAGGTTAGTTTTAAAATAATAAACCTTACCTACATTCTTAATATCTTCAGTCAATTATGTTTGATTTTATGTTTGATTTTATCAAACTTCATGGGACAAAATCTGATATTTGACGAATTGTATTAATTGATTGTACTTACTTTTATTATTCCAATTGACAAAATACATTGCATCAACGAAATAGAAACTTTTTTAGGTTAGTTTTAAAATAATAAACCTTACCTACATTCTTAATATCTTCAGTCAATTATGTTTGATTTTATGTTTGATTTTATCAAACTTTATGAGACAAAATCTGATATTTGACGAATTGTATTAATTGATTGTACTTACTTTTTATTATTCCAATTGACAAAATACATTGCATCAACGAAATAGAAACTTTTTTAGGTTAGTTTTAAAATAATAAACCTTACCTACATTCTTAATATCTTCAGTCAATTATGTTTGATTTTATGTTTGATTTTATCAAACTTTATGAGACAAAATCTGATATTTGAAATTGTTTAATTGATTGTACATACTTACTTTTTATTATTCCAATTGACAAAATACATTGCATCAACGAAATAGAAACTTTTTTAGGTTAGTTTAAAATAATAAACCTTACCTTTCTTAATATCTTCAGTCAATTATGTTTGATTTTATGTTTGATTTTATCAAACTTTATGAGACAAAATCTGATATTTGACGAATATTAATTGATTGTACTTACTTTTTATTATTCCAATTGACAAAATACATTGCATCAACGAAATAGAAACTTTTTAGGTTAGTTTTAAAATAATAAACCTTACCTACATTCTTAATATCTTCAGTCAATTATGTTTGATTTTATGTTTGATTTTATCAAACTTCATGGGACAAAATCTGATATTTGACGAATTGTATTAATTGATTGTACTTACTTTTATTATTCCAATTGACAAAATACATTGCATCAACGAAATAGAAACTTTTTTTAGGTTAGTTTTAAAATAATAAACCTTACCTACATTCTTAATATCTTCAGTCAATTATGTTTGATTTTATGTTTGATTTTATCAAACTTTATGAGACAAAATCTGATATTTGACGAATTGTATTAATTGATTGTACTTACTTTTTATTATTCCAATTGACAAAATACATTGCATCAACGAAATAGAAACTTTTTTAGGTTAGTTTTAAAATAATAAACCTTACCTACATTCTTAATATCTTCAGTCAATTATGTTTGATTTTATGTTTGATTTTATCAAACTTTATGAGACAAAATCTGATATTTGACGAATTGTATTAATTGATTGTACTTACTTTTTATTATTCCAATTGACAAAATACATTGCATCAACGAAATAGAAACTTTTTTTAGGTTAGTTTTAAAATAATAAACCTTACCTACATTCTTAATATCTTCAGTCAATTATGTTTGATTTTATGTTTGATTTTATCAAACTTTATGAGACAAAATCTGATATTTGACGAATTGTATTAATTGATTGTACTTACTTTTTATTATTCCAATTGACAAAATACATTGCATAGGAAAATCAATAATATTAATTTACTTGAAAAATTCATCAACGAAATATAAACTTTTTGGGTTAGTTTTAAAATAATAAAGCTTATCTACATTTTTAATATCTTCAGTCAATTATGTTTTATTTTATCAAATTTTATGAGACAACTTTTTTAGATTAGTTTTAAAATAATAAACCTTACCTACATTCTTAATATCTTCAGTCAATTATGTTTGATTTTATCAAACTTTATGAGACAAAATCTGATATTTGACGAATTGTAATAATTGATTGTATTTACTTACTTTTTATTATTCCAATTGACAAAATAAATTGCATAGGAAAATCAATAATTATTAATTTACTTGAAAAATTCATCAACGAAATAGAAACGTTTTTCAAGTTAGTTTTAAAATAATAAACTTTACCTACATTCTTAATATCTTTAGGCAATTTATTAAACAATTTCAAGCAAACAACATTTGGTGATTTATTAATTATTGATTTATTAAATGGAATGTGAAATTTATTACATTGTCTGGTATTAATTGACATAAAATTTCATGAATACTTCATACAAATTTAAAATCTAAGAAAAGTTAACATTTTTTTTTAAAATATGTTTGAAACTGTAAAAATATTTTATCAAACATCTTACTATTCTCTTTTGAGATAGGAATAAATTGTATTGAAATGCCATATCTCAAACGAGATTCAACATATGCATAATACATAGAAACTAGCTGGGATTGTGTCAGCACAGATCTAAAATTAAAGAAAGAAAGATAACGAATTCAATTTTAAGATAACCTTAGTACAAATGATTAACCCTAAAAAAGTTACAGTACTTGATGCTGGAAGGTTAACATAATTTACATAATTATTATTTATCTTTTTTTTTTTATCAAATTGTGAAATTGTAAATATTTTTAATTTATTATTAATTATCATTTAGTTACTACTGTCACTTATTTACCCATTTGCAGTGTGAATATAATACATACAATATTTTGAGAAAGATCGGACACAATTAAAGAAAGATCATCAGCATGCATAGTAGACTTAATAAATGGCGATAATGCCTTTAAAATACCATTTACATGTAATATAAACAATACAGGACCCAAAACAGAACCTTGAGGAACTCCAAGGTATACGAGACGTGAGAGCTAATTTTATGTTGAATGATGTTTTAATGGAATCAGTGCGATATGTGGGAACTGATCTGAGATAAAATATTCTAATAATGGAGCTTATAGGGACATCTAAACTAATTTAGATGAAATTGTAATAATGTAATTTATACGAGACAGAACTGATTTTACGTACAATTTCATTATGTAGTCTGTATGAGATACGAGAACTGATCTTGGGTACAATTCCAGTTATGTAATGTGTACAAGACGTGAGATCTGATCTTATATGGAATTTATACGAAACATTACAACTGAGTTTAGATACAGTTTTGATAATTCAATTTTTGCGACATTTGAGAACTGACTAGTGATAATGGAGTTTATATGAAACATTAGAATTTATAAAATTTATACGAGATTTCAGAACTGATATTAAATACAATTTTGATAATAGAAATGATATGATACATGCGATTTAATATTCTAATTTTGTGATAATAGAATTCTGATATTAAGTAGAGCTTTGATCACATACAGTGATTGACATAAAATGGACGACAATTCCTGAGCTTTAAAAAATCAACTTTCATGTGTTTCATCATTGTTGAACAAAATGCCAAACTCTGCAGATCTTTTCCGAGTGGATTTCAGGGGAGACCTTTCCTCTGATGCCTCAACAGCGTGGCATGTTTTCCTCCTTGTTGTCAGCCTTCCATTCTGGAACGGTCTTTCACACTACCCATTGCGAATGCACGTTTTTCCCACCCCAACATTGTTGCTTTCCTTGCCGGTTCCACACCAGAGCGGTCACGAAATTTCGTCTTCACTGTTTCCACGGTTTCGACGTCTTTCATGAACCCAAACCATTGTCACTAATCTCTGGTCAGCCATGTTTGTTTATAACTGCACGGTTCCATGGTAGCGTGGTACCAACGTATATATGGCGGTACCAACATTTACATTCAACATTCACGAAGTGATTGTATTGTATTCTTTTTGTATTGTATTGTATTGTATTGTATTTATTAACATTCCATGGTATCCATACATGCTTACAGCTAGAATATGTAACAAGTCAAAAACTTAATACTATTATAAAAATCTTAATTTATAGTCACAGTCTAGATGAAATATATAAAGAAGAGATTTACAATATAGTCTACTAGTACAACACAAAAATTTTAGTATCAATTTCATGAAGTGTTATTGAATGTCATGAATTCACCTACAGAATTTAAGGCGTGATTCATTAGGTACTTTTTAATTTGGCCCTAATCTTATGTTTTGAGTTTCATTTTTATATCGATAGTCTATTAAAAATTTTTACTTCATATAACGCATCTTTTTGATAGCACGATAGACTTGCTGATGGAGTATGAAAGTCATTTTTGACGTGTATTTATACATAACTGTAATTAGTTGAGAAAGTTTTCAGGATTACAATTATTAATGAAAAGATATACTGACAAGCATGCATTATTTGTAGTTTTTTGAAAATAGTGCTAATGATTCCCTTATGGCACCTACTATTATTCTAATTACTCTTTTTGTAATAGAAATATATTGTTACTATCTGTGGAATTTCCCAAGAATATTATTCCAAAACTCATTACCGATTGAAGTATGCAAATGTATTGTTTTTAAGGAATTGATATTTACTATCTTTGCATAGATCTAATAGCAAAAAAAGCTGATTAGAATAATGGAGGGATAGGGACATCTAAACTAATTTAACGATGTAATTGTAATAATGGGAACTCTAACCGAGAGTTAGAACTGAGTTAGAGCAATTGGTACATTAAACCAAAGGTCCCGGGATACGATACCCGATCTCCGGAACAATTCCAGAAATTATTCAAATCAACTTTACAAGTTATACCTGAAATCTTGATTTGCATAATACACGTCACTGTTCGTTAACAGAAAACCACAATTTAAGTCACACGGAGTTGTTTGCATACAGTTTTGCTTGACGGTTGTCAGCCCACTTTTCTGTGGATATTTGAGAAAATTGATCGGTGTGGTTAGAGTTCCCGAGTAGCTCAGTGGTAGAGCGTTGGTAATTTAAAAATAAAGGTCCCGGGTTCGATACCCGGCTCCGGAACAATTTTTCCTCGAAATTATTCAAATCAACTTTTGAGTTATACCTGAAATCTTGATTTGCAAGCTGAAGTTAGTTTGGGGGTAATTTCTTTAATATGATTTTTCCAATTTAACAATTATCGATTTTTAAGCCAAAAATTTGGTTGTTGTTGTTTCTAAAATCTATTATTAATTATTGCGCTAGAAATTTTTTCCGTTGAATTTGGACAGGATTTATATTGAATTATGTTAGTTTTGTTACAATTTAATACTAATTTATTGACTGAGAACCAGTCACATATTTTGAAGAAAATTTCCTCTGTTGAAGATTGGAATGTGTGGAGTTATTGGCTGTAATTACTATACTTTGTCATCTGCAAATTTTCCTATGGGATGACCTACATCTTTTTTCCTTAGGGGGCAAGATCATTTATAAACACTAGAAAAAGTAGGGGACCTAATATTGATCCTTGAGGAATTCCATTATTAATAGTTCCCCATGTCGATGCAGATTTCATAGTTGGATTGATTTCAACTTTCTGTTGAATTTGATTATGAAATATTTATAAAGTAACATTATTTACATCGGACAGAATGTTCATAAAATTTATTTGTTTTGCATGAGATGTGATAAGAGAGATTTCGGGAATTTTAATGTGAAATATATATGGGGGTACGCACATTTTGTGACCTCCTGTACATTTTACGAGATGTAATGTCACTGTTCTGATAAATGGATTTTCTGTGACGCATAATAGTAAAAAGGTACAATTCTGAAAATGAGAATTTAATGAGATATAAGGTTTTATATTGAATAAATGTAGAATTTTACATTAATTTAAAATTCTAACCATGTAATTCCTGGTGTACATATGACCTGTTTGTTTAATAGAATTCTGGTCATGGTATTTTTTTACTGTTTATAGTATAATATAATGATAGCATTTGATAATGTAAATTTCACAAGCAATACGGTTTGATGTATGCATATGGAATCAATGAGTACCACAATGTGTATTGCATTTGTGTAATTCTGAACGTGAAACTTTTTTACGAATTTGATTATGAAATATTTATAAAGTAACATTATTTACATCAGACAGAATGTTTATAAAATTTATTTGTTTTGCATGAGATGTGATAAGAGAGATTTCGGGAATTTTGATGTGAAATTTTTAACAATTCCCAATCTAAATTTGGTCCTATACAAAATAATTAAATTTTATCTCACGATGCATATTTTTCTTAGTAATTACCACTCAAGCACAGTCGAAATTATGATCGAACCTTACTTGAATTTGTCATAATTACACTTCTAACTTATTCATATGGATACAAGGCTAGTATTTCTTATAATGTGCTTAAAAATATCTCTGTCCTAAAAACAATGAAACAGAATCTCAAACCATTTACGAAATAAAAATGTATCTGAAGTTAAAAATATCAATTTAGGCTTACAGGAATAAAAAAAAATTACTGAAATTCTTCAGACAAACCTCACAGAGAATACGATAGCCCTAAATTCTAATCCTTCTTAGAACTTAAAGAAAAATTACTTTTTTACAGTAGTACTTGTACATCATAGAAAACAACTGTTTGAACATCTGGTATTAAATATAAAATTTTAAGGATATTTTGTTACAGTGTTTTGTTTTTAAAACTTTTTTTTTGTGGAGGCCTTGGAATTTTTATTCTGCAGTGCGTTGTTTTGTTTCATGCGTTATTCGTTTGTTTCTCTTATGGAGTATTGTAATAAAAATAAAACCAACGTTTTTGCTGGATGTAGAAAATCCCGTCGGAAGATGAAGCAGGTAGGAAAACGCTAAGAATTTATATTAAAATAACAGAAATGTTTGGGAGTGCTGCAGTTCATCGATTCACGTGCTTCGCCGTGTTTGCAGCCTTCTTGGATCGATCCCTGTCTGTAGTCTGAATAATCGTGTACAAATTAGCACAGGTTATGACACTGATGCTTGTGCGCCGACACACCAGTGATGTGATTTACATGATACACTGACAGGCGTCTAAGCACATTAAAAAATAGGGATCTGAAACACAGAAACGCTAATAAAAACTGAGTTAATAGTTGGCAAAATTCGAAAGTATTTCTGTAAGTAAAATGTACTTATTTATTCACATATCTACCTACTTATTTATTTACCTATTTACCTACTTATTTATTTACTTATTTTCTCATTTTGTATTTAGCTACTTATTTACTTATTAATTTGTTTATTTAAGTATTTATTTATTTGTTTACTTACTTATGTATTTATATATTTTTTTATTTTTATTTGTTTATTTACTTATGTAGTTATTTATTTACTAATTTATTTAATACTTTATTAATTTATTTACTAATGTACTTATTTATTTACTAGTTTACTAATGCATTTACTAATTTACTTATTTATTTATTTATTTATTAATGTACTTGTTTATTTACTAGTTTACTAATTTATTTACTAATTTACTTATTTATTTACTACTTTACGTATTTATTTACCCATTTATTTGTTTATTTACTGATTTACTACGTATTTATTTTTACTTATTTATATGTTTATTTACTAATGTAATTATTTTGATTTACTTTTACTAATGTATTTACTAATTTACTGATTTATTTATTTACTTACTATTTAGTTACTAATGTACTTATTTACATACTAGTTTACTAATGTATTTACTAATTTACTGATTTATTTGTTTATTTACTAATTTACTTATTTATATGTTTATTTACTTATTTATTTATTTATTTTTATTTATTTCTTTATTACTAATGTACTTATTTATATACTAGTTTACTAATTTATTTACTAATTTACTTATTTATTTATTTATTTATTTACTTATTTATTTGTTTATTTACTTATTTATTTATTTAATTTTTGTTTACTTACTTATTTACTTATTTATTTACTATTTACTTATTTATATGTTTATTTACGTATTTATTTATTTACTTTTTTGTTTATTTACTAGTTACTTGTTTATTTACTAATTTACTTATTTATATGTTTATTTACCTAATTATTCATTTACTTTTTTGTTTACTTTCTAGTGTACTTATTTATTTACTAATTTACTTATTTATATGTTTATTTACTTATTTTTATTTACTTTACTTTTTGTTTACTTACTAGTTTACTTATTTATTTACTTTATTTACTTATTTATATGTTTATTTACTTATTTATTTATTTATTTACTTTTTTGTTTACTTACTTATTTACTTGTTTATTTACTAATTTATTATTTATTTGTTTATTTACTAATTTATTATTTATATGTTTATTTACCTAATTATTTATTTACTTTTTATTTACTTGTTTATTTACTTATTTACTTATTTATTTACTAATTTACTTATTTGTTTATTTACTAATTTACTTGTTTATTTACTAATTTACTTATTTATTTGTTTATTTACTAATTTACTTATTTATTTGTTTATTTACTTATTTATTTCTTCATTTACTAATGTACTTATTTATTTACTAATTTAGATATTAATTTAGTAATTTATTTATTTAATATGTATTCATTTATTTATTTACAATTTACTGATTTATTTAATAATTTACTTATTTATTTAATTAATTAATTTATTTATTTACTAACTTATTAGGATTTGCGAAAGACAACTTAATGAATTATTTTCATTTAAATATCGAACCCTGGACGTATGATGCTGGTGGTGGTACAGCTGAATTGAAAAGTACGGTCTGACCAGCAGGTCTGCCTATCGGGGGTGAAGTTTAATGAAATTCCAATAACCGTTACACTTCTCGCAGGGCAAGAAACAAGTGTTCCACTTAGGAAATTCTGCGCCGGGGAGAACTTCCAGGAGAAGGATTACAGGGGTAAAAACTCACAATAGCGGAGAGAGGGGATGTTGAACTTTATGTAGGACGACGAGCGTCCGGAAAATTACACCGGGTTTTTATCATCAAACGTTGAAATTTATTAAGAATATATATTTTAATTCCTATGTATCTGTATTGATAATGTCACTATGATTAGGCCATGTATGACAAAATTGAAAAAAAAATACCGTTCCAGATTTACTCTTGCAGCCAACACAAAACCTACATTGGATCACAATAATTACCTTTAAGTTTAAATACAGTGTCTGAGCTCATTCGATAAGTAATGGCAGCACTACTGTAAATCAGCGCTCCTAGCGGTGAGCATCGGAATCTTTTAGTACGTAATACCGCAGCGATTTTTTCACAAATTTGCAATATATATTGTAAATACAGTGCCTGTTTTTGATTTGTAGTAAACAATACAGCCCTCAAGGTACGAAAAAAGGTACTTCATAAAAATCCAAGTAGAGAAAATCATGCAACTTAGTGCTTTAGGGCATTACAAGAAGCCCGTGGGAGAAAAGTCCTACCATACTGAACTATTGAAGTTGGGAGGAAGCGAGACATTCGCTTTTAATCAAGAGTTGATATCCGAAGAGCTTTAGATTGATGAGTGAAAGAGATATCCAGAAATGCTGCTGCAGATGGAGTCCGCAGTCTTCCAAGAATTTGGCAACGTATCGTTTGATATGGCAGGAGACTGTATTTCTTTCTTTCTTTCTTTTGCTAATAATTGTAACATAAAATATAATATATACAGAAAAACTTTAGCTCGCCCCTGAAAGAGTAGAACTCGTGCTCAGGGGCGGATTCCTGAATTGAAATTAATAAGTATACAATACAATTTGTCTTATGTCTACTATGCAATTGCAGTATATAAATTTAAATTTACATTTTTTCAATTTTTATAAAATCCATACATAACTTTTTAAATTTAATACTAGAACTATTACAATTTACAAGATTAGGATATTTATATATAAATTTGTTATATATTCTTGGGCCTAAATTACTACTATGATTAAATACTGTAACAGTGTTGCATTTTGGTTCAAATAATCTTAAAGAATTCATACCTTTTTTTTGTTTCATGACTTGAGAATACAATTCAAAATTATTTAGTTTTTGATGTATGAATTTTATTAATACAATATAATAAATTTGTCTAACGTTAAGTACATTAAAGTCTAGAAACAAATTTCGAGATGGAAAATCAATAGGTTTATGAAGACATATTTTAATTATTTTCTTCTGTAATAAATATAGTTGATTAAAATTGGATTTAAATGAGCTACCCCCATCCTATAATGCCATACATAATTACCGATCGAAATAAAGTTAAATATATTGTGCGTAATAAACTTATTGACAAGTAATTCCTCAATAAAACAAAATAATATACTATTTTACGTATGTATGAAGTATGTAATGCCAAAAGTGACCTAAATAAATTTAATGTGAGACAGTGACTATGTTTCCATTACTTTTCGAGTGCCCTAGTGTTTTTACTTCATCATTATGACAGAATGTATTGCAATCCTGCCAGAATTAGGGAGTTATATTTGTGGACAGACAAGTAAATTATTTCACTTTGTTAGATCACAAAAAGTACAGTGATATTTTACTTTATTTGCAATGGACGATTTAAGTTTCCCCGTTGTAAATAAAACAATAGAGTACTTCCTTTTTCTGCACGATTCTTTCTCCGTTTACTTGTGTAAGTAGCTTGTTAAAAACAATGAACACAATATAATAATCCTGTAAACACTCCACAAGCCATCTTGGCGACACCCACTTGAAGATATTACATCTCATTGAGGTTCACTTAACAGTGATGTTAAACCAAATTCAAGTAATGTAAAAGTATCTGCAGCTCAATCGATAGCCTCTTTCCTCGTTACCATGGTAACACCTTTATAAAATTATAAAAGAAAGATTATAAAAATCTGTAATAAAAACAAGAGACTACATCTTTTTGCGCGATTGTGTTTTTTTATTTATCTATTTTTTAGAGGCCTTGTAAGTTGTATTTACAATACACAGACTGGTTACTAGAGAAACATATTATTGCTACATCTCAGCATAGATCTAGTGCTGTTGTAGGACATGATGGTACCATTAAATTACAGCCAATTTTCCATAAATCTTCAATATTTATGTCCACTTGTATACCAAAATCATTGCTTTGTATCATCTTAGCTGCTATGATTTATAGAGTGTATTTTACTGATATTTTTAGAAAAATAATACTCCCTTTGAATGTATAATAGTTACATTGACTAAAATGGCGGAACATCAAGAAACTGTATTAGCTTAAAAAGAAACGATACCCGAAGCTTTTTAAAAATGAATTTTGCTCTATATTTTCAGTACAAAAATGTGGTAAAAATTATACGGCATTTGCAATACTAAAAAATGTAATCGTGAAAGAAATAATATGTGATACACATGTGTTATGTGCTCATAAGAATTTCGGAAATAGAAGACTGGACTTCGTCTCTTCTTTTCTACAGTTTCCTCGTTTCTGTAATAATAATAGACTTCCAACAGACGTATTGATATGTATACTAATTTTTGCTCTAATAGCGCAATACGAAATTTTTCGTATAGATATGTATATTTGTGTTTGTATTTATAAATTATGTAAATACTCAGTTAAATAATGGTATTTTTGATGAAAATGAGTAAATTAAAAAAAGAAAATACTCTGTGATATGTGTGGAATGCATAGCAAACATTTTGTGGGTATTTGTGCCCTTATCAGATGTTGAGTCGCTTTTTAAACTTCCTGCGTTATGGATTTTTAAATCATTCGACCACTTTTATTGTTGTTTCCGGTAAATTAAATTTTCAAAAAAATTTTTTTCTTCTTTAAAATACCCTTTGATATATGTGAATGCATTGCATAACATTTTGTGGGAATTTGTGCCATTATCGGATGTTGAGACGTCATTTTTAAACTTCCTGAGTGGATTTTTGGCACATGCCCGCTTTTATCGGTTTCCAGTAACTTCTTTTTTTGCTACATTGCCAGACAAAAATGGATATAATTTCTGAACTATTAAAGATACATGCATGAAATTTAGAACACACATTCTTTAGACTATTAGGAAACTTTTCTGATAGACAACATTAAGATGCTATAACAGAATTTTGTTAATTGATTTCATTTTAAAATACGTCCGTTTGTTTGCAACAAAGGAAATGAAAATTGTTATTAAATTTTAATTGTTTATTTTATAAACGTAGGGACTAATATCAAAATTCGTCGGATAGTTTGTAGAACATACTTTTGTAAATACATTGAAAAAACTGTTTGAATCTATCTTTAAAAACGGTTTAGATATATCGGTTTTAGTGCAATCCTGCATTGGGTATATTTTTCAAATTTGGACCCCAAATAATTTTTTTCAAAATATTTTTATTTGGTTAAGTGACAGCTAGAGCTATCTACATACAAAAATTAATATTTTACACCAAATAGGAAAAAAGTTTTAAAAAATACCATCCTAAAATAATATTTGTTATATTCCCTTTTTTCTAGTAGAAAATCTATTGGAACCTGTGCTTCATGAAGTGGAATGTGGTACGAAAATTGGTATTTCTTAAGAAAATTTTCAATATTCTCTATTGTAATAACCAGGGAAAGGGATTTGGAGTATTATAACGAATGGTGAAACGTAGTATAGATATTCGTAGCTCAGTGACTATCAAGCGAGCTACATGGACGAGTACAGTCCACTTCATACAAACTTACACGCAACGTGCTATAAACGTATTTCAGAATGAACATATGGAATAGTTTAATGACATATAGTGGCCTACATACATAATCTGCATTCCTTTTTTTAATTACATGTGTTTTTCTTGGCAACGCACAAGACCCCAATAAACAACATTACAAATATACATAATTAAATATCAATCTCTGCTTCCTCGCGTGTCAGTGGAAATATTGATGGCTGATAGTTGTCTTCTGCATGGAACTCGCCTCTGAATATGTATGTTTCTCTGTCAGAAGCGTGTTAAATTAAAACCTTTATTTACAATATCATGAAATATGATAATATGTATACAACATACACTACAGTATTTACAATATATACAATATACTACAATATTTACAACATAGCCTAATACAGTATCATTAAATGTTGAACAAAATGTAGAACCAAACGAAATGGCATTTTCAATTAATGCTATGTTTTGTTGATGAAACAATTATTCCTGCTGTGCCTTGTTATAATAAATTGTAAATATCATTTTCAAAATTTCAAAATACAACTTTGCTCTGTTGCAAGGAAGGAAATTTTTTAACGTGGAAAAACTTCGCTCTACATCTGCAGAGACAATTGGAGAGTACTTGAAATAAGATAGGCTACGTAAATTAAATTCACATGTTGAATGACGTCATTGGGACACGTCTTTGTTAATACATCTGAAATCCGACCTAGAATACTATACCCATCATTTTTAATCAAAACTCTGTTCATTTTTTCACCAACACGCTTTCCTACTTCACCTTCTACTGCACTCAGTTTATTTAAGGTAAATATAACAAATTTGACTTAATATCCATGACTTCTTTTCCGATTGTTCTACCATTTAGCAGTTCCTGGCGTATTTGAATCGCAGCCGCGTCATCGGGATCAAAAGACTGGACCACTTTCTTCACAGATTGGAGGTGATGTGCGTAATAATTGCAAGCTTCTAACCATGACCCCCAGCTCTTAAGAACTGGACATGGGGGAAGCGGCAATTTAGGGAATTGTTTCCTGAATTTTGATACTCGATCTGGAGCTTTTACAAATATAGACTAGTCTTTCAATTTTGTATTGTTAGTTGGTTTCACTTTCGGCATTGTACCTGCACTTCACTACTCTGAACTGCAAACCTGTATGTTGAAGTTCTTATGCGACAACTGTCCCGTTCACCTGTTGTTGACGTGCAGAGATCTGCCAGTATGTCATGGAGGGGAGGACTTGGTATAAAGGGTTGTAAACAAATGACTGTGTAGATGCCAATACTAGCTTTTACTACTCCAAATTCCGTTCCCTAGTAATAACACATTTATTATGCAAGATTCTACAGAAATACTGAAGTATTCCTTGATACTAAAATAAACCTTTGCTTCTGGGTAACTTTTGCTGGATCATTTCACCGGCATTATCATCATTTCATTCAGAAGCTAAATAACCTGAGATGGTGATACAGCGTCGTAAAATAATCCACTGAAAAAATCACCTTTATCTGCCATTATACAGGGTGAATCTAAGTAATGTCCTTCATTTCAGGGGGTTATTTTCTGGTGTATTTTAAAACAAAAAAGTTTTTAATACAATTTTGCTCGTTTCTGCTTCCGTTTTGAGATAAAAATTGCTTTATATGAAATATTTCATAGCGTGTTTTTGGGAAAACCATTGATCTAATTCCCAATATGCTCAGTCAATTTTAGAAAGCAGTGTATTATGATAATAAATGATTGAAAGAATTTTAACTTTGCCCTTTAAATATGCAGAAATTTTATCCGAACAAATGTAACATTGTAAAATTCCTTCGCATAACAATATGCACATTTAAAGGACAAAACTAAAATTCTTTCATACGAGTATATTAATTGTCATAGTACACTGCACTCTTAAATTGATTTACCATTTTGGAAATTAAATCAATTGCTTTCCCAAAACACGCTGTGAAATGAATAATATAAAGCAATTTTTTCTCGAAAAGGAAGAAAAAACGAGCAACATTTTATAAAACTTTTTTTGTTTGAAATATCTCAAAGACTAACCCTCTGAAATTAATTGCATTACTTTCGGGTCTTTCTCTATATACAGGGTGTTTTAGAATAAGGGGTTGTTGGACAATAGCTTCATTTAGAAAATAATAAATTCTTACTTGAACAGATGAATTGCTTTAAATTTGTTACTTATAATGAAACTAACATCTGTCCATTCTTATTATTATTATCTTTAATTTCTCTAAATAGATTTACAAAACATCTAATGACAATTACATTAATATTCTCATTATAGAAATAAAATAAATATTCTCCCTGTAACATAGTCCTAGTAAGTTATATTAAATTAATTTTCCATTTTACTAGCTATCTCAAATATTAAATTAATTATAATTCATTGAATTAAATTAGCTCATAAATTAAGTTACTACTTTACCTTAAGATTTATCTAAATTTAAATAAATGTGTAGTGAAGATTATTGCTGGAGAACCTTTTTAAAAGTGAAAATATTTGTAATTTAAATTTATGTATTGTATTGATTAAGGCTGGTTGAAAGAGAAGGCCTTAAAGCCTTAACTCTGCCAGCGAAAATAAAACATTATTATTTATTATTATTATTATTATTATTATTATTATTATTATTACTTCGACAAACCTTGAGTGCATGTTTCTCACAACAAAACAAGGAAAAAGTTCATATAAACATATGTCCGAAAATCCTTAGGTTTTTAGCTATCAATGAAAGAACATAATGAAACATCTGTTAGATATTGTCAGCTTGGTAGCAAGTGTTGCAACTTGAATCAATTCAGAAACTCATAACAAATAAAGATTACGTTCAACGGGTTTCGAGGTACAACCCAAGAACTTAAGTTTGTAATCGATAATAATTCATTTTGTTAGATAATCGAATGATGTTATCGATACAAGTCTGCTGATGCACCCATTATATCCTAATGTCTATGTGTTGCCAAGGAGACTTGTTTACTGCAGTCATTTGTCATTTGAACATTTGTTATGAATTTCTGACTTGATTAAAGTTGCAAAATTTGCTGCCAAGCTGACAATGTCTAACAGATATTTCATTGTGTTCTTTCTTTAATAACTAAAAATCTAAGGATTTTCGGACATAAGTTTATATTAATTTTTTTTTCTTGTTTTGGTGTGAGGAACATGCCGTCAAGATTTGTCAAAGTATTTCTGAAACACCCTATATATTTATCTTCTGTTAAGTTTCTTTATACACAATTTGCCATCTCTGGTCATATCGCATGTGTAGGATCTTTGGGTATATCAGTAGGCCTGGATTATTGTTAGGTTTCTGTTTTTATTTTGTGTTATAGGTGGCTTGTGCCATGTAACTGATTTTTATTTGTTTTAATGTTTGTGATATTGGTGATTAAGGCGGTGATGAATCATATACATAAATTTCTAATTTGCTTTCGTGACTGAGGAAAACCACGAAAATCCCAGTTAGATTTGACGCCACGGTGTTCTGAACCCAGGACCTGCAGAATACGAATTCAAACGTAATTTTTTAATGTTTATGATATTGATGATTTTTTTTCCGTTGATGAATCATATCTATTAGATGCTTTATGGTTGTGCTAACAGATTTTTACTTTCAACAATGTGACGCTGAAACGTGTGTTCAGGTTACTCCCGACAGTCCTGACGTATTTTGTCATGATTGGTTAATTAATATTAACCCGGCACACTCACATTCATACAAATTTCCAGACTCTCGACAACGGGAATTTTCTTCTCCAAGAAAAACTCGTTCGGTCATGTTCGAACCTGGGACCTCCTGATCTGAAAGCTAGCATGCTGACCAACAGACCACGGAGGCATGTTCTACATATCAATTTAATTACATGTGTCGTACTTCTGCGTAAAATGGTATTGGATAATGTTTTCATAAAGGTCCGCACCATTCGGTTGACCTCGGACATGCAACGGAAATATCCGAACGTAATTACACGTTATTTCTTGTGCATTCGCCGACCTGGAATAATAATTGAATAACAGTTTTGAGTTAATTGTATAATAATGTTACAGTTACTATTAAAATGTCCTTTGATATTAAATGTTTAGAGTTAATTACTAATATAATTTTATAATTGTGTTCTTTTATGAATAATTGAGGGATCTCACGCTCTCTGCTAACACACGATGACTATGAAATTTATAAAAGGGATGTTCTGTTATTGTTAGCGCGCTGGGTCCATTGTGAACATAAAATTAGTGTAACTAGTTCGACCCTCGGCAAATGAGCAAACTGTTGCCGTGATGTTTTACTCCCATAATCGAGGTCGTCCCCACAGCAGGTAAAGTTTGTTATACGTTATAAAAATTCATTGAATAAATAGCATATAGAAACACATTTATGAAATGGATTACCGCTCTTTCTTGTGTCTTTTTCTTTTAAAAATAATTTCCTTCCAATTACTTTCTGCTTTGTCCATCACAGGTCTCTGTGTTTCTACGAGATTGCAGAGATGCAGAGATAACTAGCTCAATCTAGAAGTTTATACGGATGGACATTGTATGTTTCTTTTTATTATAGTAGGTTATTTTACGTCGCTGTATTCTTTCATCTTAGGTTATATTCTTTCTGAATGAGTTTGAATTCTTAATGCCGGTGAAATGAGTTCTTCTTGGGTCCATTCAATGAAAGTTTGTCCATTCATTTTTCGCTCATATTGGATTGATTCTTTCTTCAGAAAACCTTTCTTCCAGGTTGTTTTCCATTCTTTCCGGGAATCGAACCATTCTTTCCACTTGGTTTTTCGGCCAGACGCGCTAACCGTTACTCCACAGGTGTGAACTGTACATTGTTCAACTCATATTTAATCTCTTTTACTCTTTTCTTATTTTCGGTTGTCCATTCCTTCCTTCGTCTTGGTTGTCCATTCTTTCCTCATCTAGCTTTTCCATTCTTTCTTCATCTTGTTTGTCCATTCTTTCCTCATCTTGTTTGTCCATTCTTTCTTCATCTTATTTTTCTCCATTCTTTCCTTTCATCTTGTTTGTCCATTCTTTCTTCATCTTATTTCTCCATTCTTTCTTCTCTTGTCTTTCATTCTTTCCTCATCTTGTTTGTCCATTCTTTCTTCATCTTGTTTTTCATTCTTTCTTCATCTTGTTTGTCCATTCTTTCCTCATCTTGTTTCTCCATTCTTTCTTCTCATCTTTTTCTTCATTCTTTTTCTTCATCTTGTTTGTCCATTCTTTCTTCATCTTGTTTTTCATTCTTTCTTCTTCTTGTTTATTCATTCTTTCCTCATCTTGTTTGTCCATTCTTTCCTCATCTTATTTCTCCATTCTTTCCTCATTTTGTTTGTCCATTCTTTCTCATCTTGTTTGTCCATTCTTTCCCTTATTTTTCATCTTATTTCTCCATTCTTTCCTCATCTTGTTTGTTCATTCTTTCCTCATCTTATTTTCCATTCTTTCTTCTCATCTTATTTCTCCATTCTTTCCTCATCTTGTTTATTCATTCTTTCCTCATCTTGTTTGTCCATTCTTTCCTCATCTTGTTTCTCCATTCTTTCTTCATCTTATTTTTCCATTCTTTCTTCTTCTTGTTTGTTCATTCTTTCCTCATCTTGTTTATTCATTCTTTCTCATCTTGTTTATTCATTCTTTCCTCTTCTTGTTTATTCATTCTTTCCTAATCTTGTTTGTCCATTCTTTCTTCATCTTGTTTGTCTTCATTCTTTTTCCTCATCTTGTTTGTCCATTCTTTCTTCATCTTATTTCTCCATTCTTTCCTCATCTTGTTTATTCATTCTTTCCTCATCTTGTTTGTCCATTCTTTCTTTATCTTGTTTATTCATTCTTTCCTCATCTTATTTCTCCATTCTTTCCTCATCTTGTTTATTCATTCTTTCTCATCTTGTTTGTCCATTCTTTCCTCATCTTGTTTGTTCATTCTTTCTTCATCTTGTTTGTCCATTCTTTCCTCATCTTGTTTGTTCATTCTTTCTTCATCTTGTTTGTTCATTCTTTCTTCATCTTGTTTGTTCATTCTTTCCTCATCTTGTTTGTCCATTCTTTCTTCATCTTGTTTGTCCATTCTTTCTTCATCTTATTTTTCCATTCTTTCCTCATCTTGTTTATTCATTCTTTCCTCATCTTGTTTGTCCATTCTTTCTTCATCTTATTTTTCCATTCTTTCTTCTTCTTGGTTGTCCATTCTTTCCTCATCTTGTTTGTCCATTCTTTCTTCATCTTGTTTTTCATTCTTTCTTCTTCTTGTTTGTTCATTCTTTCCTCATCTTGTTTGTCCATTCTTTCTTCATCTTGTTTGTTTGTCCATTCTTTCTTCATCTTGTTTGTCCATTCTTTCTTCATCTTGTTTGTTCATTCTTTCCTCATCTTGTTTATTCATTCTTTTTCCTTATTTTTCATTCTTGTTTGTCCATTCTTTCTCATCTTGTTTGTCCATTCTTTCCTCATCTTATTTTTCCATTCTTTCCTTCTTCTTGTTTATTCATTCTTTCCTCATCTTGTTTGTCCATTCTTTCTTCGTCTTATTTTTTCATTCTTTCTTCTTCTTGGTTGTCCATTCTTTCCTCATCTTGTTTGTCCATTCTTTCTTCGTCTTATTTTTCATTCTTTCTTCTTCTTGGTTGTCCATTCTTTCCTCATCTTGTTTGTCCATTCTTTCTTCTCATTTATTTTCATTCTTTCCTTCTTCTTGTTTATTCATTCTTTCCTCATCTTGTTTATTCATTCTTTCTTCATCTTGTTTTTCATTCTTTCTTCATCTTGTTTGTCCATTCTTTCTTCATCTTGTTTGTCCATTCTTTCTTCATCTTATTTTTCCATTCTTTTCCTTCATCTTGTTTATTCATTCTTTCCTCATCTTGTTTGTCCATTCTTTCTTCGTCTTATTTTTTCATTCTTTCTTCTTCTTGGTTGTCCATTCTTTCCTCATCTTGTTTGTCCATTCTTTCTTCGTCTTATTTTTCCATTCTTTCTTCTTCTTGGTTGTCCACTATTTCCTCATCTTGTTTGTACATTCTTTCCTCATCTAGATTGTCCACCCTTCCTTCTTCCTATTTTTTCCATAATCATTTTCTGCTTCCTCTAAGTATCTCCTTCTCTAAAGTTTCTTTGTTTCTCTCCTTATTGGTTTATCCTGTGTTTCTCAGCTTCTTATTCTTTGATGTTTAATTCATTCTCATTTTTATTTGTATTTCTCCCTCGTTTCTTTTACAGTCTTCGTTCTATTTTTTCCACCTTCAATTATCTTTCCACTTTACAAAAAAAATTTTGTGTCCGTTATTTACTATCTGATCAGTTACCTCTTAGTTAATATAAACTTACTATTTCATTGAAGTCAACTCAGTTTATGTGATTTATAATGGACAAACTTCATGACGTGATTCGAACCCAAAGTCCATCATTTTTCTTACATTCCTGCCGTCTGCATGTCCCTTAAATGCATGCTGTATGCAGCACAGTACTGTCGGAGAAGTTGCCGTAGAAGCTGGGCGGTACAGAGCGTAAATTACTTGTTGATTCCTTCAGATTGATTTGGAATGTTACAAATTAAACAGAAATTTTATCCATAATCTCTACCAAGATCTCGTTCACTGGATGATTTGAAGTTCATAAAATTATTGTAGGCAAATAACTGATAGGTCAGTTTCTGTCAGATGCGTTTCCAATTCACTGTGGGCTAAACCAAGGAGATGCACTATCACCTTTACTTTTTAACTTTGCTCTAGAGTATGCCATTAGGAAAGTCCAGGATAACAGAGAGGGTTTGGAATTGAACGGGTTACATCAGCTTCTTGTCAATGCGGATGACGTGAATATGTTAGAAGAAAATCCACAAACAATTAGGGAAATCTCGGAAATTCTTCTTGAAGCAAGTAAAGACATAGAGTTGGATGTAAATCCCGAAAAGACTAAGTATATATGATTATGTCTCGTGACCAGAATATTGTACGAAATGGAAATATAAAAATTGGAAATTTATCTTTTGAAGAGTTGGAGAAGTTCAAATATCTTGGAGCAACAGTAACAAATATAAATGACACTCGGGAGGAAATTAAACACAGAATAAATAGGGGAAATGCCTGTTATTATTCGGTTGAGAAACTTTTATCATCCAGTCTGCTGTCAAAAATTCTGAAAGTTAGAATTTATAAAACAGTTATATTACCGGTTGTTCTGTGCGGTTGTGAAACTTGGACTCCCACTTTGAGAGAGGAACAGAGATTAAGGGCTTTTGAGAATAAGATTCTTCGGAAAATATTTGGGTCTAAAAGGGATGAAGTTACAAGAGAATGGAGAAAGTTACACAAAACAGAAATGCACGCATTGTATTCTTCACCTGACATAATTAGGAACATTAAATTCAGACGTTTGAGATGGGCAGGGCACGTAGCACGTATGGGCGAATCCAGAAATGTATATAGAATGTTAGTTGGGAGACCGGAGGGAAAAAGACCTTTAGGGAGGCCGAGACGTAGATGGGAAGATAATATTAAAATGGATTTGAGGGAGTTGGGATATGATGATAGATAATGGATTAATCTTGCTCAGGATAGGGACCAATGGCGGGCTTATGTGAGGGCGGCAATGAACCTCCGGGTTCCTTAAAAGTAAGTAAGTAAGTAAGGCAAGTAACTACTTTAAGCAGGAACCATAATTACTATTTTTTTAAATTCATGTTGGATTGGAGCACGTCAGAAATGTCATCCCTTGCAAACTGTCACTTCTGTGTCCAGAGGAGAGTCGGGAAGCGTGAAAGAATGTACCTGGATGAAAAATGTATGTGCTTTCTGCTACGTCTTCGATTTTATCGCGCCTGTGTGAAATTGTAAGCCTATTTCGATGTTTGCCAGTTGCTACAGTCTCCTCTGTTCTCACACACTGTCGTTTTTTTTTTGTTATTGTTTTCCAACCCTCTCTCGAAGTGTTACGCAAGTGACAAATATCATCCAGAAAATATACAGTAGATTCCCGCCCACAAATTTGTTCCTTATATAGCCAAACGGTTTTATTATTGAGTGAAATAGTGACCTAAGTACATTTCATGTTTTATGGAGGATATTTCCAAGTATATCAATACCAACAAATTATATCGTTTCCATTTTCTGTTCGTTACTTACAACCACATATTCGTTCATTGATACTTATTGTTCTAAATGCAATTTGTTACATTCCATTACATTTCATTCCTTATGGGAAATGTAATTTGTATTCCTCAGTTATAGAAACATTTTCAGAACACACAAAATTATAGATGGTATATTATGTTCTATTAAGGCTTCGTAACTGTTACCTGTCACAAATTTGTCTTAAGAAAACTAGAAAGCTAATAAGTCTTGTATACAATTATTCACGAATTCGACTTTGGAACGATTTATGTATAGATCGATCATACTACCTCATTTGTAAACGTATTTCTTGATGTTAAATGGCCGCTTGCTTAAGACAATATATTGCGAGCTGCTTCTAGAAAGGCTTTGTCCAATATCTTTCTCCCAGAAAATATTACGTATATTATTTATCAAATTTCTACAAAAGAATCTGTCAACTACGAGCAAAATCATACCTTCACAACTTAACATAAGCAATCACATGATGAAACAGTTCTATTACCAGTTCTGTGTGGTTGTAAAGATTGGACTTTCACTTTGAGAGAGTAACAGACGTTAAAGATATTCGAGAATAAGGTGCTTAGGAAAATATTTGGGACTAAGAGGGATGAAGTTACAGGATAATGGAGAAAATTACAGAACTTAGAACTGCACGCATTGTATTTTTCACCTGACATAATTAGGAATATAAATTTCAGACAATCTATTATCAGGCAGTACATCTCACTCGACGATATGTGTCAGAGGAAGAACAATTGTTTGTATGCATCTGAAGTCTGATTAGTGTAACATGTAGCTAGCCTGTGATATATGCAATGGAGGGGGAAAGGAACTGGCCAACCTACCCCATTATCTCCTGACTTAGATGTCTCATAAGTGGTGCCTTGTTGGTATCACTTGTTGCGTTCAGATCTGTTCTTTTCATTCATTCATTCATTATTTTGTATGCAGATGCTACAGCTTTCCTAAATGTTTATAGGTCACTTGATGTTCTTACAGAACAAACAGAAAACACATAAGATCAGTGTAAAGTTTGGTTTCATAAAAATGTTTTTTTATCAATAATGAAAAAACACACGCTGACATTTACTGAAAAGATATTAGTGAGGGTAACCAAGAGGATATTAAACTGTTAGGTTTCCTCATATATAGACATCTATCTTGGAAATCACATATTAGGTATGTATACATTAAGTTATCTTCTGTAACCTATTTGTTAAAAAAATTGATGAACATTGTTAGTTTTGAATATGTTCGAAATGCATACTCTGCCTTTTTTCAAAGTGTATTTAGATATGGACTTATTTTGTGGGGAAATTCTGGTGATATTACAGACATTTTATTAATTCAAAAGAAAGTTATTAGAATAGTAGTAGTAGTAGTAGTATTTATTTATTTAACCTGGTAGAGATAAGGCCGTCAGGCCTTCTCTGCCCCTCTACCAGGAGATTCCAACTACAATATCAACAATAAAATTACAATTAAGTTAGTATTAAATTTACAATTACAATTACAAATAATATTACAATTAGTATTAAATTTACAATTACAATAAAATCAAAGTACGAAAAGATTACCTGAATAATTAAAGCTAGATAATTTATCATAGAGAAACAAAGAATATTTTATATTTACTGAATTACAAATTAAATCTAGAATAACAAAATTGTATAGTGATGAAATTACTGAACATTGAAATATTTTGTGATAGATTAAAGAAACTATTTACAAGTAATCAATTACTGACCAAGTGCCTAGTAAGTTTGCGTTTGAATTCAATTTTATTTCGACAGTCCCTGATGCTAGCAGGTAGCGAATTCCAGAGTCTTGGCAGGGCTATTGTGAAAGAAGATGAGTATGAGGAGGTGCGATGGGATGGTATTGTTAGTATTGTTTCATGACGAGAGCGTGTGTTCAGATTGTGGTGGGAAGAAAGGTAAGTGAAGCGAGACGACAGGTACGAAGGAATAGAAGAGTTCAAGATTTCGAAGAGAAAGAGAAGTGAATGTAAATTTCTTTTCTTATCTAGTTTAAGCCAACCTATTGCTTCCAGGGATGGGGTAATATGATCATATTTACGAACATTGCTTACAAAACGTACACACAAATTATGAGCACGTTGAAGTTTCATTTTGTTGTCGCTGGAGAGGTCAGTCAGTAAAATGTCCGCATAGTCAAAATAGGGAAATGCAAGTGTCTGCAGAAGGGACTTTTTTAAGCAACTGACAGCTTAAAAAATTAGAACACACTGTAGACCTCTGTTCATACAGACAGGTATTCAGACCGTCATAAATCTGTACATATATGATGTTCTAGTGTTTATGAAAGAACATTTGCAAGATTTTAATACGAGAAGTGAGGTACACAATCATACAACGAGGAATAGGCAATTATTAGATTATCCACTTTGTAGACTTAGTGTGACAAAAAATACTATAAATTGATTGGAATCAAATTATTTAATAAGCTCCCTATAAACATTCAACTTCTTCCTGTCCAAACTTATAAAAAAAATTGTACAGTTGGTTAATTAAAAACCCACTTTGCTCAAAAATACGTTCTTTGAAATTGACATACATTTTTAAACAATGCAGTTTTAAATGTTATGGTTGTTGTTTCTTAATTTTTTTTAATAATGAGATTTTAAATGAAACCTAGTGGTAAATCAATTTACATTTAAATCTCAATGTATTAATGAACAGAGCAAATTGCACTGCCTTATGTTGCATTTTTAAAGTTTGTTATTAGTATCTGTTTGTAGTATTCTTAATTAGTTATTAAACATATGACAACTAGTACTTGATACTGTCTTTTATCTAGTAAATATAGTACTTTTAATTTTATATTATGTAATTTGATAAATATCTACATTGTTTTAATAATTAAATTTTTATTTTGTATATCTATGAAATATATTGCAGTAAGATTGTAACATCCGACAATGTCTACATTGAAGTTTTTCATTCAATGACAATAAATACTATTATTATTATTATTATTATTATTATTATTATTAATATTATTATTATTATTATTATTCATTTATTTTATTCCATAGATCTTACATGAGCAATGAAGCTTTAAGATGTGGAACAAGTCAAAATTTTACAATATTACAATTACAATTTTTACAAAATTTTATAGTTTTACAATTTAGTAATTTTCTACAATTTTTACAATTTTGTGCAATTTTTTACAATATTTTGGCGAGATGTAGTGAGATGAGGTGAGGTGCGAGGATTCGCCAAAATATTACCTGGCATTTGCCTTTTGGTTGGAGAAAACCTCGGAAAAACCCAACCAGGTAATCAAATCAAAGGGGGGGGGTAGTCAAATCAAAGGGGTTGATGCCAAGGACTCGCCATAGACCATCCGGCTTTAGTCCCACGGCTGGGGAAAACCTAGGAAGAAACAATTCAATGAGACCAAAAGGGGATCCAACCCAAGCCCGAACGCAGCTCCGGATCAGCAGCCCAGCGAGTCTGCCGACTGAGCTACGTCGATGGCTCTAGTCGTACAT
This sequence comes from Periplaneta americana, assembly GCA_025594305.2. Taxonomy (NCBI): domain Eukaryota; kingdom Metazoa; phylum Arthropoda; class Insecta; order Blattodea; family Blattidae; genus Periplaneta; species Periplaneta americana. The sequence continues at coordinate 200,782,531 of JAJSOF020000003.1, read as the reverse complement.
TTCACTAAACAACAATAAATTCAGACGTTTGAGATGGGCAGGTCATATAGCACATATGAATTAATCCAGAAATGCGTATAGAGTGTTAGTTGGGAGGCCTGAGGGGGAAAAAGAGCTTTAGAAAGGCCGAGACGTAGATGGAAGGATAATATTAACATGGATTTGAAGAAAGTGGGATACGATGGTAGGGACTGGATTAATTTTGCTTAAGATAGGGATCGATGACGGGCTTATGTGAGGGCGGCAATGAACCTCCGGGTTCTTTAAAAGCCATTTGTAAGTAAGTAATCAGGTGATCAAATGTACAAAATTTTAAGTTAATGTGTTAAGTTTGGATGCTAAATGTACAAGTTAATTTGTCTTCTGTGATGACTATTCTTGCATTTCATTCATTCATTCATTCATTCATTCATTCATTCATTCATTCATTCATTCATTCATTCACACCCAAGAATAGGTCTTTCACTGGTAACTCAATATTCTGCATTCTTCCCCCTTTCCCGCCTTCCTCTTTGTCTCCTCATATGATCCATATATCTTAATGTTGTCTATCATCTGATATCTTCTTCTGCCCCGAACTCTTCTCCCGTTCACCATTCCTTCCAGTGCATCCTTCAGTACGTAGTTTCTTCTCAGCCAGTGACCCAGCCAATTCCTTTTCCTCTTCCTGATCAGTTTCAGCATCGTTCTTTCTTCACCCACTCTTTCTAACACATCTTCATTTCTTATTCTGTCTGTCCATTTCACATGCTCCATTCTTTCCCATATCCACATTTCAAATGCTTCTAGTCGGTTCTCTTCAATTCGTAACGTTCGTGTTTCTATCCAATACAATGTTACACTCCATATAGAGCACTACACTAGTCTCTTTCTTAGTTCTTTTTACAAAAATTAACACAAAATACTTCTTTCCCTATTAAAACGAACCTTCTTTGGTATAGCAATGCTTCTTTCCATGGATTATTGCTTAGTTAACTGTCCGATGACAGGTTTGAACCTCATAAGGAACAGCAATACGATATAATTCATGAGGAAACTGAGCCAGGAGATAATGGGTTAAGGTGATGAGCTCTTTTCAGCCTCCATTCCATGGATTACTAATGTAAATTTCATTGCTAGATAAATTAGATTATTATGGAATTAAAGGTGTTGCACACCAATGGTTTCACTCATATCTCATAGATAGGAAACAGAAAGTTGAAATCAATACAACTATGAAATCTGCATCGACATGGGGAACTATTAATAATGGAATTCCTCAAGGATCAATATTAGGTCCCCTACTTTTTCTAGTGTTTATAAATGATCTTGCCCCCCTAATAAAAGATGTTGGTCATCCCATATTATTTGCAGATGACACAAGTATAGTAATTACAGCCAATAACTCCAACACATTCCAATCTTCAACAGAGGAAATTCTCTTCAAAATATGTGACTGGTTCTCAGTCAATAAATTAGTATTAAATTGTAACAAAACTAACATAATTCAATTTAAATCCTGTCCAAATTCAACGTCGCAATTTTCTAGCGCAATAATTAACAATAGATCCCTATTAGAAACAACAACAATCAAATTTCTTAGCTTAAAAATCGATAATGTGTTAAATTGGAAAAATCGTATTAAAGAAATTACCCCCAAACTAAATTCAGCTTGTTTTGCTATTAGATCTATGCAAAACATAGTAAATATCAATACCTTAAAAACAATATACTTTGCATACTTCCACTCGGTAATGAGTTTTGGAATAATATTCTGGGGAAATTCAACAGATAGTAACAATATATTTCCTAACAAAAAGAGTAATTAGAATAATAGTAGGTGCCAAATCTAGGGAATCGTGTAGGACTATTTTCAAAAAACTACAAATAATGCCCATGGCTTGTCAGTATATCTTTTCATTAATAATCTTCCTCGTATGTAATCGTGAAAACTTTGTAACTAATTCAACAGTTCATAGCATAAATACACGTCAAAAAATGACTTTCATACTCCATCGGCAAGTCTATCGTGCTATAAAAAAGGAGTGCGTTATATGGCAGTAAAATTTTTAATAGCCTCCCTAACGATATAAAAAATGAAACTCAAAACATAAGATTATTTAGGGCCAAATTAAAGAAGTACCTAATTTCTCACGCCTTCTATTCTGTAGATGAATTCATGACATTCAATAACACTTCATGAAATTGATACTAAAACTTTGTGTTGTACTAGTAGACTATATTGTAAATCTCTTCTGTATATATTTCATCTAGACTGTGACTATAAATCAAGACTTTATGATAGTATTAAGTTTTTTTACTTGTTCCATATTCTAGCTGTAAAGCAATGTATGAATACCATGGAATGTTAATAAATACAATACAATACAATACAATACTATACTATACAATACAATGTGTGCTATGTAAGATGTAATTTAATTTTTTTATACATAATGTTCCATAATTTTCATGTTTGTGTACATCTGAAGTTTTAATGTTACGTTTTAATCATACTGTTCAAATAATTACAGTACAGTAGAGCGTCTCGTTTAGGCACAGTAAAACGTAAAAAAATACAGTTAACGTAGGGGGGGGGGCGGAGGACGAGCCGTACGATAAACACGAGGGATGCACAAGATTTTTGTTACAAGATTTATGGCGGAGCATTAATTGAAATTATATTTTCCAAAAACACACAAAACAAAAGAACACAAATTGCATAACTTTATGATACAGACATTTTAACAAATAAGCAATTGTAACGTTGAAATTATTCAATATACCAAATCAAATTTTGCCACTTATATGATGTTGCTTTCAAGCAGCATTTTTACGGTCATGACCAGGCTTTGAGACTTTGGACCCGATGCAATAAGTTTACTGTGCATGCACTATAGATTGTTGACTCGCTGCAGGTAGGTAGAGATGTGTTGAGGTAACAACGTTGCTATTTAGAGTAGAGTACGGTAGTATGGGGAAACACACACATATGTACATTCTGAAAGTAAATATACATTACACAATGATAATGTCAAAAGAATGTGAAAAGCATTTATTCTCTGTCTTTTATAAGCATTTGTGTTTAATTATCCACAGTGTTAATGGTGTAAATAACATGTAGCGATTTTATTTTTTCTTCATTTATCCTATTGGTCGTCTTTAGGAAGTGCAGTTACAGTACCGAATTGCTATGTACTACAAGATACATTCTCAGTGTCTCAAACGTGAATCTTTTTCGGTTATCTGCCAAAGTTTGTACTGTAGAAAGCTGCGCTCTACGTCGTATGACGTGATAGGAGCAAAACGAAAAAACCTAACATCATCGCAGTCTCTAAGAGACAGTCCTTTATTCTCGGGGGACTCTGTCCAGCTGTTTATGTTACACAATGTTCCATATCCGTTATTTTTACATAAAATTGATTTCCACTTCTGTTTTACACATTCAGTAACCGGTGTACTTGATGTCTCATTAATTCTCTGCATCATTTTCTAAATTAATTTGAGGACTTCCGGCATATTTTGCTCTGACTTTTCTAACCGTGTAATAGTTTCAGACACAGTTTTATGAAAACCAAATTATTCGTCAGAACCTTCAAATCCAGAGCGTTTTCCTTTGCGTATTTGTTGGCATTCACTCTACAGTACCCCCCCCCACTGTACGCTTTACCACTATACTCAGTACGCCGTTATGCGGATTTCCCACTGAACTGCTCTATTGGGTCCGAAGTCTCGAAGCCTGGTCATGACTTTCATTCTTTGTGTGACTAACATAATCTCATCGTCTTCTGTGGCCGAATTAACAAAACTATAAAGTATATTGTTCTGAAGTGACAATACTATTTCCTAAACATAATTACAGTACTGTACTTGTCCCCACAAGTGTCACTATCGATTTTTCAATTTTTTAGACCCGACGGGGACTCGAATCCGGACAGCCATCCCAGGGGACGTTAAGCAATAGACTCTCATTTAGACGTGCCAATAAAATTGGTGAAAATCACCGGAGTGAATGGCACAACAGCTGCTGTAACTTTGAGGAAGCAAGTGGAAAATTACTGTCATACGTGCTTAGTTTTAGCGTGCACCCATTTCCTGCTATAGGCTACTGCATATTGAAGTGTTTTGTTTACAGTAGCAAATAACAACTATTTGAAGTAGCTGGGAGAAAAGCCTCTCTCCGCCACTGACAGAGAAAGTTGGAAGCTCCCCCTCCCCCACCTCTCCTTGGCATTGTAGTCAATAGCAACAGTGAAGTAAATTCATTTTAATACGAGGCTGGAATACTCCCCTATTCATGAAATTTGGATACTGCGCCGTGAGATAAAAGAAGTCTGGAATGGACATGACATTGAATATTCCCTGTCGCGACATTCAAGAACACGTGTGGCTGACGTTGATGTGGTCGTGCAATGTTCACGTGGCGGGCCGATTTTGCAACTCTAACGTGTTCTGAACTGTAATTAACATTTGCTTTAACTGATACAGGGAGGGAATTGAAAGAGACCAAGAATCTAAGGAAATGAAGAACTGAAGACGGGGGGGGGGGAAAGCGAAAAAGCAAGAAAATATAAGCGGCTAATATAGTGACTGAGATAATACAGTGTGTCCCAAAAGTCATAGTGGAGTTTCAGAGGATTATATTTTTGAATTGATAGAGGTAGAAATGTAATATTGGTGCGAAATGAAAATAAAACTTTCAAAGTTTTTCGTCTGTAACTTTCAGGAACTGAAGGATATAAAAAAGACGGTAACAATAGAACAAATGTAATAATTTTCATTGGTACAGTTAATTGTAGGGGAGAGTCGGGTATTATCGGACATCGGGTAATATCGGACAGTGAGTTTCTTTCATTTACCACACGATGAAAGTACCTGATTGACATGGTTACGTTTCTGTGATGTCGCATAGAGAAACGTAACCATGTCATTCAGGTACTACCATATGATGGTAGATGAAAGAAACGCACTGTCCGATACTACCCGACTCTCCCCTATAAGATGGATGTCCAAAAATAAGTGCAATGTTGAAGAATCGGTGGAGCGGAGAAAAATTCTCTCCGGCGCACCGGGATTCGAATCCGGGTTTTGAGCTCTGCGTGCTGACGCTCTACCCACTAAGCCACACCGGATTCCAATCCCAATGCCGGATTGAATCCTCTCAGTTTAGTGATTTTTAACATTTTTTGAAAACAAAGTCGCATCTCTATCCACGGCACTCTGCTCTACAGAATTACCGTATCACATTATTGTGAACGTTGTTCCAGTAGCAGAACAAAATTAACTCAATTGCAAAATTTTTCCATTTACAGCATTCGACGGTGACGGTTCGTGGCCTGAACTGGGTTAAGAAAAAAACCAATCAGGGTAGTGTCTCAAAACAGAACGTCCTAGTCTTCAGAGTCTTTCTTTAAGACGCACAGTTTTCAAAAAACAGAGTTGGTCAAACGGCAGACAGTCAATTGTCATGTATATAGATGTTTATTATTATTATTATTATTATTATTGTTGTTATTATTATTGTTATTAGTTGTTATTATATATTATTATTGTTGTTTGTTATTTTATTATTTTATTATTATTATATTGTTATTGTTTTATTATTGTTATTATATTGTTACTATTTTATTATATTACTGTTATTGTATTATTAATTATTGTTATATTGTTATATTATTATTGTTATTATATTATTTATTATTATTATTGTATTATTATTGTTATTATTGTATTTTTGTTATTATTAATATATTATTATTGTTATAGTTATTATTATATATTTATTATTATTAATATATTACTTTATTATTATTATAATTATTGTTTTTATTATTGTTATTATATTGTTATTGTTATTTATTGTTGTTATTGTTATTATTATATTTATTATTGTTATTATTATTATTTATTATTATTATTATTATATTATTTATTGTATTATTATTATTATTGTTGTTTATTATTGTTATTATATTTTTATTATTAATTATTATTATTAGTATTATTATTATTATATATTATTATATATTACTTTATTATTATTATAATTATTGTTTTTATTATTGTTATTATATTGTTATTGTTATTGTATTATTGTTATTATTAGTTTTATATTGTTATTATATATTATTATATTATTTATTATTATTATTATTATTATTATTATTTATTATTATTATTATTATTTATTATTATTATTATATTATTATTATTATTATTATTATTATTATTATTATTATTATTATTGTTATTATTGTATTATTATTGTTATTATTGTCATTTTATTATTAATATATTATTATTGTTATAGTTATTATTATATATTATTATTAATATATTACTTTATTATTATTATAATTATTGTTTTTATTATTGTTATTATATTGTTACTATTGTTATTATATTAGTGTTATTGTTATATAATATTGTTATTGTTATTATATTATTGTTATTGTATTATTATTGTTATTGTTATTTGTATTGTTATTATATATTATATTATTTTATTATTGTTATTATATTATTTATTATTGTTATTGTATTATTGTTGTTATTGTTACTATTGTATTGTTATTATTATTATATTATTTTATTATTGTTATTATTATTATTATTATTATTATATTATTGTTGTTATTGTTACTTTGTATTATTATATATTATATTATTTTATTATTGTTATTATTATTATATTATTATTGTTATTGTTATTATATTATTATAGTTATCGTATTATTGTTATTGTATTATTGTTACTATGATATTTGTTATTCTATATTATTATTATTATTTATTATTATTATTATTATTATTGTTGTATTATTATTGTTATTGTTATTATATTAATATTGTTATTGTATTATTATTGTTATTGTATTATTATTGTTATTGTTGTCGTATTATTATTATTATTATTGTTGTTGTTGTTACCTCTCCTACTATTACTGATGGTAGTGGTGCCATTTCTACGCTCACAATATCCAACGCGATGAACTACATACATTCAACGTGTGAAAGTGAAAGTGTGCACTGCACTAGCACGGGCGCCCGATGTGTTGATGGTCGAAGGTTCGATCGCCGTTGTGGCATTGCGACACGGCGGACGTGCAGTCCAGTTCCGGGAACCGTGTTCGTGCCGCGGTGCGGTGCCTTCTGCCCACACGGAATTGTCTGGGTGCAGCGACACGCCACCTGATGGGCGTGCACCCGTCGCACAGGGCTTCGATTCTGATCCCGCGGTAGCTTTCGATGCTGAACCCTGGATACATTTCACTGGCATTATCACCGTTATGTCATTCAGACTGTAGTTGATGCGGCATCGTAAAATAACCAATTAAAAAAATAATATGACAGGGGGTAACTGAGTTTACTTCCCTTTGGAATAGAGTCCTAGTGAATATTTATATATCTGAATCCTGATTATTTTCCTGAATAACCTGTCTGTGTAGTGGGGGCTTTGGCATTATTTTGTTGTCATTATGTTATAGTAATATTACAAGAGCGGTATGTTGATGTTTTCATGTTAGAGGAAAAGTTTGAAAAAACGAAACGTATTATTAATTTCCGAGAATTGAAAGAAAGCATGTCGTGTTACATTATTTTGTGCGAAGATAGTTTATTACGTACCTGAAAGATTTCTAATTAGTTGCAATGAAATCTCCATCTTGGTTTCTGTTCAATGACGGCAAATTTGCAAAACAAAAATATCTATCTTCAACATTGTTGCTTTAAAATGTTTTCTCTGTTTACTATACTGAGGCCGTGATATACGTGCCATCTTTTTTTTCCCAGTCTATAAATGCGAACTTAAAACAAACGGTAAGGTTATGTAATGATTTATTTTTCATTTTAATATTTTAACAATATTATTTATATAACATATTGCAGTAATAACATCGGCATCTGGAATCTTGTTGATTTTTTCACGCACGGGTTACTTGCATCACGAATGCAGGAACTTTAGTGGAGTTGTAGAGTTTACTTAATTTTTCGCAAATATTTAAAAACAATAATGCGACACGGCGGAATTGCAGTGGTAAGTTTCAATTTATAATTATTACTATATTGAACGTCTCTAAAAATAATATGTTAAAAGCCTAAAGCAGTAAAATCAATATGTCACTTAAATTGTCTGAGGGAAATTGTTATGTGTGTTAGCCAATACTGAATGGGAATTTTAGACTTTCCGCGTTGGTTCTGTGGGCTTCGATTCTGATCCCGCGGTAAATTTTTATTTGAACGTAGTTTGCAGCATTTTCTGCACAGGCCACTAGTATTTATATAATTCTGAATCCTGATTATTTTCGTGAGACTAGTGGCCAACAGGCTTGGAGCTCACATATTTAGTTTTGTACAGCCCCAACTTCCCTTGCAATAGCCTTTTGCGTCCTTTTAAATTTGTCCTCCCAATTCTCTTTATATTTTTCTGATTTTTTTTTCGATTATTTTCCTGAATAACCTGTCTGTGTAGTGGGGGGCTTTGGCAGGCTTAGTCTTGTTGTCATGACAACCCGACGCATGTTCGGAGGAAAACAAAACTTGGTGAAAAGAGTGTATAATGCATGATGCCTTGGGCAGGAAAGAAATCCTCCAGCCTTGCGATGTCTGATGCTGTCTTCGTAATCAGTTGCCAGACATTAACTCTGAGAGGTTTTGCATGTAGCGCTGTAATTAGTGACAATTACGGTGCATGGGAGACACCGGAACAGCCGCTCTAACGTCCATACCGACGAACACGTTCCTACGAAATTTTCCATGCAGTGGTGGAGTCATTTAATAATTACTGAATAGTAATAACGACGTAACAATGGTGAAATATGCCTGCGGAGTACGTAGCAAGGTGCGGCGAGTTAATTTCATTTATTCATTTGTTTATTGTGTTCCAGATTTTAGGTTCTTTATTAGGCCTGTGAAGTAATCTTCATTTGTTTTTCGTACATATGCAACGGGCAGGTTTTCGATTCTAGTTAGGGAAGTTAACATAACTATCATAATTGTGCCCAGTTACTCGTGAAATAAAACTTACTTATTCACTGGCATTTAAGGAACCTGGACGTTCATTGCCGCCCTCACATAAGCCCGCCATTGGTCCCTATCCTGAGCAAGATTAATCCAGTCTCTACCATCATATCCCACCTTCCTCAAATCCATTTTAATATTATCCTCCCATCTACGTCTCGGCCTCCCCAAAGGTCTTTTTCCCGCCGGCCTCCCAACTAACACTCTATATGCATTTCTGGATTCGTCCATACGTGCTACATGCCCTGCCCATCTCAAACGTTTGGATTTATGTCAGGTGAAGAATACAATGCGTGCAGTTCTGCGTTGTGTAACTTTCTCCATTTTCCTATAACTTCATCCCTCTTAGCCCCAAATATTTTCCTAAGAACCTTATTCTCAACACCCTTAATCACTATTCCTCTCTCAAAGTGAGAGTCCAAGTTTCACAACCATAAAGAACAACCGGTAATATAACTGTTTTATAAATTCTAACGTTCACTTTTTTTGACAGCAGACTGGATGGTAAAAGCTTCTCAACAGAATAATAACAGGCATTTCCCATATTTATTCTGTGTTTAATTTCCTCCCTAGTGTCATTTATATTTGTTACTGTTGCACCAAGATATTTGAACTTCTCCACCTCTTTAAAACATAAATTTCCAATTTTTATATTTCCATTTCGTACAATATTCTGGTCACTAGACATAATCATATACTTTGTCTTTTCGGGATTTACTTCCAAACCTATCTCATTACTTGCTTCCAGTAAAATTCCCGTGTTTTCCTAATCGTTTGTGTATTTTCTCCTAACATATTCACGTTATCCGCATAGACAAGAGCTGATGTAACCCGTTCAATTCCAAACCCTGCCTGTTATCCTGAACTTTCCTAATGGCATACTCTAGAGCGAAGTTAAAAAGTAAAGGTGATAGTGCATCTCCTTGGTTTAGCCCGCAGTGAATTGGAAAATCATCAGATAGAAACTGGCCTATACGGACTCTGCTGTACGTTTCAGTGAGGCACATTTTAATTAATCGAACTGGTAATATTAATAATAATAATATTAATATTATTTGTCGGTTTACAAAAAACACATTAAATCAAAAAATATTACTTTTAAGAAAAATTTGTAGTATATACCGATAATGTAGGCCTACATAATGTATGTGTATATACCTCTAATTGGAAAAGTAAATACACATAAAGAGAAACAACTTACTAAAAATAATATTTTGAACATTCAGTTTTGTTAAGAGGTTTCAGAACACTTTTCTCTCAGAGGTATTATTTTTGACTTAATGCGTTTTTCTTGTAACATATTCATATTCACATTCTTTATTTGCCTGAAGATACAAGAATATTAAGTCAACTGCCATTAGGCCTATATAAGGAGCGCACTCAATTTAGTGACTTGGTGGCCGGGATTCCACAGTAATATGCACTGTTAGGCGAAGAATCTACGTAAAGATTAATTTTTGGTCCTGCAGAATATATCTGTTATGGTAACAATGGTTATTAATATATAATGTGTCAATATATATATATATATATGTCGAACTTCGAGTCAGGTTACAAAGGGAAAAAGCACTAGAGAACAGGGATTCGATCCAGTGTTGTGGATTGAACTTCGGCGTAGCTCAGTGGTTAGAGCAATTGGTACGTAGAACCAAGTACCCGGGTTCGATCCCCGGCACCGGAACGAATTTTTCTCCTCTGGTAACCAATTTATGCTAAGTTCAAATTTTGACTTCCTATGAAAAATTGCCAGTAAATTTTGCCCGGAACCCTCTCGTAAAAGTATAAAGTATTACATTTCCTGAAGTTACGAAACTCTTCTTCTGAAGGAAGCAATACTAAAACGTCTTCACGCCAGTAGCTGGGTTTGAACTCGGTAACTTCTGATTTAATAGCAAGAATGATAACAACTGACCATACAGTCCGACTGTGTTGGGACAGACAATTTCCATGAAGTCGGTTCTTCGTAGCAAAATATAAACTGTAAAAGATGGGTAATGCAATGTAACCATCTGGGGAAGATGTTCTGAGAAAAAATTACGTGAAGATATATACATACATATGTGGGCATATGTAAGGAACTGAGATACATCGGGAGACAGAAGGAAATTCAATTTCTTTGCAAAACGTTGAGTTGTGCTTATCCCGCGGACAGGATGGAAGGAATACCACTTCTGCACGTGGGGTGGATATTGCCCCCACATATGCGGTATGTTTTGTTCTATTGAGATCTCGACATGGTCCGATATCCACTTTGAAAGCAAGAGGAGCGCAAGTGACATTCAACTATTTGAATGTGTTGTCTTGGCAACAATTTTAAAGTAACACCCCAGCTGCTACCATGGTTACAGTAGCAGTTTTCAGGCTATAAATTTAGCGATTTGTGTTTTATTTATTCACGGCTGGAAATTACACATTTTCATCGCTGGTGCTCATTTCTGTTAAGGGAGATGATGTTTAAATTTGGAACTTTTTAAAATTCATACACAATTGACATTGAGAAATATTCTGGTACTCTGTATTCTTATGCTGATGATACTGTGGTTATATTCAGCGGTTCGAGTCGGAAAGAAACTTATCAAAATTCTAACTGTGGTATTAACATTATTAAAGAATGCCTGGATGCTCACTTACTTTCTTTGAACGTTTCTAAAACAAAAATAATACCATTTTCATTAACATCACATGGCCTTGAACAACTAGAAATAAATAATAATATAAGTATAACTATACATGATTGTAACCTACCTACTTGCTCATGTAACGCTTTGAGTGTATCCTCACAAGTTAAATATTTAGGCATTATTATTGACCAACATTTAAAATGGGACAAGCATATCTCCTTCCTGTGTAACAGATTGCGTAAAACAATCCACAAATTTTCCATTCTACGCTCTTATTTACCTGTTTATGTTCTGCGTACTGTGTACTTAGCTCTGTTTCAATCAATAATTCAGTATGGTATTTTAGGTTGGGGAGGAATGGCAAAATCGACTCTCCATCCTTTAAATTTGCTCCAAAAAAGAATTATCAAAATTTGTCTATATAAACCTTTTGATTACCCAACAAAATTAATTTTTCAGGAATTTGGTGTATCAAATCTGAACAAATTTATAAACAAACATTGCTGATTTACTTCCATAAAAATCACAATAAATTTAAATTTGATCCTCACGAATACCATACGAGACAAAACTACAGTTTCTTTCTAAACACTCCCAAATGCCACACAAATGCTGGATTAAAACACAGCAGAAATTTTGGACTCAAAATATATAATGCATTAATTAGAGCTTACCCTGAGCTAAGTACACTTAACACACACAGATTTAAGAAACAAATCAGATTAATTATTTAATTGTTTAAGCTAATTGAGTTTAAAATTGATACTCTAATATTTATGTACTTTTGTATTTTCTATTTGTATATAGACCCTATTATTACATGCTGTATTATTTTACCATTTATTAATGTTATTGTGCTCAATGAACTCTCTTAATTTTGTGATATATTTTGTATAACTGATCTGAACTGCGCCCGAGCACGAGCTTCTGCTCTTTCGGGCTGCAATGCCTAATGTAGCTCAAGTGTATAATATTAAATAAATAATAAATAATAAAAAAATTAGACGGTGTCAAAGTAAAAGATAAGTCATTTTTATCCATTTTACAGGACAGTCAAAAAACTAAACCGATAATTCTAAAAAATCAATAAATATAGTATACAGCAAAACAAACAACAGTGAAATTATCGCTTATCAGCTGTCCATGTTTCTCCAGCAACCGAGTATTCGTTCTTTTTATGTGATGGTTTGATATATTGTGAATTCAGTGTTGTGTTGTTATGGTTCTCACAACAGAGGAGAAGGTGTTTATCGTCGAGCTTTATTACCGGTCGTACGGAATGGGCCGAGTTTGCGCCACGTTAAAGAGCAGTATAGTCAGTGCCAGCGTTTCTGGCGCGTGTCCTTGAGTAGAAAGCCAGTCAGTGAGCATTTGTTGCCAGTGCAGCTGGGAACGGTACCACCCAACATGTCACGTCAGGAATCTGTCCACTACGTCAAAGACAAGACACTCCATTCAGTGGCATCTATTGCCACTTCCGCGGAGAGTGGTACCACCTCCTAAACAGATTTAACATCAGCAATCCGCCAGTCACAGTTGTCTGCCTTTTCACTTACATTTTGTGGCAAAGATAAGATACTCGCTCTCAACGTTCCTATTACTTATTTCACACACCAGAAACGGTGGCACTGGCTGTACCAATGCGGCAACAAATGACACAGCAATGTTAGCAGCTGTCGAGAAGTTCCGTCATACGCGATCAGTCCTTTGTCACCTTGCATGCTGGATAATTTTCGGCGCTGGACCCTGGACCCATTCGCTGGCATTATCACCTTTATCTCATTCAGACACTAGATAACTATTGCACTTGATAAAGCGTCGTAAAATAACGAATTAAAATGACACCTTGCATGTTATAATGACTTCTTGATTTTCAGAGTATGTTTGTAATTTTAATACTAGTTTCTATGGAAACTTGACATTCGTGTTAAGGTTGGGAAAAAGTTCGGGAAAAAATTCAAGCAGGTAATCAACCCATGCGGGGATCGAACCCACTCTCGAGTGCAAGTCTGGATCGGCAGGCAAGTATCCTTTCTTTATTTCTCTTTTCCTTTCTTTATTTCTCTTCTTTCTTTATTTCTCTTTTCCTTTCTTTATTTCTCTTCCCCTTTCTTTATTTCGCTTTCCCTTTCTTTATTTCTCTTCCCTTTATTTCTCTTCCCCTTTCTTTATTTCTCTTTTCCTTTCTTTATTTCGTTTTCCCTCTCTTTATTTCTCTTTTCCTTTCTTTATTTCTCTTTGCCTTTCTTTATTTCTCTTTCCTTTTCTTTATTTCTTTTTTCCTTGCTTTATTTCTTTTTTCTTTGCTTTATTAATTTTTTTTCCTTTCTTTATTTCTCTTCCCCTTTCTTTATTTCGCTTTCCCTTTCTTTATTTCTCTTTTCCTTTCTTTATTTCTCTTCCCCTTTCTTTATTTCGCTTTCCTTTCTTTATTTCTCTTTTCCTTTCTTTATTTCTCTTCCCCTTTCTTTATTTCTCTTTTCCTTTCTTTATTTCTCTTTTCCTTTCTTTATTTCGCTTTCCCTTTCTTTATTTCTCTTTTCCTTTCTTTATTTCTCTTTTCCTTTCTTTATTTCTCTTTTCCTTTCTTTATTTCGCTTTCCCTTTGTTTATTTCTCTTTTCCTTTCTTTATTTCTCTTTTCCTTTCTTTATTTCTCTTTTCCTTTCTTTATTTCTCTTTTCCTTTCTTTATTTCTTTCCCTTTCTTTATTTCTCTTCCTTTCTTTATTTCTCTTCCCCTTTCTTTATTTCTTTCCCCTTTCCTTTTTATTTCTCTTTTTTCCTTTCTTTCTTTATTTCTTTTCCCTTTCTTTATTTCTCTTCCCCTTTCTTTATTTCTCTTCCCCTTTCTTTATTTCTCTTTTCCTTTCTTTATTTCGTTTTCCCTCTCTTTATTTCTCTTTTCCTTTCTTTATTTCGTTTTCCCTCTCTTTATTTCTCTTTTCCTTTCTTTATTTCGTTTTCCCTCTCTTTATTTCTCTTTTCCTTTCTTTATTTCGTTTTCCCTCTCTTTATTTCTCTTTTCCTTTCTTTATTTCGTTTTCCCTTTTTATTTCTCTTTTCCTTTCTTTATTTCGTTTTCCCTCTCTTTATTTCTCTTTTCCTTTCTTTATTTCTCTTTGCCTTTCTTTATTTCTCTTTCCTTTTCTTTATTTCTTTTTTTCCTTGCTTTATTTCTTTTTTCTTTGCTTTATTAATTTTTTTCCTTTCTTCTTCGTTTCTGCTTTTCCTTCCGTTTTCTTCATTTCTTTATTATTTGTTTTTTTCTATCTTTCATTTTCTTCTTTTCTCTTCTTCCCTTCTTTCTCCTTGCTTCAATTTTGTTCCTTTCTTTATTTCTTTTTCTTGCCTTTATTTCTTTCTTCGTTTCTTTATCTCCTTTTATCTTTATTTATTTCATTATTTCTTTATTTCATTTTGTTTGTTTCCACCTTTCTTTGTTTCCTTTATTCCTTTCTTCTTCGTTTCTTTGTGTATTTCTTTCTTTCTTCCTTCTTCCTTTTTCTTTCTTTCTTCTTTATTTGTTTATTTTTTCTTTCTATATGTTTTATTTTTCTTTTTCTTTTTTTCTTTCTTTCTTTGTTTCTTTCTTTCGGTCGCTACGTACCTAATCCCATCCCTAAAAATTCCCCCTCCCTGATTTTTCTTAGCTCGTTTTTCCAGATTATTGAAGTCAGTGACTCTTCGTTGTAATCTGCCGTCTGTTTCTGTCAGTTTTGCTGAGTAACAAAAGAAATGCGAAAGAATTTCACTCGAGTTGCAGGAGGCTTTGTAAATCCTATCGTAATGCACTACACAGTTACGTTATTCATTTTTTTGTAACAGAATTCCTTTTACACCAGTTGGAAAGAAATTTATAACATTTTTTTCTTCTGCCGGATGTTTCTAGAGATAGCGAAAGCATTTTTTGGCACTGCTTATAATTCCGATAGGCTGTATTTATTACTCTTGCTCAGCGATTCGCAAGTCGTCGCTGAAGGAAGTTGGGTGTATACATTCAGGCGACCATGCCTGGGCTAATGTCCTTATTTACTGTATCTCGTTATTGAATACGGTGTTAAAATAAACGTAATGTGATGTCAGGAAACGATTCGAAGAACGCTGAGAAAGGAAGATCGTCATACCTCGTGGTATAAAAATTAAAATAACAAAAGACAGGAGTCTTATTAGGGCCATTTAAAATGTAGTGATTTTCTTTAGGTGTGATAATAAACTTATTAATTAAAAATACAATTAATAATAATACTAATAATTAATACTAATAATTTATTGATAATGGGATAATAAAAATACAATAATAATAATAATAATAATAATAATAATAATAATAATAATAATAATAATAATAATTTATTTGACCTGGCAGAGTTAAGGCCATACTGCCTTCTCTAACACTCAACCAGGAATAAAACTGCGTTACAAAAACACTACAAATTTACAAAGTACACTACAATTTTACACACAAAACTGAATAAGATAATAATAAAATATAAACAACAAGTAAGTAGAAATCAAACATAATAGCCTATACAACATACAGAAATAAAGGAAAAATAATAATAATAATAATAATAATGCATAATAAAATTTGAACAGCAGGTCAAAATAAATGAGACATACAAAGTATAAAAAATATAACAAGACAATTATTGATAATAATAATAATAATAATAATAATAATAATAATAATAATAATAATAGTAGTAGTAATAAAATAGTGCAGTACAAAGCATACAATGGATACAATATTTTTAAGTACACACAGTAAGGAAAATTATGATTATATACAGCTCAACTTATCACATTATAGATATACCATTATCGGAAAATATGAAAACAAAAATATAAAATAGGTTAAATATCACTAGAACATAAAAAAGTGAATACGTGGAAACATGCAATACAACACTTGTCATAATAGTAAGTTAGTTTGGCAACTCGTCATAAGATAAATTTCTAACTTGGATTTGAAAGACTGTGGAGGGACTATGGAGGGATTTGTTTCACTGACAACCTGGCCACACTGTTTTGTATACTACTGAATAAATAATATTGCAAAGGTCTGCCGGAGTCATATCTTACGGGCAAAAAATTATATTTACTTTGAAGTATGAAAAATTGGAGTAGTATGAAAACATGAACATGAACAGTTACCTTCTTCCTAATGTAAACAAGCCACAATTTAATAATGAATGCCTATAATTATACATACATCAGTACTACACAATGAAGGAAAACAATTTTCTACGGTTCCCTAGGTTACCGGTTACACAAACAAATGAAAATTCACATATAGTTACAAACACAAAATTGGTCGATTTTATAATGTGGATTGAACACGAAACACTACAGGTCGGCATAAAATAAAGTCTAATGTCCCAAAAATTTAAAATTTGTGTTGTTCTTCGTCCCCTCTTATGTGTTTAATAGGTTAGGTTCACTTTCAGATTCTTATCTTCAGAATTATTCATAATGCAAATGGAATAAAAAATAAGATTTGGTTTTTCCAGTAAATTCTCGCTTGTTCACTTTTTTACTTTTCCTTGGTAGATAGAGATACCTACATTTCGCAAAACAAAGATTCACTAAATATGGATTGTCAGCTGATAAAAAGAATCACGTTTCAAATCCCCCTCCAGGACAAAATGTCGTAACTTTAAACTCTCGAAATAATGCGAAATTTTCTGTGCACGCGAAATATTTGTTTTCCTCTTTTGGCACAAATTTACTCTGGATTAGTGTTTTTAAATAAATAAATAAATAAATAAATAAATAAATAAATAAATAAATAAATAAATAAATAAAATAAAAGAAAATAAATAAATAAATAAGTAATAAAATAAATAAATAAATAAATAAATAAGAAGGAAATAAATAAATAAATAAATAAATGAATAAGTAAATAAATGAATAAATAAATAAATAAATAAATAAATAAATAAGAAGGAAAGAAGGAAATAAATAAATAATTAAATAAACAAATAAATAATTAAGTAAATAAATAAATAAGAAGGAAATATAAATAAATAAATAATAAATTAATTAATTAACAAAAATAAATAAATAAATAAATAAAAAATAAGGAAATATAAATAAATAAATAAATAAATAAATAAATAAGTAAATAAATAAATAAATAAGTAAATAAGTAAATAAATAAATAAATAAGTAAATAAATAAATAAGTAAATAAATAAATAAATAGATAAGAAGAAAGAAAAGGAAATAAATAAATAAATAAATATATAAAAATAAATAAATAAGAAGGAAATAAATAAATAAATAAATTTATTTTTAAAGAAATTTTTCTTTAAAGTGGTCGAAAGATATAGGCCTATTTATTTGAAGTCACATAAATACAATTTCAAAGTTTTCGGTTCCTTTCGAGATAAAAATTCTTTTACATGAAACAGTTTATAGCTTGTTTTAGGAAAGTTATTGCTTCAATTCTAAATCTGGAAAAATAACTAAGGAAGAGACTAGTGAAGTGCTTTGTGTGGAGTGTGGTATTGTATGCGTGTTATCAATATACGAGTATATTAAACAATTTCTCATACATGACTATCCATAAACTCATCCAGCAAAAGCTATAACATAACATAAATAATATACTTACTTACTTACTTACTTACTGACTTTTAAGGAACCCGGAGGTTCATTGCCGCCCTCACATAAGCCCGCCATTGGTACCTATCCTGAGCAATGATTAATCCAGTCTCTATCATCATATCCCATCTGGCCACAAATCCATTTTAATATTATCCTTCCCATATATGTCTCGGCCTCCCCAAAGGTCCTTTTTCCCTCCGACCTCCCAACTAACACTCTATATGCATTTCTGCATTCGTCCATACGTCTGGATTTAATGTTCCTAATTATCTCAGGTGAAGAATACAATGCGTGCAGTTTTGTGTTGTGTAACTTTTCCATTCTCCTGTAACTTCATCCCTTTTAGCCCCAAATATTTTCCTAAGAACCTTATTCTCAAACAACCTCAATCTCTGTTCCTCTATCAAAGTGAGAGTCCAAGTTTCACAGCCATAAAGAACAACCGGTAATATAACTGTTTTATAAATTCTAACTTTCAGTTTTCTGACAGCAGACTGGATGATAAAAGCTTCTCAACCGAATAATAACAGACATTTCCCATATTTATTCTGTGTTTAATTTCCTCCCGAGTATCATTTATATTTGTTACTGTTGCTCCCAGATATTTGAATTTTTCCACCTCTCCAAAAGATAAATTTCCAATTTTTTATATTTCGATTTCGTACAACATTCTGGTCACGAGACATATCATATACTTTGTCTTTTCGGGATTTACGTCCAAACCTATCTCTTTACTTACTTCACGTAAAATTTCCGTGTTTTCCCTAATCGTTTGTGGATTTTCTCCTAACATATTCAAGTCATCCGCATAGACAAGCAGCTGATGTAACCCGTTCAATTCCAAACCCTCTCTGTTATCCTGGACTTTCCTAATGGCATATTCTAGAGCAAAGTTAAAAAGTAAAGGTGATAGTGTATCTCCTTGCTTCAGCCCACAGTGAGTTGGAAACGAATCTGGGAGAAATTGACATATACGGACTCTGCTGTACGTTTCACTGAGACATATAACAGAAATAATATAAACAGGATAAATGGTAGAAAACTTTTAATTATTAAGATTGATAAAATAAACATTAATCATTTTAAGTTGTACAATTTATTTATTGAAAGTATAATGTGGACAAACAAAGATACAAATGCCTGGGAGGTGATAAAAACAAATGCTAGGGAGGTGATGAAATTGTAGGCTAAGCAGTTATGATTGGTTGAAATACGTCCTTTCGTACCGTTTTATCGGTCAAATGTAGTGTGACGTAGTAAAAGTGTAATAGTCAAATTAATAAGTCCTCTAACAACGAGAAAATGGCAATTCCCTAGGAGTTTTGTTATAGTTATATTGGGTTAGATTGTTGTATGAAGAGTTTGACATTTCTTCTGAAACACCCTGTATATTTATTGAAGTAAGACCGTAACTTCACACCAGATACTCGTTTAAGACGGAAGACATACTGTGAAGTTTGGTGTGTAAAATATTACAGATAAGCAGATTGTAGCCAGGAAGATGATCGCCCACCTCGTAAACTACGATACCGTGTCTAGCTCAGTTAATAATTGCTATAGATTTCGTCTTCACTTGTCTTTAATGTAATACACTTTATATTTTTTTTTATAAGTAAGCTTCCTAGAGAAGATTTTGTACTTTAAAATATTGCAATATGTTTTTATTAAAGAGAGAAAAAAAGAAGGTGATTTATTGGAAAACTGATGCTAATGCAAAGAGTCAGAAACTTGGCGATGTGAAGCCTGAAAAGTCTACGCCATCACATCCTTTCGTGCCACATAAATCTTGGAAAGAGGCGATATTTATACCGCCAACTAGCTCTGTCCCATCTCCTCGTGCAGCTAGATTTTTTACAAACCGTTGTGTATAGCAAAATGAGCTTATTGAGTTTACGAATGCATTCCGCTGTAACTGAACTGTCGAGAGCCCAGGGTTCGAATTCCAGAAGGGACATTTATTTATTCTCGCCCATAGAGTCTGGGTTTGTGTCTCTAGTTTTATAGATTTCTGTTTTGTCTTAAGGTAGCGGTGCAATTTCAATCCCATACGGGCTAGAGTGTGGACGGAGAGATTGCTCTGACACAATGTAATAATCACCAAAATATTTAATATTAATACTATGCAATATTAATCACTGGGGCTAGGATTTTGATGACCTATAAATCATGAAAAAATGTCCTAAAACAATGCATTTATGACCTAAAATCTTTCAAAAACGCCCTTAAGAATGCCCTAAAAAGTGATCTTACATAATTGGCTTTTATACTACTTAATATTTAGACTAGTAATTAAATTAAATTTTACATCATTTTTTCTAAGTAGTACACTTTAATTAATTATTTTACCTGATGTACTTTCTATGCATGATCGTTCACCTCTGCTTCGGCATGTGGACGTGAGGTCAGCAGTCGGCTGGTCGGTCTTGGCCCTTCATGGGCTGTAGCACCATGGATTTACTTTACTTTTAGTTTCCATGTAGTCTACCACAAGGCCACTCTTATCCGGAACTAGCAGGTATAGAGGAGTCTATATTGAAGGGGTGGTTGGACTGATCCATTACATGGGTTTTTCTACGTTAAAATGGCAATATTTGTGTAGAATAACGATTAAAATATTATACAAAAAATGAATATTAATGGATATAATGTGTAAAGAAAATATCGAAGGAAATAAACATTATTTTACATTTATAATGGAGATTTATGGCCAAAGTTAAACGAAAATGCCTAAAAAAGGCCGAATAAAACAAAAGATGCTCTTATGAGTTGAAACATGCAAAATATAAAAAAAATGCCATAACAAATATGTCTTATAAAACACTCAATTTATCACATAACATATAAATACTAAAGCAGCTATGATATTTTATGCTCGAATATGCCGAAATGTAGTAATTATACACCTGGTAGCAGACCTTCAATGCATGTCATTAAAGTACACCTACTCATTAAAGGTCAGGTCTTTCAGCCAATGACGACTCAGGTTACAACTGTTCAGCCAATGACAGGTCAGCTTTCTACCGTTATAAAACCGCAAGTATCGATTATTCTCGGATATGCAATCGAAAGAGAATTAGCGAAAAGTTACGGAGGCTGGAAATCCAATACTGTCGCAGAAGGTTATGTTCTGTTGCTATAATAATTAGCGTTAATTGTAAATAATATTCAAATAAATTCAATTTGTCATCTCGTTTTTCAATGTCTAATTTTATTTCAATGTTATCTCTGTAGGTTCTTATGGCCTAGCAAGGTCAATGTGCACAGCTGTTCCTCGGAAAAAATCAATACTTTCGCGTCTGCGCACATCTCACAACATACGGGACATTGCTCCAGGTCAGATACAATAAAATTAATAATATCAAGTTAGATATATGGTCGAGCATAAAAAGTCGTATGAAACTCGCCTATAATGGTAATTAAGAAGCTCGTATGAAAATTATGAAACTCGCTTGCGCTCGTTTCATAAATATCCATACTCGCTTCTTAATTACCTTCATTATTGGCTCGTTGCATAATGTACAATTATAAGTTTCGTGTTGTTTTATTGTATTTCGATTTTGTAATTGTAAGGTTTGTTTTAACCATTTGTCAAGAACAAATGAAAAAAAAAAATTGGCTTACTAGAAAAAAGATGCAATTTCATCAAAATCCTAGCCCTAGTAATCACCATTCATTCATTCATTCATTCATTCATTCATTCATTCATTCATTCATTCATTCATTCATTCATTCATTCATTCATTCATTCATTCATTCATTCAGTGTTCTGCCCAACGGCAGTCTTTCACTGCAAACCCAGCTTTCTCGAATCTTTCCTATTTTCTGCCTTCCTCTTTGTTTCCTCATATGATCCATATATCTTAATGTCGTCTATCATCTGAATTTATTGACCTAAATACATCCGTTCGGAAGTAATTCCTGTCCTAAGGTTACACTGAAGTAAAATTATATTTTTTCACAAAAAAAAAACATTTTTTTTTTATTTTTACTCTTAATATCTCTCTAATTTAAGTATATGCCTTACTTAGTTACAAATGGCTTTTGAACTTTAAATCCTGTTCAATGCCAAGTGAAAATAAACCCGCCATAACCCTAATTACAAAATTAATAACAAACTCTATCATCATATCCCACCTCCCTCAAACCATTTCTATTATCCTCCCATCTAAATCTCGGCCTCCCTAAAATCTTTTTCCCTCGGTCTCCCAACTAAAAGCTCTATAGTTCATTTCTGGATTCGCCCAGATTTTCATCTCAAACGTCTGGATTTAATGTTCCTAATTATGTCAGGTTCTGAATACAATGCGTGCAGTTCTGTGTTGTGTAATCTTCTCCATTCTCCTGAGACTTCATGATATCTTAAAATATTTTTACAATTATTCTCAAACACCTTTAAATATGTTCCTCTTTATTCAGTAGGCAAGTTCCTACAACCATACAGAACAATATTTAACTGTTTTATAAATTCTAACTTTCAGATTTTAAAAGACTGGATATGAGCTTTGTCAACCGAATAATAACACGCATTTCCCATATTTATTCTGCGTTTAATTTCCTCCCGATATTTATATTTTTGTTACTGTTGCTCAAGATATTTGATGAAAGAGGATAAATGGAACAGTTTTTATATTTCCATTTCGTACAATATTCTGGTCACGAGACATAATCATATTTCGTCTTTTCGAGATTTACTTCCAAACATCCACTTGCTTCAAGTAAAATTTCCGTGTTTTCCCCTAATCGTTTGTATATTTTCTCCTAATTTTATTCCAACTCTTCATTCCGCATAGACAAGAAGCTGATGTAACCCGTTCAATTCCAAACCCTGCCTGTTATCCTGAACTTTCCTAATGGCATATTCTAGAGCGAATCACTATCACTATCACCTTTAAGTATATGCCTATTAGTGTAAACTCGGCGAACTTTAAATCCTGTAAATGTCAAGTGAAAATAAACATGTTTATAACTAATTACAAAAAACATAATAACAAACCTTGAGAGTGTGTTCAGAACCTATCCCCTCCTACAAATTTTGAGGTAGCCGCATAAAATTTTTTCACGCCTCTCTCAATCTATAAAGCACGAAAGTTCAGTTGGATATCTCAGCCAGATTTTCAAAGAGATTAAAAATTACATTTGATTCTGACATCCTATAGCAAACATTCAGAGTCTTCAACAAAACTACGAGACTTCTAGTGATATCATAAAATAGGCATTTATAATGAACCGCCACCTTTTGAAATAAGCATAGCAACTTTATTCATATACAGGCAAGGTCCTACAATTTGGTCAGAACAATATTTCTGCTAGACGACTATAAAAATGCATATGTATTATTGTAATGTACCGAAGTACATATGATATTTCCATGCAGATATTCTGCGTCATCATACGATGAAAGAGCAATGGAACGGAGAAAAATTCTCTCCGGCGCCGGGATTTGAACCCGGGTTTTCAGCTCTACGTGCTGACGCTTCATCCACTAAGCTACACCGGATTCCACCCCGGCGTCGGAAGAATTGTCTCAGTTTAAGTTCCAACTCTTGGGTTCCCTCTAGTGGCTGTCCTCTGCACTACGTCATAGATATCTATGACCTAGGACTGAAGTCCACACATGTGCTGAGGTGCACTCGTTATGAGTGACTAGTTGGCCGGGATCCGACGGAATAAGCGCCGTCTTAAATCACGAAGTGATTTACGCATATCATATATATTATTTTAATGTACCGAAGTACATATGATATTTCCATGCAGATATTCTGCGTCATCATACGATGAAAGAGTAATGGCGGCCACTAGAGGGAACCCAAGAGTTGGAACTTAAAATTGAGACGATTCTTCCGACGCCGGGGTGGAATCCGGTGTAGCTTAGTGGATAAAGCGTCAGCACGTAGAGCTGAAAACCCGGGTTCAAATCCCGGCGCCGGAGAGAATTTTTCTCCGTTCCATTACTCTTTCATCGTATAAAAATGCAGATTATAAAATATTTAATATCTAGAAGAATTGTTAATCACTTTGTCATCATTAACCGTGAAAACTGCCAAAGACTGCAGCCATATTTCCATTTCTTGTCTTTCTTTTATCGCTAATACGCACTTAGTTTACAATACATCAACAATGGACGTTTGGTACGACCGCGAATATAATTTCATCGACACACACTTACGTTATAACATTCATATACATCGAAAATAGACACAAATACGTGCTTTTGTATCGTAGGCCTCCGTTTGACAGTTATTTACAGTGTTACCAACCCATGGCTCCGGCTTTATATGTAGATTGCTCTGGAAGAATTCATATCGGTTTGTAATTGATATCGGTTAATATTTGTTGCTTTAGAGCATTTGAAGTTGTTTATCAACAAAATTAATATATATCCTGTTACGATATATTTGTGTCCCGCTTATGACGTGTAAAGCTTAGGGTTATTGTATCCTGTTTTCCAGGAATATGGTATTCATGGCAACGATAATAGCAGGAATATGAGTAATTCATAACAAGCGTTCTAAAGGGCCGTGACAGTACAAGACGAAAACGCATAAATTTCAAGAACCGGCAGCATAGACCTTCGGATTGTGCATAATACATAAGCCAGGTACGGATATCGGCCTTCTATGAATGCCTACAAATGAACTTAATATTGCTTATTATTGATGCATTTCAGTGATTCTCTTTTTTTTCCGGTAGCAACATTTGTAATCGTATATCTGTGGTGAGGTATTGATTCGTCCAATGCAGGAAGTTGGAGGGCGTGGTTTATTTATAGAATATATTCCTTGTTGTATAGAGTGCGTTCAAAACAAAGGTTTTAATGAAAATAACATTGGTAAACGATGTAATCATTGTATTAGAATGCACGCTGTTATGAAATGTGTTATAATGATTCAAATCTGATGAAATATTTATGTTTGTGTTGATTGAATCTCTCTCCAAAACGATGTGATTCGTATATTAATTCCCTTCATAAAACCAAATTTGTAGTATTAATAATAGGATATGTATACTACTATAGATAATGCAATGACAGTTTGTATTAATTTGTTTCATAGCAATTTATAATGTGGTCGAAAAAGACCTATCTTTGCCAATCTAGTTCTGTTAAAAATTGTATTTTTATTTATAATAATAGGTACATTATAACAGTAAATTTCGTTGCTATGAAATGCGAATCTATTTGGAAATACGAACGAAAATATTTTCCTGAACTACTGAAATGATATGTTCACTGCAAAAGATTTATCTCATTCGGGAAGTTCCCTGTATGTGGATTATACTGCAGAAGTTGAGTGACATTATTTCAAATCCTGAAATCAATAATTTTTTTATTATCCAATTTAATAAACCCTATTTCACCCTGAGGTACATTAGGGTTGTAGTTGGTATCAAAATATATTTTATAAGCAATAAAGAATAATAAAATTATAATACAAAATTGTGGTCAAGGTTACAATTCACATGAATTATGTACAAGAATGCACCTTAATGAAAGAATGGGTTGTTTCATAAAGCCTCAAGGCATGTCTCTATATTTATATCTAATGGTTATAGGAAGAAATATATATATACAGGGTGTCCGGGACAAAATTTACCAATAAGAAAGTTTAATAACTCGCCAAATAATTGATGGATGAAAATGCTGTTTGCGGGACTTGACAAAGGGACTTCCAAAGTTTCGAATGACCACTAATAAATGTCTATGTGTACACCTCTTGTAGCACGACAGATGTCCAGGCGATATTCAAGTTCTTGCCATGTGTTTCGTAACATCTCTGGAGTGACAGTTGCACAAGCAGCGACAATTCTCCGACGCAGATCCTCCAAATCTGCCACTACAGTCTTGTACACATGTCTTTTATGTATCCCCAATTATGCCTGTTGACGATCCCACAGACGTGAAAGGTGGACTCATCACTAAACACGACCTTCTGCAGATATCAATTTTCAATATCAATTTTCAAGAACATGTCACTAGCGAAATCATATCGTGCAGGCAAGTCGTTTGGTTTCAACTTTTGAACCAATTGAATCTTGTATGCTTTCTATGCCAAATTGTTATTGTGTGCCTATCTGGTGGTTGCTTCTCAGGCAACTGTTGTCTAAATCTTCTCTCCACTATCTTCGGATTCTTGAATTCGGCAAGCCAATAGCAGCATTGAACTTTTTGTTGCACTGTGAACGCCATTTTAATTACAGCTATGTCAACAACAATGACCAAATGTTGCCAACATCACACATAAAACTTAAAATGTCCGTCTTTCATTTGCCGCAAATTTCATTTTCCTATCTCCATTATTACGTGAGTTATTGAACTTTCGTATTGGTAAATTTTGTCCCGGACACAGTGTGTGTGTGTGTGTGTATATATATATATATATATATATATATATATATATATATTGTAACAGCGACGTGAGATTCGAACTCACGACCAGCGTCCCGCAAGAGAGAAGATCGCGCGGAGCACTTTGTGATGGCGCGCGGCGAAGTGGGGAATGGACCTTCCCGACCCTTCCAGAAATGCGTCGAAGTGGAGATATCCAGATAATTCTCTACACACCTGTAGAAGGTTCTCGCAACTATGATTTTGCTATAAAAGAAGAAGCGCCAGCGAACTAGAGCAGAGTTTTCAGTTATTCAGTCAGTGAGTAAGTCAGAGCAAGCAAGCAGTCAAGCCAACCGGAGTTCGACTCGAGTGTGCGTCCGAATTTGCGTCAGCATCCGAAGGCCTGAGTTCGAGTGCAGTGGATCGCAGTTGGAGGGACCTGAGTTCGAGTGCAGTGGACCGCAGTTGGAGGGACCCGAGTTCGAGTACAGTGAACTGTCTCTGAAGGTCTGTGGTTCGAGATACCGTGAACTCGAGTGACTGAGATAGAAGAACTGTGAACTGAGAACTGGTAGTTCTGATTTGTAAATAGTGCTTTGTAAATATTAGTTAAGATTAACAGTTCATTGTTGTGCGTAATAGTCCAAGTAAATTGTCATTGTCGTCGGTGGAGTGCTATAACGAATACTGTGTTGAGTGAAAATCCAATTGTTGACGAGAGCGTTTAAGGCGAATTGTAGAAAGGAATTATTGTTGTGACGAATTAATTACATTGTTGTTACCAATAAAATTCACAATATATATATAAGGTAATTCGGGGAAGACGCCACAACTAAGGTATTTCTTGGCTATACAACTCAAACCTGAAGTGATAAGCCAATACAAACAAATTTAACGTATTTTTCAATCATAATTTGCTCTGTATAATGATTGGTTCCTTTGCAAGTGCGTATATTGTTAACAATTTTTCATGTTAAAAGAACTCGTGTCAGGGTGGCATCTTTCCCCATATATACGGGGAAGATGCCACTTGGTATGGGGTAAGATGCCACAACAGAGTAAATGGCATACATAAAATAAACATTGGAATATTTTATGTGTGTTTTATTACAAAGAGCAGCTGGCTACGGACTGAAAGGTCCGGGTTCGATCCCAGGTGGTGACAGGATTTTTTTCCGTTGCCAAACTTTCAGAACGGCCCCGAGGTTCACTCAGCCTCCTATAAAATTGAGTACCGGGTCTTTCCCGGGGGTAAAAGGCGGTCAGAGCGTGGTGCCGACCACACCACCTCATTCTAGTGCCGAGGTCATGGAAAGCATGGGGCTCTACCTCCATGCCCCCCAAGTGCTTTCATGGGATGTTACGGGGATACCTTTACCTTTACCTTACAGAGAAACATCTATGAATTTAATTATAAACTTGTTTCATGATTATTTTGCAAAAATTGATTAATTAGGACACAACTCTGAATGTTAGTACGAGCCTGCACCACATTTCATACACTGCAAATTATCACCACTCCAATCTTCGTGCAAGGATTTCTTGCAGTAATGTTTGAAGATTCCATTCGTCATTTGAGAGCTGTGTATGGAATGCTACACATCCTCACTGCAGCGCATGACGATTTTTGTCCATACTTTAAATCTTCAGCAGCTAGAATTAAAATTTATTTTGACTAAGATGTCCAATCTGTTTTTATTTTGTAGTCTGAAGTCATCGTCTGCATAAAAATGAAATATGAATATATTTTTAATCATTGATAACTTTTGTAAGGTATCAGAGAACATGTAAAATAATATAATTTAAAATATTATCAAATAATAACCTTCCCAAAACATAATTTACGTATTAAATAATGTATTTCTTAACCATGTTGCGTCTTCCCCCAGTTACAGGGGAAGACGCCACTCACACTTACTTGCCTCCTGCCGCAAGGTTGTTGCCGTAGCTGCATGTCTAGTGTGCGTAACAAAATGCACAACTCACGTCTATAGCAGATATTCCATTTAAAATAAAACACCAATCTATGAACCTTAAATATAAGCAACGAAATATTATAAAGTGTGTCCTAACCAGACTATATTCTCACAAGATCCAAAATAACGGCGATGAAAAACGATAAAGTAAGACAAATGCACATGCTACGTGTCCACCCCGTCAACACTCTTCAAACTAGAGGATCCGCGCTGTCAGTTGCTGACACATAAAAGAACTGCAAAGAAAGTTGCGTCTTCCCCCAACTGGCATCTTCCCCCGAATTACCTTATATAATAGCTATTAATCATGTTATTTTACAAGCAATAAATAGCTATACTAAGAGATGGCTTAAAATTTACGAATTAAATACATTATTTAGTAACAACAATTGGCAATAATCAGGTATTACAAGAAATGGCTCAAAATTAGAAATCAAATGCCTAATTAAAATAAAAATTAAAACCAATAGTACAATATTATAGTATGCGAAATTGAAGACTTACAGTTTCATTATAGTTGATTAGAAATAATACGATTTTTTCCCGGAATAATTTAACATTTTACAGTTTGACGAATATTCTATTCAAGAAGGACATGAAATACTTACATGATTTGGAGTTGGTAAGTATATTGGAGAGTGTTTAGTAACAACTCAAGCTCTTATCTTTCACGGCAAAAGACTGGACAATCATATAATACATGTTTCACATCTTGAGATTCCTCCCCACAAATGCAAGTTGCATCGGCTTTAATATGGAATCTATTTAAGTATTCCCCGAATTTTCCATGCCCAGTCAAAAACTGTGTCAGTACGAAATATGGTGTTATTACTTTACATTTATTCCGATCATAGACCGTTGGAAAATACAGCTCTTCTGTAAAAATTCCCTTATCACTATTGACCCATCTTTCGTTCCATTCTTGCATATAATGTTCTTTGGCTACTTTTTTTGATATATGATATCGGACATAAATTGTACGACAGTGGCACATCAGAGTTGGCTGCCATCTTTGCCAATTCAACGGCTCTCTCATTCCCAACTATCCCAGTATGCCCTCTGACCCAAGTTATACAAATATGGACGGCACTTTTCATTATTAAAGTTCTTTTCTCTGAGGCTATAATGTTAATGTCATATTTATCATTAATTGATATTATTGCTGACTGCGGGTCACTGTGAACGTAAGCGCTGTAACCAGACTGACTGCACCATTTGATTGCTTTTCGCAAAGCTAATACTTCCGCCTGAAACACTGAGCACTCTGAGGCGAGTCTAAAGATGGCTGAGGTGTGTTCGCTGTCGTCCCTGTAGGCAACAAAGGCACAGCCTACTTATGGCATTTTGATTCGACAGTTTATCCAAATGCGATCCATCTGTATAGATCAAACAGTCATGGGAATCTGCATCACAAATTTCTTTGAGACAGGGAATGTATAAAGATGGATGCCCTGCCTGGAGAGGATAATTTAAGTCAATTATTTCATGGACGAAAAAGTTTGGACCGAAAATGAACTCTGAGAAATCAAAGGCAATTATAATGGGACATCAACGACTTTTAAGTAAATTAAACACAGGTGACTTATCTCCTGTTAA
Source organism: Periplaneta americana (assembly GCA_025594305.2). NCBI lineage: Eukaryota > Metazoa > Arthropoda > Insecta > Blattodea > Blattidae > Periplaneta > Periplaneta americana. Next base: position 200,752,406 of record JAJSOF020000003.1, on the reverse strand, counting down.
AATGAATATAACTATTATCCCTTACAGTGGTAGAGTAAAAAATCTAGGAATTTATATGGACAAAAACTTAAGTTGGAATACTCAAATCACACACACACACACACATGTAAAATAATTTTTATGAAAATTCACGCACTAAAAACAATTCGAAATTTCCTTCCGTTGGTTCTTAAAAAGAATTTAGTGCAGTTGCTCTTGATGCCTCATTTTGATTACTGTGACACTCTCTACACTGACCTTAATATGAGACTGACAGACAGACTACAGCGTGTTCATAATGCATGCGTTCGATTTATTTGCAACGTCCGTAGATCTGACCGTATCACACCTTCACTAAATATGCTGTCCTGGGTCCGTCTCAAAGAGCGAAGAACTATTCACTCTCTCACCCCAAAGTAAATTCAGCTTGTTTTGCTATTAGATCTATGCAAACGATAGTAAATATCAATACCTTAAAACAATATACTTTGCATACTTCCACTCGGTAATTTTTGGAATAATATCTTGGGAAATTCTACAGATAGTAAACTATATAATTCTATTACAAAAATAGTAATTAGAATAATAGTGGGTGCCAAATCTAGGGAATCGTGTAGGGCTATTTTCAAAAAACTACAAATAATGCCCATGGCTTGTCAGTATATCTTTTCATTAATAATCTTCCTCATATGTAACCGTGAAAAATTTGTAACTAATTCAACAGTTCACAGCATAAATACACGTCAAAAAATGACTTTCATACTCCATCGGCAAGTCTATCGTGCTATCAAAAAGGAGTGCGTTATATGGCAGTAAAAATGTTTAATAGCCTCCCTATCGATATAAAAATGAAACTCAAAACATAAGATTATTTAGGGCCAAATTAAAGAAGTACCTAATTTCTCACGCCTTCTATTCTGTAGGTGAATTCATGACATTCAATAACACTTCATGAAATTGATACTAAAACTTTGTGTTGTACTAGTAGACTATATTGTAAATCTCATCTGTATATATTTCATCTAGACTGTGACTATAAATTAAGACTTTATAATAGTATTAAGTTTTTTGACTTGTTCCATATTCTAGCTGTAAGCATGTATGAATACCATGGAATGTTAATAAATACTATACTATACTATACTATACTACTATACTCTTCAATATTCTTCAAACCTCTAACCCTAGCTACTTAGCTTCTCGTTTTCAACATTTGTCCTCATATCACGAAATAGATACTCGCTCACAACACCATATCATACTCTCCATTCCTAAACACAGAACATCCTTCTACTCTTCATCTTTCACCGTCTCTGCAGCTCATCTCTGGAACTCTCTACCACAACATGTCAGAGACTGTCGGACATTGTTTAGTTTCAAAATAAATTAAAATTGCACTTTTTCAATTCAGATTCCTTTCAGTTATAAGCCCTTTTCTCTGCGATAGTTTTGTAAAAATATAGGCTATATATTTTTTTCCTTCCTTTCCCCTTATTGTTCTCTTTATCAGTCGATGTATTTATTATCATACCCCTTTTATTGAGGATTTTATTTAATTTTTGTATTTCTATTCTTTTTTATTATTATTTTATTACATTCCATTTTGTTATATTCTTCCTTACGTTTTTCCATATTAAGCATTTGTACTAAATGAGTTGCTTTCACTATATCCCAATGTATTTTACTTCCTTTTTTTTTCTATTATGGTATTATTTTCATGTTGCAAATTAAGCTTTCAGGAATAATTCCCTGTAAAGTTAATTTTAATAATTTCGAGGAAAAATTGTTCCGGGGCCAGGTATCGAACCCGGGACCATTGGTTAAACGTACCAACGTTCTCCCACTGAGCTACCCGTGTGGGAGAACGTTGGTACGTTTAACAAAGGTCCCGGGTTCGATACCCGGCCCGGAACAATTTTTTCCTCGAAATTATTCATATTTTCATATTGTTTAGTGTCGATTTTATTATGTTATTATTATTATTATTATTATTATTATTATTATTATTATTATTTTATTTATTTTTTTCTTGCAATATGTTAGTATTCTGTTCTTTAACTTTTTGTTAAATTTTAACTGCTTGTATACTTTGTGACCTGGTAGAGTGTAAGAGAAGGCCCTATGGCCTTAACTCTGCCAGTATAAATAAAGAATTACTAGTGGCTTGTGCAGCAAATGCTGCTGCAAACTAAGTTCGTTAGACGTTCAAATTAAAATTTTTCAGATTTATTTTCAATGAAGAATATTTGTCTTTTTGATAGTTATTTGCTTCCATAATAATGAAACATACTCCCTCTGAATGGATTTTTTTAGGCCAAATACTTTTTCTTGAACCTATCCAACTTCAGTTTTTGAGTTTCAACGCGAAAACGCAAGTATCAATGTCAGGACGATAGCAATAGCTATTTCAGGTCATTGTGGATTGTAGGCAAAATTAAGAAAATGTGAGGTTTGCTAAGTTTTCGAACAATAGCATTTTCGTATAGCTGCTGCATGTAGAACTTGAAATGTAGAGCGTAAAATCATTTTATCCTACTAAGAGATCTTGCTGAAATGATCTGGAGACTACAAAATTTTGTAGGCCTCTTATTTTATCAGTAAGTAATACCTTTTGATCTTTCCTTAGGAACTGTAATTTTGCGCTCTCTCGAGCTAATACTGAAGACAATGACACATATCAATATCTCACACTACACCGCCATTAATTATATGAAAAGACCCAACCCCACTGGGTTAATAAGTATAAAAGTATTTGATTTTTAATAACAATATTATTACTTTACTTAAGTTTTGTAGTTATATGTAGCAGTCGCCCAATAAATTATAGAAATGAAGATCTAAATTAAGATATTCTCTACATTTACTGACATAACCTCAAAAGTTTCACTTTCATGTCATCAATATAGCATCAATATTATGTGCAATTAATGAACAATAGAAGCATCATCATATTAACTATAATAATATTTAATTTCTAATGGTAATAATGTCATCAAACCACCTCAAGTTTCGTAGATTTGAATATCCAATACACAGCTGTACTCAGAAAATTATACACTGCAGAATCAGTTTTTAATAACAAATTGAATTAAGCTCTAAATATGTCGGCAATCCTGCAGGTCATGGCCTTCGTGTAATAGCATATTGTTTATTGTAGTGTGTTTTGTTCTGAAATTCAATCAAGTCGGCCGTGATTCAATAAAGTAGTTCTCAAAACTGACAACAGACGGATTTTGGAAAATAGGAAAATTATGTAGGAAAATTGACATTTCACTGAAAAGTACTACTTTTCCGAAAAACTTTGGATGCCACGCATGAAAATGAGGGGTCGCTCATTAAAATCCGTTCAGCCGTTTTCCCGTAATTTCCATTACCAGTTCAAATTATATATATATATATATATATATATATATATATATATATATATATAGATTATCAATAATTAAAAACAACAGCACTATACGGCAATTGGGAAACAGGACTTCTGGTACCAGCCTTGAACTGATACAGCTATCAGTAGTGGATATGCATTCAGCGAGCAATTGTTTGTAGAGTGTTCCACACAAATGGGACACACTCACGGACAGGAGAACGCGAATTCGATTATGCGCACTGTTCAAAACATACAGAGGTGAGCCTGCCTGGAGAGAAATAAAAAATAGGTTGCAGCCGCCAAATTACTCTTCAAGGAACGACCACTCATATAAATTGAGGGAAAGAAGACAGAGGACGGACACTGGAAAGTTTTCTTTTCTCAATCGTACTATCAGAGACTGGAATGCTTTACCTGCAGACTTGCTAAAGGCTTTACCAATAACCAAAAATGTATTTAAAAATAGGCTTAAGGACTTTACTAATAGACGGTAGTATATTACACACTCTATTTAAAGGATGTAATTGATATTTTGTTATTTGAAGTGTTGTATCAGTGAAGTGTGAAGTGTGTTGTGTAAGTGAAGTTTTATAGTTTATAGTGGCAGTGCAAAGTATTTGAACAGTGAAATGTTTTTGAAGTGTTAGTGAAATCAGGATAGAATCAGTGAAATGTGTCGTAGTTCCAGTGCAGTGAGTGAGTTGACAGCGAAATGAGTGTAGTGTGGAAAGGTACTTGTGCAGATATGAACATATCATACTCGTGGGTTTTAGTTCAAACTTAGGGTTAAGATATGAATTAGATTTACTTTAAATGTTATTTTAAGTGATCGTACTTCAATTTAATTTTAGGATGCTCCTTGTATTAATTTATTATTAATTTATTTTTATTAATTGTGTTTATTATTAATTGTAGTTTGTGTCAATCGGGTTTATTTTGTTCGGAGACTTGAAAGCACATAAATGTCCTACTAATCGGTTGCTAGCCGAGAAGTAGTAAGTTCAGTGGTGGGGTTGCCACTTTATAGCCTCTTAGGATTTGGATATGTTTTTGTGTGTTTCCAAATGAAATTCTCAACACACAACTCAATTTCAGAACATACACACACTCTTTGACTCCACATTACACTACACAAACACATCCCTACAGGAAACAAAAGAAATGGAGTCAAGATCAGCAACAACCAGTTCTGATGATGGCCAATAATAGGCCGAAATATGTGAACAAGGTAACATAAAATTTAACACATGAAAGACATATAATACGTTTTCCATAGTGATACAGTGTTAAAAGTTGTGTAATCAAGTTGTATAATATAGCTATTTGCATTAGAAATGGGCTAATGAACTTAATACTGTATTAAAAAGAAAATTTTCAAATATAAAAATGGTTGATAGTAGTTACTTAAACTACACAAAAACGTACGTGATGTGGCGGTTAAGAGTAGCCCTGTGTTGATTGTGCCCTACGACGAAATTGACAGTTGCTCTATGTTTACAATTTATCGTTACCTAGACATACGTTAATTGTTTTGTGGAGGGGTAAGGTGTAATGTTAGTATAAAGAATAGGATCTTTTGTTGTGGTAATTTGTTTATATAAATTGTATAGTGGGTTTGTTATATTAGTAATTTGTTCGTTTAAAAGTTGAGTTTCTTGATTGTAGACCTTAGCGATAAAATATTATACATCTTGATTACACAACTTCTAACACTGTATCACTTCGGAATATGTATGGTAAGACTTTCCTGTGTTAAATTTCAACGTACCTCGTTTACATGTTACTAAATATACTAATGAACCGACAAGATTTCAACGAAGAGCTAAACACAATCAAATACATAGCACAAGAAAACGGATACAACCCTAACATAATAGACAACATAATACGTAAGACAAAACATAATCACAAAAAAACATAAGAATACAACACAAACACAAGAACACAAAAAATACATCACACTAACATACGAAAACAAAAACACACAAAATTGCAACCTCATTCAAGAAATTAAATTACAACATCGCATACAGAACAAATAACACTCTACAAAAACATCTCAACAAATACACAAACAAACAAATACAACCACACAGGCGTATACAAACTCAAATGTAACACCTGCAACAACTTCTACATAGGACAGACAGGCAGATCATTTCAAACACGTTACAAAGAACACATCACAGCTATAATAAAATTACAAAACACCTCCACATATAGAACACATCACAAATGCTAACCACACCTACAGAGACATCAACACAGACATGGAAATACTACACATCCAACCAAAAAGCCAGAAACTCAACACACTGGAACAATATGAAATATACAGACACACAAAAACACACCCCAACGAAATTCTCAACACACAACTCAATTTCAAAACACACACACACTCTTTGACTCTACACTATACCACAGGAACACACCCTCACAGGAAACAGAACAAGTGGCGCCAAGACCAACAACGACCATTTCTGAAGGTGACCCATAAATAGGTCGAAACATGTAAACGAGGTACGTTGAAATTTAACACAGGAAAATCTTACCATACATATTCCGAAAATAAAATATTCTTCAGCAGTGCTTGCTGTGTTGGTATTGTTTAAGGTTTTATCTATTTGTAATGTACCTTTTATATTATGAAGTTCATGACCTTCTTCAATTAAATGTTTCTATTGTACTTAAAATCAGATTATGTCCGATGACATTTTGATTGCGACTTAAAACAGTAGAATTTCTGTCACTAATGTGCAAAAAAGACTATAACAAAAGTTGACAACAAACACACCTTCAAAATATACAGAAAACCAACCACTACCACCACACATACATACACAACACATCTAACCACCCCACACAACACAAACATGCTGCATTCAGGACAATGGTACACAGATTACTCAACATACCCATGAGCCAACAACACTACAATGAAGAAGTGAACACAATCAAATACATAGCACAAGAAAACGGATACAATCCAAACATAATAGACAACATCATAAGGAAGACAAAACAAAAACTCGACAAACACAAAAACACACAAAACACAACACAAACACAAGAACACAAGAAATGCATCACACTAACATACGAAAACAAAAACACACACAAGATCGCATCCTCATTCAGAAAACAGAAATACAACATATCATACAGAACAGAAAACACACTACAAAGACATCTCAACACACCAACAACACACAAAAATAAATACAACCACACAGGCGTATACAAACTCACATGCAATAGTTGCGACAGTTTCTACATTGGACAGACAGGCAGATCATTCCAAACTCGATACAAAGAACACATTAAAGCAATAACCAGAGGACACAATACATCTACATATGCCGAACACATAACTAATGCTAACCACACATACAATAACATAAATACAGACATGGAAATCCTACACAAAAAACAACCCAAAAACCAAAACTCAACACACTAGAACAATATGAAATATACAGACACACTAAAACACACCCTGATCAAATTCTCAACACACAGATCAATTTCAGAACACATACACACTATTTGACTCCATATTTCAACACTTTTCAACAATCGAACGCACCCACACAACAGGCAGCGAAGTTCGAGATGACGCAGAGATCTAGTAGGCTCTGAGGATGGTGTGAAGAAGCACCGAAACAGCTGTAAGCCGCACAAGCTTACATAATTAACACGAGTAAGATCGCCATTTAATCAGTTATTTATATTCAAGTGTTAAAAGTAGTGTACGAAAGATTCAACAAGGAAACTGTCCACACCTGTGGAATAACGGTTAGCGCGTCTGGCCGCGAAACCAGGTGGCCCGGGTTCGATTCCCGGTCGGGGCAAGTTACCTGGTTGAGGTTTTTTCCGGGGTTTTCCCTCAACCCAATATGAGCAAATGCTGGGTAACTTTCGGTGATGGACCCCGGACTCATTTCACCGGCATTATCACCTTCATCTCATTCAGACGCTAAATAACCTGAGATGTTGATAAAGCGTCGTAAAATAACCTACTAAAATAAAATAAAAACAAGGAAACTTCATTGCATTGACTTGTATTTCGAGAGAAATATCGCAATGAGAAATTTTTTAAGAAATATGTGACACAAGAAACCTATGCATAAAGACAGAGAAAAAATAACTTAGTGGCTTATGTTTAGAAATTAGCAGGCTTTGGCAATATGTCAAACAAGAGAAGATCATTTACGGTTGCTAAGTCAAAGCCTGATGTTCTCTTGTTTTACACATTTTCAAAGCCTGCTATTGATTAACAAGGCCCACTGATTAAGTTATTTCTTCATTGTTTTTATACATAGGTTTCTTATGACAATTTTAAATCCCTATATCCTAAACCCAGAAAAACACACGATATTATGTTGCTTAATGTTAACATGTATTTTCATATACAACCCGCAAGGATGATGCTTTGTACAACTGTCTGCCTCTTTCTGTATTATTTATGTACTGAAATCTGAAATCTATGCAACCCACGTTTACATTCAATAGAGAAATGATTGGTTCATTGTCGATTGTATCTAAATTACCAAATGATAATCATGTCGCATGCACGACTCAAATTTTTATGAACTCCGTATGTGAAAATTTCCAAATCAAAAGCAGACATCGTCAAATGCATTGTGATGACGTCATTTATCGTACGTGGCACACAAAAGTATATAAATTTTTTGTGTGTTCTGTGAAATTTGTTCACAACATCAAACCATTATTATTTATTGTCATGTACTAATAAACTCCCTTTCGCAGTTGTTGGTGTTAATCAGTATTTTCATAAAATATTCATCATTTTTAATTCGTGGTTCTGTGTGTAGGCTACGTGGACTTACAAATAATAATGTAGTCCGCACGGTTCGTGTTAATTAATTATCACTATACAGGGGATTTTTAACAAAGAGCCTTCTGTTTGATTTTGCGAACTCGCTACATACAATATTATGATATATCAAAGGAAGATTTGTGAGATAAAAACTGACTGAACATCGTTTCTTTAAGATTTAACATAAATACTACTTTGTGTGAAAATTAGTTAGGCCTATAGGCAATGAATAAAAGGAAATGCACCACATACAGGGTGCTCGAAAGGTAACATCCAATAGTAATAGTAATAATAATAATAATAATAATAATAATAATAATAATAATAATAATAATAATAATAATATTTTATTTTTATTTTAGTAGGTTATTTTACGACGCTTTAAGAACAGCTTAGGTTATTTAGCGTCTGAATGAGATGTATGTATGCATGTATGTATGTATGTATGTATGTATGTATGTATGTATGTATGTATGTATGTATTTATTCAAACTGCAATGGGTATATACCCGGTGGCAGTGGTAACTAATTACACTCAATAATGACAATAATAAACTTATTAATTAAAATACAATTAATAATAATACTAATAATTTATACTAAAATAATTTATAATAATAATAACAATAATAATAATAATAATAATAACAGGGAACATCCTAAATTAAATGAAACGATCACTTAAAATAACATTTGAAATAAATCTAATTTTATCTTAAAACCAAGATCGAACTAAAACCCACGAGTATGATATGTTCATATGTGCACAAGTACCTTTCAACATTACACTCATTTCGCTGTCAACTTACTCACTGCACTGGAACTACGACACATTTCACTCATTCTATCCTGATTTCACTAACACTTCAAAAACATTTCACTGTTCAAATACTTTGCACTGCCACTTTAAACTATAAAGCTTCACTGTCAGGAACACGTTTCACTTACACAGCACACTTCACTGACACAACACACTTTACTGACACAACATAATTCTTCACTGATACAACACTACAATAACAACATATCATTTACACCCTTTAAGTACTGTGTATAATTAACGTCTATTAATAAAGTCCTTAAGCCTATTTTTAAATACATTTTTGGTTGTTGGTAAAGCCTTTAGTAAGTCTGCAGGTAAAGCATTCCAGTCCCTGATAGTACGATTGAGAAAAGAAAACTTTCCAGTGTCCGTCCTCTGCCTTCGTTCTCTCAATTTATATGAGTGGTCGTTCCTTGAAGAGTAATTTGGCGGCTGCAACCTATTTTTTATTTCTCTCCAGGCAGGCTCACCTCTGAAGGTGATAATGCCGGTGAAATGAGTCCGGGGTCCAGCACCGAAAGTTACCCAGCATTTGCTCGTATTGGGTTGGGGAAAAACCCCGGAAAAACCTCAACCAGGTAACTTGTCCCGACCGGGAATTGAACCCGGGCCACTTGGTTTCGCGGCTAGACGCGCTAACCGTTACTCCACAGGTGTGGACTAATAATAATAATAATAATAATAATAATAATAATAATAATAATAATAATAATTACTTACAAATGGCGTTTAAGGAACCCGAAGGTTCATTGCCGCCCTCACATAAGCCCGCCATCGGTCCCTATCCTGAGCAAGATTAATCCAGTCTCTATCATCAAATCCCACCTCCCTCAAATCCATTTTAATATTATCCTCCCATCTACGTCTCGTCCTCCCCAAAGGTCTTTTTCCTACCGGCCTCTCAGCTAAAACACTGTATGCATTTCTGGATTCGCCCATACGTGCTACATGCTCTGCCCATCTCAAACGTCTGGATTTAATGTTCCTAATTATGTCAGGTGAAGAATACAATGCGTGCAGCTCTGCGTTGTGTAACTTTCTCCATTCTCCTGTAACTTCATCCCTCTTAGCCCCAAATATTTTCCTAAAAACCGTATTCTCGAACACCCTTAACCTCTGTTCCTCTCTCAGAGTGAGAGTCCAAGTTTCACAACCATAAAGAACAAACGGTAATATAACTGTTTTATAAATTCTAACTTTCAGATTTTTTGACAGCAGACTGGATGATAAAAGCTTCTCAACCGAACTGTTAGTAAAAAAAATTGCTCACCAATTTCTTTTGTGATATTTTATTAAATTTATAGCATAATTTAAAGTATAACCTATAGGACACTTTGTCAGTTGAAGTCTTAAGTTACACCCTGTATTATGATAGACTGATGAGAGTTCGATATTTTTCTTCTTTGAAAAAAGCCAGTCATTGAAAATCGCAGTCAGTATAGGACATTGAAAAGCATTTTTTTTTTTCACTCATTTTGTCGACCATCGAATTAACCGTAAGCGTTTGTAGCAGACAACTTGAAGATTGAATTACACAGCCTTATGAAGCGCCTGTGTCAGGAATCGCGAACGAGAGAAGTTAGAGGCTTGTCATCCGTCTCGCAATCCCTATTATGAGTTTGAAAACTTGGCTGGATCGACAGTTATGAAATTGATCGGATTTTCAACTCGGGGAAAAGTTTCAAGTTTCTCCAGAGCGCGATACCGCCTACCTACATCTGTGTCTTCAGGTAGAGGTTCGCTTCTCGGAACGAGAAATAACAAAGAGATTAATGGCTCTGATTATAAGAACATAGAGCCTACTTTCCTTCAAAATACTCACCGTCAAATTCATAATTATCGCACATGATACACAATTATAGATATCCAACTACAAAAATTGAAGTTATTGGGGTCAAATAATACTGAAAAGTAAAACCATAACTTCACAAACGAACTGAGTTCAATGACATAAAAACAGGAGAGTCGCAAACTCTGTACATAAGCTCGCCATCGGTCCCTATCCTGAGCAAGATTAATCCAGTCCCTATCATTATATCCCACCTCTCTCAAATCCATAAAATATTATCTCTCATCTACGTCTCGGCATCTCCAAAGGTCTTTTTTTCCCTGTGGTCTTCCAACTAACACTTTATACGCATTTCTGGATTCGCCCATAAGTGCTAAATGCCCTGCCCATCTCAAACGTCTAAATTTAATGTTCAAAATTATGTCAGGTGAAGAATACAATGCTTGCAGTTCTGCGTTGTGTAACTTTCTCCATTCTCCTGTAACTTCATCCCTCTTAGCCCCAAATATTTCCCTAAGCACCTTATTCTCGAAAATCCTTAATCTCTGTTCCTCTCTCAAAGTGAGAGTCCAAGTTTCATAACCATACAGAACAACCGGAAATAAAACTGTTTTATAAATTGTAAATTTCAGCTTTCTTGAGAGCAGACTGCATGATAAAAGCTTCTGAACCGAATAATAACAGGCATTTCCCATATTTATTCTGCTCCAAGATATTTGAATTTTTCCATCTCTTCGAAGGACAAATCTCCAATTTTTATATTTCCATTTCGTGACTTACAATATTCTGGTCACGAGACATAATCATATACTTTGTCTTTTCGGGGTTTACTTCCAAACCTATAGCTTTACTTGCTTCTAGTAAAATTTCCGTATTTTCCCTGATAGTCTGTGGATTTTCTCCTAACATATTCACGTCATCCGCATAGACAAGCAGCTGATGTAACCCGTTCAATTCCAAACCCTCTCTGTTATCCTGGACTTTCCTAATGGCATACTCTAGAGCGAAGTTAAAAAGTAAAGGTGATAGTGCATCTCATTGCTTTAGGCCACAGTGAATTGGAAAAGCATCAGATAGATTGTGGCCTATAGGACTCTGCTGTACGTTTCACTGAGACACATTTTAATTAATCGAACTAGTTTCTTGGGAATACCAAATTCAATAAGAATATCATACACAACTTCTCTCATAACCGAGTCGTATGTCTTTTTGAAATCTATGAATAACTGATGCACTGTACCCTTATACTCCCATTTTTTCTCCAATATCTGTCGAATACAAAATATCTGGTCAGTAGTCGATCTATTACGCGTAAAACCACACTGATTATCCCCAATAAATTCATCTACATATGAAGTTAATCTTCTCAAAAGAATATAGGACAAAATTTTGTACGACGTCAACAAAAGTGATATTCCTCGAAAGTTACTACAGTTAGTCTTGTCCCCCTTTTTAAAGATAGGCACAATTATGGACTCCTTCCATGGTTCTGGTACAATTTTCTCTTCCAAAATAATAAGTACATGTTTATAAATATCGTTAGATAATCCGCTTCCACCCTCTTATATTATTAATTCTGCTGGAATATGATCGATACCTGGAGACTGGTACGCAGTAATAATAATAATAATAATAATAATAATAATAATAATAATAATAATAATAATCTATATATATAATTTGGACTGGTAATGGAAATTACGGGAAAACGGCTGAACGGATTTTAATAAATGACCCCTCATTTTGAAGTTTGGAGCTCAAAGATTTTCAGAAAAATAGTAGTTTTCAGTGAAATGTCAATTTTTCAACATAATTTTCCTATTTTCCAAAATCCATCTGTCGTCAGTTTTGAGAACTAGCTAATTGCATTTCAGAATAAAACAAAACACACACTACAATAAACAATATTACACGAAGGCCATGATCTGCAAGAATGCTGACATATTTAGAGCTCAAATTAAATTGGTTATTAAAAACTTAACTTACTAAATATAATTTACACGTTCCATTCTGTGGTGTGTAATTTTCTGGGTACAGCTGTGTATTGGATATTAAAAACTACAAACCTTGAGGTGGTTTGATGACATTATTACTATTAGAAATGAAATATTATTGTAGTTAATGCCATGATGTGACTATTTTTCATTAATTATACATATTAATGCTATATTGATGATATGAAAGTGAAACGTTTTGGGGTTATATAAATAGATGTAGAGAATAACTTAAATTAGATTTTGATTTCTATATTTTACTGAGTGGCGGCTATATAGTATATATAGTATATGTTACTGAAAGCTATAAAACTTACGTAAGATAATATTATTAAAAATCAAATATTTCTATAGTTATTAATCAAGTGAGTTTGGGTCTTTTTCATATATATTTAATGGCGGTGTGGTGTAGATATTTATATGCGTGGTTCTCTTCAGTATTGGCTCGAGAGAGAATATCTTTCATTGTTATGGAAGCAAATAACTTTCGAATGTCTGGTATTCTTCATTGAAAATAAATCTGAAAAATGTTTATTTTAACGTCTAATGAACTTAGTTTGCAGCATTTACTGCACAAGCCACTAGTAATATAATATAATATAATATAATATAATATAATATAATATAATATAATATAATATTAATATATAATTATAATATAATATAAGTACATTATGCAACGAGCATATAATGAAGGTAATTAAGAAGTGAGTATGGATATTTATGAAACGAGCGCAAGCGAGTTTCATAATTTTCATACGAGCTTCTTAATTACCATTATAGGCGAGTTTCATACGACTTTTTATGCTCGACCATATTTCTAACTTGATATTATTAATTTTCTTTGTATCTGACCTTGGCCAATGTCCCGTATATCGTGAGATGTGTGCAGACGCGATAGTATTGTTTTTCCGAGGAACAGATGTTCACATTGACCTTGCTAGGCCATAAGAACCTACAGAGATAACATTAAAATTAAATTAGACATTTAAAAACGAGATGAGAAGTTGAATTCATTTGAATATTATTTACAATTAACGCTAATGGATTTCCAGCCTCCGTGACTTTTCGCTAATTCTCTTTCGATTGCATATCCGAGAATAATCGATACTTGCGGTTTTATAACGGTAGAAAGCTGACCTGTCATTGGCTGAATAGTTGTAACCTGAGTCGTCATTGGCTGAAAGACCTGACCTTTAATGAGTAGGTGTACTTTAATGACATACATTAAAGGTCTGCTACCAGGTGTATAGTTACTACATTTCGGCATGGTCGAGCATAAAATATAATATAATATAATAATAATAATAATAATAATAATTTATTTAACCTGGCAGAGTTAAGGCCAAACACTCAACCAGGAGTAAAAACTGCGTTATAGAAACACTACAAATTTACAAAGTACACACAAAATTGAATAAGATAATAATAATAAAATGTAAACAACAAGTGAAGAAATCAGACATAATATATAACATACAGAAAGAAAGAAAAAAGCATAATAAAATGTACAGCAGGTTAAATGAGGCCTATATAAAAAAATAAACAATTATTGATAATAGACTAATAATAATAATAATAATAATAATAATAATAATAATAATATAAGAATAAATAAGAATAGTAATGATAATAATATTAATAAAAATAATAATAATAAATAAAATAATAATAACAGGCCTAATAGTAATAATAATACTAATAGTAGTAATAAAATAGTGCAGTACTTCAATGAATACAATATTTTTAAGTACACACAGTAAGGAAAATTATGATTATATATAGCTCAACTTATCACATTAGAGATATGCCATTATCGGAAAATATGAAAACAAAAATATAAAATAAGTTAAATATCACTAGAACATAAAAAAATGTGAATACGTGGAAACATGCAATACAACACTTGTCATAATAGTAAGTTAGTTTGGCAACTCGTCATAAGATAATTTTCTAACTTGGATTTGAAAGATTTCAATATAATATAATATAATATAATATAATATAATATAATATAATATAATATAATATAATATAATATAATATAATATAATATAATATAATGTAATAATAATAATAATAATAATAATAATAATAATAATAATAATTTGAAATACTTTCTTCTTCTCCTCTAACTTCAAAGTTCTTCTTTTGTCTTCATTATACACTTTGAGTTCATAAAACGTAGACTTCCATGATGTCAGAACTTGTTTCGCATTTCACTTTCTCTACTCTCTGCTTCAGTAAAGACAATCTCTCTCGTCTGCACACAACTACGTCTTCCCGGATTGTAATCCAATCGTACAACCTTCTGGACCTCCTTCTTTCTTATGTTCGAGTCCATTGCCAGCCTCCATGACTTCTGGAACAGGACTTTGAGAGTTTGAAATCGTAGCGTTCAATTATTTAAACCTCTGACGCAGAGATTTGGCTTTGAAAAGTGGCGGTCTGCTTCAACCCCTTCCCCCACCCCACTCCAACCCCATGTGGTTTATCTCGTTCTTCCTTTAGTGTGAGAGAACGATTTCATCCTTTAAAGTTTAAAGGAGCTGAATTTGGCCGCATTCTCAGTTATATGTACAGTGTGTCCATAAAGCATTTAAACACCATACTGCGCTCCTTCCATACATAACGAAACTAGAGAGAAAATTGTGTGTCTGCACGTAACAACGATAAATTGTTATTGTTTAGCTAGAATTCTATTTCAGACTACAGTGTGTTCAAAAGTTAACGCAATCCATGATGCAGCCTAATATCTGTGTTTTATAAAATCTGATAGCCGTTTATGATTAGAATAAGCTATGTGCTACAGTGTAGTTCAACAATCCATTTTCGGTCTCATTAGTATTAAAACTATTCCATTTACCCGCCATGATTTCATGACCTGGGTACTATAGTCGCGACGCTGTTATTTCCGGCGTGACTCCGCCTCTTTGCTTACGTCTTAGGAAGTAAAGGCTCTACAAAGTCTAGGTAGGTAGTATCGTTCGTCATTTTTGTTCTTTCGTTGCCGAGCTACCATACGAGGAATCTATTTGCCACACCGTTAAACATTATCATGTCATAGCTCCTATGATAATAAATCAAACGCACTGTAATTCAGCAAATAATTGAGCGGCAAATAACGTCCTCGTGTGCTTTCTGCGAACGCCAACGAAAGAGCCAAAATGGCGGGCGATTATATTAAGTATTTATCGAGCCTTAAGAAATGAATAAATTCTCCATAAGCGAATCACAAGACGCACAGGTTTAAATGTAGCCGACCTGCAACGCGATTGGCTGCCGGAAATTAGAGCGACGGGACTTTAGAATGAGGTGGTGTGGTTAGCACCACGCACCGATAGACTTTACCCCGGGAAAGACTGAATTTTATAGGAGCTTGAGTGAATCACCAGCATCGTTGTGGAAGTTTTGGCAATGAGAACTCGGGACCTTCCGTTCTGTAGCCATCAATTTGATTTACCCGGCCATCCAGCCTTACTACAAGGTCATTAATCAAATTTCCTGACTTTTCGAGTTCCTTTTCGATGGCTAAGAAGTGATAACTCGTATGTACAAAAGTGGTCATTTAGTCTATTTAGATTTTATATATACTTCGTAATTTGTACTTTGAAAAGGTGGAAAATTTCAATATCTTGGAAAAACGGTAACAAATGTAAATGACAGTCAAGAGGCCTTACACGCAGAATAAATAGGGGAAAAGTCTGTTATTATTCGGTTGAGAAGCTTTTGTCATCTAGTTTACTCTAAAAAAAGGGCTGAAAGCTAGAATTTATAAAACAGTTATATTACCGGTTGTTCTGTATGGTTGTGAAACTTGGACTATCACTTTGAGAGAGGAACAGAGATTAAGAATGTTCGGGAATAAGGTTCTTAGGAAATATTTGGGGCTGAGGGGATGAAGTTACAGGAAAATGGAGAAAGTTACACAACGCAGAACTGCACGCATTGTATTCTTCACCTGACATAATTAGGAACATTAAATCGAGACGTTTGAGATGGACAGGGCATGTAGCACGTATGGGTAAATTCAGAAATGCATATAGAGTGTTAGTTGGGAGACGTAAGGAAAAAAGACTTTTGGAGAGGTTGAGACGCAGTTGGAAGGATAATATTAAAATGGATTTGAAGGAAGTGGGATATGATGGTAGGCCTAGGGACTGGATTATTCTTGCTCAGGATAGGGACCGATGGCGATCTTATGAGGGCGGCAATGAACCTCCGGGTTGTTTAAAAGCCATTTGTAAGTAAGTAATATTATTATTTAGTTTGAGTATATTATTATTATTATTATTATTATTATTACTATTATTATTACTATTATTATTATCAGGGAACGGTTTATATGGACTAAAAATATATGAAATATGTAAATATATATGTAGTTATTTTTACCAAAATATGGAATTAAATATGGATTTTTACCAAAATATGGAATTAAATATGGACTTAAAATTATAAAAAAATGACTATGTACGTTAAATATTGGTACATTTTAATCAAACTAAACAAAAAATATAATGGACGTACCTTATCTTCCAATGTAGTTTCAACAAAACACAATTTTTATTGTCTGTTACCATAACAATAGGTTACAAACATTTCTTTCAAGTGCTGAAAAGTGAATCTTCTTCTATTGTCTCTGAGGATAGATTTATACTGACTAAAAGAGCGTTCGACGTCACAAGAAGTAACTGGTACATAATTCAATTTCACAATGTCTGCTGGGGATAAGTCCAAGTTAATCTTCACTGTTGATTCACCACTCATCACAGCAACAACCTTTTGTAGTTCTTCATATCCAGGGTTTTTGAAAGTACAGTGTCCACCTTAGCTCTTACTGCATCTGCAACTTTACCTCTACCACGATTCAGTTGTTCCACAGTACTATTTATAATTTCAAAACTTTCAGATAGTGAAAGGTGCCTATTTTGGAGACTTTTGAGCGTTTTTATGATGCATGAAAATGTATGCTGAATGTGAGCTAAGTCATTCTTCACGCTTATGTCACAGGTAACTGTTTTCGCAGTATCAATTGAGACTGCATCTTCAGAGTCAATGCAAGGAGAACATTGTTAATAGAGTCTATATGTTCGGCATAATATTCAACTGCTTCTAGCCATGTACCCCATCTAGTTAAAATTGGCTTTGGTGGCAATGGAATTTCAGGGTACATTTCTTTCAACACGTTAACTCTACTGGGAGCTTTGATACTTTTTCACTGATGAAATCAACAAATCTACTTTAGGAAATTGTCTCTGACCACTTCTGCCACACGATGAAATGCATGCGCCACACAAGTAAAATGAGTCAATTTAGGATATACAACAGATAATGCTTGTCCAGCTTTGACCATATAAGGGGCAGCATCGCTAATAAAGAATAACACATTATCGTACATAATACCCTTTGGCCACAGGATACCCATAGCTTCGTTGAACAGTTTAACTATAGTTTTGTTATTGCACTTTTCTAGAACATCACAATGTAAAAGAATTCGTTCAGAATATTGTTCACTTAACAAACCGATAACTACATTACCAACAAGTCTACCTTCTTTGTCGGGAGTCTCATCAATGGAAACCCAAATTGAACTATCTTTAATTTCATCTCTTATCTTCTGTATTGTCTCATCGTAGATGGATGGAGCATACGTCTTCCTAAGTGTTGACTCATCCGGGATTGTATGTTGAGTATATTTTTCAAGGAATTCCCTGAAGACCTTATTCTTTAGTTTGTAGAGAGGAATATCAGCAGAGATGAGAGAACGGCACAGGTCGATGTTAAACTCAGATCTTACATTCGATGTTGTTGGTTGTGTTAAAAACAATTGTCTCTGCTTGGAATTTAGTTGTTTGTTGGCCTGATGTTTACTAGTTGTAATGTGTTGTTGCACCAGGAACTTTTGTGTAGATGATACTGCACACTGACACAAATTACAAAATAATATTTTATTGTCAGTTGATAAACCATCTTCTTTAAATTCTGAAATGTAACTTGTTAGTTTTGATTTTAAATTGACTGAATGACGTACTTTTGGCATATTTACCGTCTTTATAGTATGATTTACAAAACTGAACCTATGTGTACTCTGACTGGCATTTAACTGTTGAGCTGCACAACTGAAGTCTGTTAAAAATTTTAAATTAAATTAATACAGTTTTGTAACTTACTTTCCCATTGTTGATAGGACTGCTAATTTTCAAATAACTCTGATGTTAAAGGGATTACTGAACATGTGTTTAAATCTCTATTGTTGAAATGTATTTTTAAAAGTTAATGGAATTTTGTTTTGTTTTATTGTTAAACCTAATATAATATGGACTGTTTTATATGAAATATGGAAAATATATGAAATTAACGAAAATATGTACTAAACTCTAAAATATGGAAAAATATGGAAAATAAAAGTAGGATTTTCAACCCTACACATTGTGAAACATAAAGATAATGCAAAATATAAATTATATTAGCTTTATAAGTAAATATGTATTTACATATAAATCCTTTCCCTGATTATTATATTCACCGAACTGGAAACAAAAGTAATAGTATGTTATCTTCTGGTAGAACATCTTATAAAGCCGAAACATATATGAAATATTTCTGTATTTTGAGAAAAATTAATTTTCAAAATATTTTATTCACCTGCAAATTTACAGATAGGAGGTATAACTTCTTAGCCATCGATATGGTTTTCTTTTCAAAGTAGAATTTTCAAGCAGATAGTATTTTGGTAAAATGTCCGTTATCATTTCTGTAATACTACTCTATATGCAACTTGTTGCTTAGCAACCCGAAATACTGTATATCATTATATACAGGGACATCATTTTATTTTTACTTCAATTTTTATTGTACCTGAGTTTTTGAATGTACTTCACTCCCACCCCTTCTACTAGTAAACTTCCAACCGTTCACGACACAGAGCCGAGGGCGCGTAAGCAGTACTGAGTTAGAGAGTATAGTACGTTCCAGAAATATGTTCGCGTTTTCCAGTGACGAAAAAGCTTTCAATATTGAATCATATTTTCGTACAGGTACTGTCGTCCGTTTGCCTACGTCACATCCCGGTTTCCCCCACCTGCTTCTGTTCGCCCCTCTGTTAAGTCTAGTAGCTGAGCTATCTTAGCTCTTTTCTGGAAACATTAATTTATGTTCGGAATTGAACGTCTACGTAATAGTATTGTAGTGTTTAAAATAACATACATAAAAGGCCCTATTTAAGTAATTAACTGTCACGTGATCCCCCCCCCTTTTTACGACCCTACGACAAAACCACTTGGACGGACAGTAGATAGCATTTCAGAGTAATTTTATCTTTTCGGATCGGGCAGAAGTGAAGATTGAATTTACAGTACGTAAGATACTCTTTTATAGATTAGGTACAGAATTATTTCAACACGAGTTTTACTCGTACGAAGGACGAAACTGGTAATTGGAATTAGGTACAATAGTCTATAGTGCAATAATATGCACAAAAGAACTGAAGCCTGTATCGAAATGAACGGCCACCATTTTCAAAAATGTGTTTAAATATCCATATTATGATTATTTTTCAGTTTAACTTCATTCTCTATATTGTACGCTAATGTGCTGTAGACAGTATAATATACACTGCATAATGAATACGTCCGAATGGATAGCTCAGTTCGTGAGTAAAAACACTCATTGTTAATACTGTACTGTATTTTGATTAAACAAAAACCCAATGAAAATTATCAAACTCAAAATTGCGATGTTTCCTAGTTTACGTAAATGGATGAACTACTTTTCTTCCCTCCTATACCTACTAAAGTGATTTGTATTTTATGCCAGTATCATCGAACTCCAGTCGTGGAAGGGGGTAGCAAACGGTGTTTCCTGTTTCAATCGTTAGTAGAAAGGTATAGCCAGGTTAATGTTAAAAATGTTAGTAAAAATAAAATGATGTCCCTGTAGTAAAAACAAATGAAGTTTGAATATCATCGTATATGATTGTATTACATTCAAGATACTACTAGCAGCTTCAACAGTAAATATTTATTTAATTCTTTTGCACTGGTTACAATATTCATCACAATTTTAAGTCCTTTGTTTTATGATTATGCTAAGATGATTCTCATGGCCTACAATTATTTGAAACTAATTAAACTAAGGTTATTTAAGACTACGCCTTTCAGCGATTGCTTGGCTTGTGTTTACGGGGTTAGAACCGGGACGAATCCGTACACTTAGTTACGGTTTGGCCCATTGGACGCCATATTATGTTTGTCCAAGTTTGGTTGGTGGCCTGGGCGACAGTTGTGAATTCAACGCTGATAGGTGACATTCTTATTTTCTTCGATTGAATTTAGTAACGTGATCATTTCATTCCTCATTTTTCTTGGTAATAAAGACAAACCCATAGCATTTTATTCTAAATAACCTGTACAGTCTTTTATGGTCGATAGATTCCTGAATTATCAAAAGTTTTCCTTTGGTCGACGTAAGTCTGAATAATGAACAAGTCTCTCTCGTTATCCATAATAACATAATTGGGATCTGTTACGACATTAAACAGGGTGGGTAAGAAGTATGGAACAATGCTTGTAATTTCCTCATTTCTAATTTTATGAAGAAACTATTTATACAAAAGTTGTAGGGTATCAAGAAAGAAATATTTTGAACACAGTTTCAAAGACTATGCTTTTCATTTATAAAGAGTGTTCCAATGAGACTGTTGTTTTTAACGACACCATGTACTTCTTTCCCCATTTTTAGATTCTTCAGGTCTCAGTACGTACAAAATCATATTTTGTTTTTCATTTATAAATTATTGTTTTGTAAAAATTACCTCTTCTAATGGCAATGTTCCTGAACAAAGGGAAATTTTAATGTTTCTGTAAATCAATTTGAAGAGGCTTTGGATTAAACAATTGCAGACAAAAGCTAATAGAAACAAGTGAATAAAGGTAATAAAAACAACTGAATAACAATATTAATATTATTTAAATTTTAAATTTATTTAGGGTATGCACCGTTGAAATTTAACTGCAATAGTAACTTAATACAATACGTGGGTTTTAAAACAAGTAAACCCATTAAAACTAAAATTAACATTTTTCTATCGTATCACGTGTTGATTTCATTCCACAAAAGATGCTCAAAATGGCTGCCGTCATTGTCAACTGCAAACTGGGTTTTCTTCTACTTCTAATACAATATCAAAAGTTTTTTTTTCACAATCTGTAATTTGTTTTGGCGTTTCAGATTTCGGCATATTTTTAACACTTCCAGTTTCATTGAACATTTGTTAAAATTGTATATACCGTAGAATGAGTAATGTTCCTTTCTGGATGAATTTCATTAAATAAGACACAAACCTCTCCTTGGTTCTTCCTCCTATCACCATAGCCGATCATCTCTATTCGTTATTTTTCTGTAAGACTTGCCATGATTGCTTTCAGGAAGATATTGGAATGAAATAACTATTGTTATTCAATTTTTTTTTCTTAGCTTTATTAACTTGTTTCTATTAGCTTTTGTCTGTAGTTATTTAATCCAAAGCCTCCTCAAATTGATTTACAGAAGCATTAAAATTTCATTTTCTTCAGTGCACATACATTGTCATCAAAAGAGGTAATATTTACAAAACGACAGTTTATAAATACTTACTTACTTTCTGGCTTTTAAGGAACCCGGAGGTTCATTGCCGCCCTCACATAAGCCCGCCATTGGTCCCTATCTTGAGCAAGATTAATCCATTCTCTATCATCATATCCCAACTCCCTCAAATCCATTTTAATATTATCTTCCCATTTACGTCTCGGCCTCCCTAAAGATCTTTTTCCCTCCGGCCTCCCAACTAATACTCTGTATGCATTTCTGGATTCGCCCATACGTGCTACATGCCCTGCTCATCTCAAACGTCTGGATTTAATGTTCCTAATTATGTCAGGTGAAGAATACAATGCGTGTAGTTCTGTGTTGTGTAACTTTCTCCATTCTCCTGTAACTTCATCCCGCTTAGCCCCAAATATTTTCCTAAGCACCTTATTCTGAAACACCCTTAACCTATGTTCCTCTCTCAAAGTGAGAGTCCAAGTTTCACAACCATACAGAACAACCGGTAATATAACTGCTTTATAAATTCTAACTTTCAGATTTTTCGACAGCAGACTTGATTATAGAAGCTTCTCAACCGAATAATAACAGGCATTTCCCATATTAATTTGCGTTTAATTTCCTCCCGAGTGTCATATATATTTGTTGCTGTTGCTCTCAGATATTTGAACTTCTCCACCTCTTCAAAAGATAAATTTCCAATTTTATAGTTGCATTTCGTACAATATTCTCGTCACGAGACATAATGATATACTTTGTCTTTTCGGGATTTACTTCCAAACCTATCTCTTTACTTGCTTCCAGTAAAATTCCCGTGTTTTCCCTAATCGTTTGTGGATTTTCTCCTAACATATTCACGTCATCCGCATAGACAAGAAGCTGATGTAACCCGTTCAATTCCAAACCCTCTCTGTTACCCTGGACTTTCCTAATGGCATACTCTAGAGAAAAGTTAAAAAGTAAAAGTGGTAGTGCATCTCCTTGCTTTAGACAGTTAATAAATATGCAAAACAAAATATGATTTTGTACATACTGAGACCTGAGGAATCCAAAAATGGGGAAAGAAGTACATGGTGCCATTAAAAAAACTGTCTCATTGGCACACCATTTATTAAATGGGAAGCATAGTATTTCAGAATATGTTCAAAATGTTCCTTTTTTGATGCACTAAAGTTTTTGTATAAATAGTTTCTTCATAAAATTCGAAATAAGAAAGTTAAAAGCATTGTTCCATACTTTTTACTCACCCTGTATACGTAGAAGTAATTATGTCATTGCCGTGTTTTTGAAAATACTCTGACAATTTACAATTTCTTCCGCTTTCAGCACGTCGAAGTACCTCGTTAGTGAAACAGAATATTTGTATGTAGCATTTGACAGAATTTTAGAATTGTCAAATTTGTCGGGGCCTCTCATATTTATGAAACAGCACTAATTGGAACAGTACGATCTCATAATGAGACCTGATGATGTAATTGTGCTATTTATTTTTCTCTTACATGCTTAATGCTCTCTTCTCGGAAAGTGAAACCTCGTGTCTATATTCACCATATAGAAAATATACAGAGCGATCCAAAAATCGCGCACATTAAAATTATAGTGTCTATATAGCAGCCGTGGCGAGAAAGTGACTCGCGAGACATTGTGGCTCGCAGTGATAGCTGTGCATTTCGCTTGCTTCTAACCTCCGCCAACCCCCACCCTCTCACTCACTGGAGTCAAACTCCGTTCCATTTGCATTTGTCTCTGACCTGCGAGTGGCATATGTCTCTCTCGAAGTCATGTACGAAAGTTCCAAGTAGGATGGGAGGA
This sequence comes from Periplaneta americana, assembly GCA_025594305.2. Taxonomy (NCBI): domain Eukaryota; kingdom Metazoa; phylum Arthropoda; class Insecta; order Blattodea; family Blattidae; genus Periplaneta; species Periplaneta americana. The sequence continues at coordinate 200,728,208 of JAJSOF020000003.1, read as the reverse complement.
CGCATTTTTTTGCTGCCAATATGATGAGAATATTAAATGTATGATTTGTTTACAAGTATTACTAGGAAAACGGTTGTATAACATAAAACGGCATTATACTACATGTTACTGATGAAACATTAAAAGGTTAAGTGTTATTGTTGTTGTTAAGAATTTGGACATGAAGTAAAATAAGTTGTAGACAGAGATAAAGAATAATTGACAGTATATAATAATAATAATAATAATAATAATAATAATAATAATAATAATAATGTATTTAATCTGGCAGAGCTAAGACCAGTAGGCCTTCTCTTCCGCCCAGCGAGACTCTATTTCTATCTGTAATATATATATATATATAACCATTAAACATTGAGAAACCTGAAACAGCTATTATTGTTAACAAGAATTGTTAGAAAAATAATTCGTTAGCCTATTCTTAAATTGGTTTGATGTCTGACAGTCCCTGACATTACTCGGTAGGGAATTCCAAAGCCGAGGAACAGCCACAGTGAAAGAAGATGAATATGAGGATGTTCGGTGGGAGGGAATGGATAATATTGAGGAGTGTTGTGATCGTGTGTCTAGGTTATGATGGGTGGATAAATTTTGAAAACGAGACGCAAGATAGACAGGAGTGGAGAAATGCAATATGTGAAAGAGAAGGGAAAGACAGTGGATTTTCCTACGATCTTCTAGACGGAGCCAGGACAACATTTCGAGGGATGGTGTTACGTGATCAGGCCGGCTAATATTGCAGACGAAACGGACGCACATATTATGAACACGTTGTAGTCTCTGCGCCGAAGTAACGCTTAGTTCAGTAAGCAGAATATCACAGTAATCGAAGTGGGGCATCACGAGTGTTTGCACTAACATTTTTTCATGGAAAAGGGTAGAAAATTCTTCAATCGCCTAAACGAGTGGTAAATGAGAATACTTTTTGCAGGTTTCTGCAACTTGAATTTCCAATTTAAACTTTTATCCATATAAATACCTAAATTCTTTACTGATTCACTGAACGGAATTTCGGTGGGGTATATAGGGTAATGGTTGGTAATATTGTGATATGAGTAATATTGTATTACTTCGTTTTGAATATTTATTACAATTTTACTGAGCGAGAGGAAGATCGGTTTTTTTGCGTCAACGTATTAAGGGAATGTACGTGGACAAGTTTCTGTACAAAACTGGTCATTCTCTGGCCCAGTAAAATTGTAATAAATTCTCAAACAGAACTATCACAATATTACTACCTTTACCATATTTCATGTAACATATATTTTATATCCTGCGGTTAGCAAGTTTTCATACGTAATGTTTGTATATTTCGCTTTAGAATATGCCATTAGGAAAGTTCAGGAAAAGAGGGTTTGGAATTGAACGGGTTACATCAGCTGCTTGTCTATGCGGATGACGTGAATATGTTAGGAGAAAATCCACAAACGATTAGGGAAAACACGGAAATTTTACTTGAAGCAAGTAAAGCGATCGGTTTGGAAGCAAATCCCGAAAAGACAAAATATATTATTATATCTCGTGACCAGAATATTGTACGAAATGAAAATATAAAAGTTTGAAATTTATCCTTCGAAGAGGTGGAAAAATTCAAATATCTTGAAGCAACAGTAAGAGATATAAATGACACTCGGGAGGAAATTAGACGCAGAATAAATATGGGAAATGCCTGTTACTATTCGGTTGAGAAGCTTTTATCATCTGGTCTGCTGTCAAAATATCTGAAAGTTAGAATTTATAAAACAGTTATATTACCGGTTGTTCTTTATGGTTGTGAAACTTGGACTCTCACATTGAGAGAGGAACAGAGATTAAGGGTGTTTGAGTATAAGGTTCTTAGGAAAATATTTGGGGCTAAGAGGGATGAAGTTACAGGAGAATGGAGAAAGTTACACAACACAGAACTGCACGCATTGTATTCTTCACCTGACATAATTAGGAACATTAAATCCAGACGTTTGAGATGGGCAGGGCATGTGGCACGTATGGGGGAATCCAGAAATGCATATAGAGTGTTAGTTGGGAGACCGAAGGGAAAAAGACCTTTGGGGAGGCCGAGACGTAGATGGAAGGATAATATTAAAATGGATTTGAGGGAGGTGGGATATGATGATAGAGACTGGATTAATATTGCACAGGATAGGGACCGATGGCGGGCTTATGTGAGGGCGGCAATGAACCTTCGGGTTCCTTAAAAGCCATTTGTAAGTAGGTAATGTGTGTATCTAATTTTCGTTACAAACCTATAGCCAATGACAGACTACCGAACCTCTCCTAAGACAGCCTGTTGAAACAGTGCGTTGCACAACCGTAGCAGCTACATTTGTAGTCCCTATTTTTTTTTTAATAATCCTTTCGCACAATATTTACAAATTTAGACGAGCTCCAAAGCATGAAAACCGGATGAAAGTGTTTTAAATTCTGTGCCTTTGAAAACCGGAATGAGAACAAATGGTCTAATCCATGCTTCATGGTTATGATGATTATTGCCATTGTGAAGCCACTGAACCGGAGGCGGGATGGCTGGAACGTATTCATGGGCACACAAAGCCGACACGACCCTTTTAAACAAGACGGGAGTGTACGTGTTATGCGCCGATGGAAGCGAACCAATATACAGCAAAATTACATTTTCCTACTTTTATCGAAATTATGTTTTATGTAGATTTCTGTTTGTAATCATAGTTCATTAAAATCAGCGTATATTGTTGCATGATAATGACCGAATGTAGCTACTGATGCTCTTGTGTTTGCCACCGCCCTCTCTTTCAGTCTGTTTTCTATATTAGTGTGCCTATAGTGTGTGTGTAGTCAACTTGCAGTAAATAGTCGTATTTAACAGTTCTTTTCTGTTCTCTACCGACCTCTCTTCTGTATGTACAGAGGTGTGAAAATTATTAGAATAATATTAATTTTAAAGGTTTTTTTAATAGTTCCTTCACAAATATTCATTGAATTGATGAATATTGGTATATAATAAAGGGTGCGTCAGAAAGAACGGATGGATTTCAAACTATCGATACGCAACGAGGAGAGAGATATAGTGAGGGGGACCACGACTGTTGGGTCAGCCATAGAATGCAGTTTCAGTTGAGAATATGGTGTTGGTTTGGTGTACAACGTGCTTTCATCGTAGAGACATTTTTGAAAAATGAAGAGTCTGTGATCGCCACTCAGGACTCATTTCGACATCGGATGTCACGCTAGGATTCCAACTCGGAATACAATTTTGCGGTGGCAGGCTTCATTTCGTATCACAGGTTCAACATTAAAGAAGAAATCACATGGACGAAATTCTATTGCACTGAGATTGTCCGAGGCTATGGTAAGATCTCGCGCCCTGCGACTTCTTTCTTTAGGACCATTTGAAGGCGTAAGTTTGTAAACATCGATCACATACACTGGACGAACTGAAGACAGCGATTCGTGAAGAAATCGTGGCAATTGCACCAGCTATGACTGTGAAAGTGATGGCGAACATCAGAAAACGCCTCGATGCCTGTATTGAAAGCCAAGGACATCATATGGATAATGTTGTTTTCCATAAATAAACTGCATGTATTGGTGAATAGGTTGATAACAATAAATTTTTGATTTGATGAATCTTTACAATTTTCTTGCCATGTGAAATCCACCCGTTCTTTCTGACGCACCCTGTATTACTGTACTGATTTAGGATATATTTACTACTAACAATGCCGGAAAGCATTGTTGTACATTGGTATTTTTCTTAATTTACAATTGTTATGGGAATTGAGAAATTATTATATTATGTTGGCGGAATTGGAAACATAAAAATTAATTAAGAAATGCTTTAAACAAATTGTTCTTTGCGTTTACATTGTTGTGAAGGTTCAAATGAACGTATACATCTGTTTTGTGCATATAATTTTTTTAGTTTTAACTTCCGCCAACATAATATAATGAATTAATCGTGAATTTATCTCCATAACATTTTAAAATAAGAAAATAAAATGTGTGTGCTTTCCGGCATTGTTAGTAGTAAATATATCCTACATCAGTATAGTATTATATCCAATATTCATCAATTCAATTAATAATTGTGAAGGAACTATTAAAAAACCTTTAAAATTAAGATTATTCTAATAATTTTCACACCTCTGTATGTATGTATGTATGTATGTATGTATGTATGTATGTATGTATGTATGTATGTATGTATGTATGTATGTATGTATGTATGTATGTATCAGGAGCAGTCGGAGTCTAAAATCTTTTAAGTACACTCTACTTAGAAATGTTTTTAATGAACAGAACTAGACTCTTGTGGAAGTTTCTAAGTAGTCTTAAATGACCAAGTTGTTATTTTGTCCTCTCTCTTCTTCTTCTGTTTTCTTTTCTTTTTTTTTTTTATTATCTTGATATATTACTTAATCATTTGTATTTGTATGCCATTTAGTACGAATGTGCTAATCAACATTTTATGTCTTGTAACCCACATATATTCTCCTATTAGTATATTAAATGTATAATATATCTCAAGTGAATTAATCGTCGTATTTATCTCGGGCATTTTAGGTCCTATAAATTGTGTGTTTGTGTGTGTGTGTTTGTGTGTGTGTGTGTGTGTGTGTGTGAGTGAGTGTGTATATTCCCCTTTATGTTATGTAACTGATTTTGATTATGTGTAATTTTCTACTTTATTTTATATATTACATAACCGATCTTGACTATTTGTAATTTTATATTACTGTAACTGATCTTTTCTATTGTAATTTTCCACTATATTTTATGTAATTTCTAAGGTATTTTCTTTTGTGTTGTTTTGTAATCAAATTTTGTATTTCATGTATATTATTGAAACCTGGTTGAATGGAAGAGAAGGCCTCATGGCCTTAACTCTGCCAGGCAAAATAAACCTACTACTACTACTATGTATCTATGTATTTTTATTTTTATTTTAATAGGTTATTTTACGACGCTTTATCAACAGCTTAGGTTATTTAGCGTCTGAATGAGGTGAAGGTGATAATGCCGGTGAAATGAGTCCGGGGTCCAGCACCGATAGTTACCCAGCATTTGCTCGTATTGGGTTGAGGGAAAACCCCGGAAAAACCTCAACCAGGTAACTTGCCCCGACCGGGAATCGAACCCGGGCCACCTGGTTTCGCGGCCAGACGTGCTAACCGTTACTCCACAGGTGTGGACGTATGTATGTAATGTATGTATGTATGTATGTATGTATGTATGTATGTATGTATGTATGTATGTATGTATGTATGTATGTATGTATGTATGTATGTATGTATGTATGCATGTATGTATGTATGAATGTACGTATGATTGTACGTATGTATGTATGAATGTACGTATGTATGTAATGTATGTTATGTATGTATGTATGTACGTACGTAATGTATGTATATATGTACGTAATGTATGTATATATGCATATATGTACGTAATGTATGTATATATGTATGTATGTACGTAATGTATGTATAAGTGTATGTATGTATGTAATGTATGTGTGTATGTTATGTATGTGTGTATGTTATGTATGTATGTAAGAATGTATGTATGTACGTACGTATGTATATACGTAATGTATGTATATACGTAATGTATGTATATACGTAATGTATGTATATACGTAATGTATGTATGTATGTAATGTATGTATGTAATGTAATGTATGTATGTAATGTATGAATGTACGTATGTATGTAATGTATGTAATGTACGTAATGTACGTATGTATGTATATATGTACGTAATGTATGTTATGTATGTATGTATGTATGTATGTAATGTATGTTATGTATGAATGTACGTATGTATGTAATGTATGTTATGTATGTATGTACGTACGAATTGTATGTATGTATATATGTACGTAATGTATGTATATATGTATGTATGTAATGTATGTATGTAATGTATGTATGTTATGTATGTGTGTATGTTATGTATGTATGTAAAAAAAAAATGTTATGTTTTATTTAACGACGCTCGCTACTGCAGAGGTTATATCAGCGTCGCCGGATGTGCCGGAATTTTGTCCCGCAGGAGTTCTTTTACATGCCAGTAAATCTACTGACATGACCCTGTCACATTTAAGCACACTTAAATGCCATCGACCTGGCCCGGGATCGAACACGCAACCTCGAGCATAGAAGGCCAGCGCTATACCAACTTGCCAACCAGGTCGACTGTATGTATGTGAGAATGTATGTATGTATATTATGTATGTAATGTATGTATGTAATTTATGTATGTATGTAATGTATGAATGTATGTATGTAATGTATGTATATATGTACGTACGTAATGTATGTATGTATTTATGTATGTATGTATTTATGTATGTATGTATGTTATGTATGTATGTTATGTATGTATGTATGTATGTATGTATGTATGAATGTACGTATGTATGTATGTAATGTATGTATGTATGTATGTATGTATGTATGTATGTATGTATGTATGTATGAGGGTGCGACACTTGACCGAGTTCAAGCGATTTAAGTCCAATGCAGCACTCTGGTTCTAAGAATTAAAATTATCGAATATGCTGCCTTAAACCAACTGCAAATATCAACTTTAACGGCTTCCAAGTGCAGTATGAATCAACCTTAAGCACCGTGGCCACCTTCTGATTACGAAATATTTTCCACATTGAGAGCTACAAACCCCAAACCAATAAACTGAATACGTAGACTACAGAAGATTATCGAAGTCATAAATTGAAGTAATTGAATTGGGTTTCAGTAGTTGAACGTTTTTACTATGCGGATCTTTGCGGTATTGAGGTATTACTCCGCGTTTTATACCTAGGGAGCCTGGAGTTCGAAGCCAGACGTTGTGTTTATTCTGTCTAGTAGAATAATGACCTGTTGCCAAGTTGGAAAACAAAGTTTTTACGCCCTGCAAGAAGGGTTGTTAAAGCTTCGAAGCGACTTTTCGTTTGGTTTTGTGGCGTAGAACTTCCCTTCTCCCCTGGGCCATTACTTCTAAGCCCGTCTCTAACATTGGTATCTCAGTATTGCCAACGTAACGGGGTTTACTTTTTACCCCATCATAAAAATTTCAGTAGCAATAGGATAGTTTATTGCTGTCTGGTATTAACGTATGATTTATGGCGAAGCTATTTTGACAGGGAATGTCATTCTCGCGGTTTTCTTGCACCTATCTTGGCTAAACAGAAAAATGCCATTTCACTTAATAACCTCGATCTACTGATAGCGTTGAGAAGGGGGTGAACTCCACCTCTCTTCAGGCTTCTGCAGTGCCGAGATAGGCATGTTGATTAAATACAGAGGTTCCTGATGTGTTTGAACTGTGCCACAGAGTTGCTGTACGTTATTTTAAGATCAAAGCCTCCTACGTATTTCAACCATTGCATACTGGCACGGATGTATATTAGATTAAAGGCGAAGTTTTCTGATGTATTGCCCTGTCATAACCCTACTCACTTACGGGCTTTTAAGGAACCCGGAGGTTCATTGCCGCCCTCACATAAGCCCGGCACAGGTCCCTAGCCTGAGCAAGATTAATCCAGTCTCTATCATCATATCCCACCTCCCTCAAATCCATTTTAATATTATCTTCCCATCTACGTCTCGGCCTCCCCAAAGGTCTTTTTCCTTCCAACTAACACTCTACGAGTATATGCATTTCTGGATTCGCCCATACGTGCTACATGCCCTGCCCATCTCAAACGTCTGGATTTATTATGTCAGATGAAGAATACAATGCGTGCAGTTCTGTGTTGTGTAACTTTCTCCATTCTCCTTTAACTTCATTCCTCTTAGCCCCAAATATTTTCCTAAGCATCTTATTCTCAAACACCCTTAATCTCTTTTCCTCTCTCAAAGTGACAGTCCAACTTTCACAACCATAAAGAACAACCGGTAATATAACTGTTTTATAAATTCTAACTTTCAGATTTTTTGACAGCAGACTGGATGATAAAAGCTTCTCAACCGAATAATAACAGGCATTTCCCATATTTATTCTGCGTTTAATTTCCTTCCGAATATCATTTATATTTGTTACTTTGCTCCAAGTTATTTTCAACGTTCCACATCTTCGAAGGATAAGTCTCCAATTTTTATATTTCCATTTTGTACAATATTGTCGTCACGAGACATAATCATATACTCTGTCTTTTCGGGATTTACTTCCAAACCTATCTTTTTACTGCAAGTAAAATTGCCATGACAGAGAGACACGTAGATGGAGAAAGAGAGAGGGACGGAGACAGAGAGAGGGATGGGGGCAGAGAGGGATGGAAACAGAGAGGGACGGAGACAGAAAGACACATAGATGGAGAAGGAGAGAGGGACGGAGACAGAGAGAGAGACAGAGAGGGACGTAATGGGGGCAGACAGAGGGGGGCACGGATGAAGACAGAGAGACACATAGATGGAGAAGGAGAGAGGGACGGAGACAGAGAGAGGGATGGGGGCAGAGAGGGACGGAGACAGGGAGAGGAATGGGGGCAGAGAGGGATGGAGACAGAGAGGGACAGAAAGAGAGATGGGGGAGAGAGGGACGGAGACAGAGAGAGATGGGGCAGAGAGGGACGGAGACAGGAATGGGGCAGAGAGGGATGGAGACAGAGAGAGGGAGGGGGGCTGAGAGGGACGGAGACAGAGAGGAATGGGGGCAGAGAGGGATGGAGACAGAGAGGGACGGAGACAGAAAGACACATAGATGGAGAAGGAGAGAGGGACGGAGACAGAGAGATGACAGAGAGTGGAGACAGGAATGAGAGAGGGATGGAGACAGAGAGGGATGGGGAGAGAGGGATGGAGACAGAGATAGATGGGCTAGAAGGAGAGAGAGGACGGAGACAGAGAGAGGGATGGGGACAGAGAGACACATAGATTTAGGGACAGAGAGAGACATAGATGGAGAAGGAGAGAGGGACGGAGACAGAGAGGGATGGGGCATGAGGGGAGAGGGACGGAGACAGACACATAGATGGAGGAGAGAGGGACGGAGACAGAGAGAGGGATGGGGACAGAGAGGGACGGAGACAGAGAGACACATAGATGGAGAAGGAGAGAGGGACGGAGACAGAGAGAGGGATGGGGCAGAGAGGGACGGAGACAGAGAGGGGATGGGGCAGAGAGGGACGGAGACAGAGAGACACATAGATGGAGAAGGAGAGAGGGACGGAGACAGAGAGAGGGATGGGGCAGAGGGACGGAGACAGAGACACATAGATGGAGAAGGAGAGAGGGACGGAGACAGAGAGAGGGATGGGGCAGAGGGACAGACAGAGACATAGATGGAGGGAGAGAGGGACGGAGACAGAGAGGGATGGAGCAGAGACAGAGAGAGGGACGGAGACAGAGAGACACATAGATGGGGACAGAGAGGGATGGAGACAGAGAGACAGATGGAGAAGGAGAGAGGAGATGGGGACAGAGAGACAGATGGAGAAGGGGCAGAGAGGGACGGAGACAGAGAGAGAGGGATGGACAGAAAGACAGAGAGAGACGGAGACAAAGAGATGGGATGGGGGCAGAGAGGGACGAAGACTGAGAGAGAGAAAGGGAGAGGGACGGAGACAGAGAATGAGTAACGTAGGCAAATAGGGACGGATAAGAGAGGGTGACCCAGAGGTAGTGCTGCAGAGAGAAATTCAGTAGATGAGCAGGTAGATGGTCACGCACAGCGAACCTGAGGGAAAGCTGAAGTGTCTGTCTGGCATTCATAACGTGAGAACGCGGTGATGAACGCTGAAGTACAATAAATGCGTTTTCATTGTGGACGACAATTGCGGCGGTGAAATACGAGAGGATAATGCGCTCACCGGCCATATTTATAAGCAGATGCGAGCGGGGCCTAATTAATTGAGGCTTAGCGACTGTCAAGTCGGGTTTATTACGGCGTGCTAAATGAAATTAGACGAATTTAGTTTGAAACTGCGAATCCAAACCGTTCTGCCCGTCATGTATCCCGAGATGGGTTCTTGTGCCTCCGAGTTCCCTGCGGGATTATGAATTTCTCATCAACTCTGCAAGACGATCCAACATCTCCGCAAGGCCAGACATGTCTACATTAGAGACTGGCCTTCCTCAGGCTGTGCAGGACGTTTTAAGGTTGTTCCTGTGTTCGATTCCCACTTATTGTTACAGTCTCTTTTTTGTACAGAAGTAAGCTTCTACTTTACCTGTAATTTCTACTAACGTTCTTTGTTATCATCCCTCACCTGTAATATAAACACGTCACATACAATTGAATTTAAAAAATAAAATTTTACAAAATTTTACAGAAGAAGGTTTTATTTGAATTACTAGCCTACCCGTGCGCTCCGCTGTACCCGTTAGAAATAAATATAAAGTAATTACATACTAATTAAAATAGGATATTTGATCCAGGGAACATTCGTGTTTGATAGAAGAATAAATCGTTTATTATGTTACTTAATTTAGATTGTATTAAAAATTAAAATGCGATCATTTTGATCCAGAGACCACTCATTCGGTCATAAAAATTATTTTAGGAAATACAGGAAACGAATGTACAGAATAGCCTATCAAGTTTTCTGTGCATAAGAAGCTATTTTAATCTTACCTGTCCTCGATTCACTCAGAAGTTACTGTGATAACATTATAGCATTATGTCCATCCAGAGAAACTACACTTTCCAATGATGAAATAATAATTAATTATACAAATCGGTTAATTTAGCTTCTGATATTACTTCATACAAACACAGAAACATTCTCTGTAGGCTATGTTTCATAGCTTTCGATTGTTGTTGTCCAAGGCCCCCTTATAGACGAAGTCATTTGTTTTTTTTTTTCGTTCCACCGCCTTAGATGGCGTTGTTATTGTAATTTTGAAACTCAATTATCTCATTAAATATCAGTCCTATCAAAATTGTGCATGAAATAAAACTTATCGGAAATTATTTTCAAGAAACGTTTGTTATGCAATAATTTTCACGAAAATTAATAATAAGCTAGATATTTTGATTTATTTAATTCAAGCCCCCTTATAACTCCCCTTTTAAATAAAATATTTTCAATGCTACATAGCCTAAATTCTAAGTTACAACGAACTTAATTTATATTCAAATTTTCATATAAATCGGTTCCAGCCATTATCGCGTGAAAAGGTAACCAACATCCAGACAGACAGATAGACAGACGGACAGACAGACAGACAGACAGACAGACAGACATACAAACAAAAATGTCAAAAAAGCGATTTTCTGTTTCAGGGCGGTTAATTATATATGTTAGGACCAATTATTTTTGGAAAATCGAAAATTACCAGAAAAATTTCGACTACAAAATTATTATTAGTATAGATTAATATCGGGGTTACATTTCAATAACAAATTTCAAGTTATACAGGGTGATACGTTTCGTTATGGATAAAATAAAAACACCGTAAAACATTTACTACTGAAGCCCACACCTGTGGAGTAACGGTCAGCGCGTCTGGCCGCGAAACCAGGTAGCCCGGGTTCGAATCCCGATCGGAGCAAGTTACTTGGTTGAGGTTTTTTCCGGGGTTTTCCCTCAACTCAATACGAGCAAATGCTGGGTAACTTTCGGTGTTGGACCCCGGACTCATTTCACCGGCATTATCACCTTCAACTCATTCAGACGCTAAATAACCTAGATGTTGATACAGCGTCTTAAAATAACCCAATAAAATAAAAATTTACTACTGAACTTTATTTATTTAAACTTTGTGCATACAACATTGAAAGATGGGGGTCCACACCTGTGGAGTAACAGTTAACGCGTCTAGTCACGAAACCAGGTGGCCCGGGTTCGATTCCCGGTCGGGGCAAGTTACCTGCTTGAGGTTTTTCCGGGGTTTTCCCACAACCCTATATGAGCAAATGCTGGGTAACTTTCGGTGCTGGACCCCGGACTCATTTCATCGGCATTATCACCTTCATATCATTCAGACGCTAAATAACCTAGATGTTGATACAGCGTCGTAAAATAACCCAATATAATAATAATAATAATAACAATAATAATAATAATAATAATAATAATAATAATAATAATAATAATGGAAACCGACAGGATTGGCAGAGCCGGCAATACATGAAAACGAAATGATACTAAATGTGAGGAATGTTACTACAGGTGTGTAGTATTATGTGTTAGGTTAGGTTTGATTAGGTGTGTATTATGTGAAAGGTTAGGTTAGGTTTGATTAGGTGTGTAGTATTATGAGAAAGGTTAGGTTAGGTTTGATTAGGTGTGTAGTATTATTACTATGTTGGCGACACTGAAACCCACTGTTACATTAAGAAATATGGCAAGACGATTTTCGTATATAAGGTACGTATTTAGGGCAGGTTGGGTAGCTTACACCTCTCCCAGTGATCACATCAATTATCTACTACTCAATATTTTAAATCCAAGGCATTTTCAAGGTATTTTAGCAAATTCCTGTAGTTTGAAGGTATTTTATCAAGTTCCTGTAGTGGCCGGGACATAAGTAACATTTACCGAAATAAAATATACTCAGATTAAATCAGTGGCGGCTCGTGATAAAATATTATGTGTGTTCACAATTTTGTGTTCCAAAATCGAAGAGAATTTGAAATCGTATGTTTTTAGCATAATATGAAATATATATTTTGATGTACAAGACATATGATATTTCCATGCAGATATTCTGCGTCATCACATGATGAAAGAGTGATGGAACGGAGAAAAATTTAGGCGCCGGGATTTGAACCCGGGTTTTCAGCTCTACGTGCTGATGCTTTATCCACTAAGCCACTACAATCCCGACGCCGTTTAGAATCGTTTAGATTAAGCTCCATCTCTTGATCTATTTCTGCACTACGTCATTTGTTATGAACGCAGGACCGAAGTCCATACATGTGTTGAGGTATTGACTTATTGGCAAGTTCCTGTCTTAAATCACAAAGTGATTTATTACGTATATCATATATATTTTGATGTACCGAAGTACATATGATATTTCCATGCAGATATTCTGCGTCATCACATGATGAAAGAGTGATGGAACGGATCCCGGCCAATCAGTCAAATAAAATATACTCATCTGAGTGCACCTCAACACATGTATGGACTTCGGTCCTGCGTTCATAGACATCTTGACGTAGTTCCAAATGGACCTCTGAGACGATTCTAAACGGCGTCGGGATTGTATGCGGCGTTTTGGATAAAGCATCAGCACGTAGAGCTGAAAACCCGGATTCAAATCCCGGCGCCGGAGAGAATTTTCTCCGTTCCATCACTCTTTCATCACAAATATGAAATGTCATGATTCCAAATACGAATAAAAGTATATAAATTCAAAACAGCATATAATAATAATAATAATAATAATAATAATAATAATAATAATAATAATAATAAGAAAAACCTAGTCTTTTTATTTCAAAATTTCTCCCGGAAAGCCAGTTTACCCAGTTCTTTACTCTTCAAAATTACTTGAACAGAGTTCATTGTTTATGTTTTTAAATTAATACATAAAACAATTTACAAAAGCGTGTGTTCAGTAATATACAGTATTTTGATTCACAACACACTGATACACTATAGCCTATACCAGTACTGTAATCGCAGTCGTATAGATTGATTACTATAAATACATGCCAGTAAATATTATAAATAATATACATCACCAACAGATATTTAAATTCATACTACCATCACATTCAGCCAGCACGTGTTTGAAAGCCAAACTATGCTATGTGCCGACACTGAAGTATAGTAATTCACAAACTACACTCTCGTAGCAGCACTGTACACACATCCACATAAAGTAAACGTTCCGACAGTGAGATGCTGACACCTGCAGGCTAAAATACAGACTTATTAAATTTTCTCCTCGAGATATAGCACGTAAACGATAGGCATCGATGCACCTGACATCTGTAGGATAGATTCACTGTTCACTTAATGCTTTGTGCTCTTGACGAGTCATAAGCGGCCAGCGAAAGACAATTTTCTCCCGCGCATGCGTGAAATTTCTGTAACCTTCTTGAAAAGAGCACGGCTTGTACGTGAACGGATGTTGCCAAGTTTACATAAGAAGTTTATGCAAGATTCGGGAAGTTTAAAATAATCGATCCTGATATTATACATCCCCACTACTACAATACGGTATTAAATAATAAAACTAGTCGTGCATTAATGGAAATAAGGTGTTCACGTGCTCTTATTGACGCAATGCAACTGGATGAAATATTGTAAGTTTAAACATGTCTACAAACATATACAGTAACATACTTACTTACTGGCTTTTAAGGAACCCGGAGGTTCATTGCCGCCCTCACATAAGCCCGCCATTGGTCCCTATCCTGAGCAAGATTAATCCAGTCTCTACCATCATATCGCATCTCCCTCAAATCCATTTTAATATTATCCTCCCATCTACGTTTCTGCCTCCCAAAGGTCTTTTCCCCTCTGGCCTCCCAGCTAACACTTTATATGCATTTCTGGATTCGCCCATACGTGCTACATGCCCTGACCATCTCAAACGTCTGGATTTAATGTTTCTAATTATGTCAGGTGAAGAATACAATGCGTGCAGTTATGCGTTGTGTAACTTTTTCCATTCTCCTGTAACTTCATCCCTCTTAGCCCCAAATATTTTCCTAAGAACCTTATTCTCAAAAACCCTCAATCTCTATTCCTCTCTCAAAGTGAGAGTCCAAGTTTCACAGCCATACAGAACAACCGGTAATATAACTGTTTTATAAATTCTAACTTTCAGGTTTTTTGACAGCAGACCAGATGACAAAAGCTTCTCAACCGAATAATAACAGGCAGTTCCCATATTTATTCTGCGTTTAATTTCCTCCCGAGTGTCATTTATATTTGTTACTATTGCTCCAATATATTTGAATTTTTCCACCTCTTCAAAGGATAAATCTCCAACTTTTATAGTTCCATCTCGTACAATATTCTGATCACGCGACATAATCATATACTTTACTTAGTCTTTTCGGGATTTACTTCCAACCCTATCTCTTTACTTGCTTCAAGTAGAATTTCCGCGTTTTCCCTTATTGTTTGTGGATTTTCTCCTAACATATTCACGTCATCCGCATAGACAAGAAGCTGATGTAACCCGTTCAATTCCAAACCATCTGTGTTATCCTGAACTTTCCTAATGGCATATTCTAGAGCGAAGTTAAAAAGTAAAGGTGATAAAATACGTTGAGATCTTACCTTTCAAAATAGCTATTGGAAAGTGTCAATCGTTTGTCACACGATAAGTTTCGCGTGGAAACTTTTTCATTATTTAGTCGCGTTTTATCTTCAAACTTTGTTAATTTAGAGAGTTTAATTTAATTGCCTCAAGACGCCAGAATTTCCGTATTTATAAATGTAATGCAATATAACTAACTCCTTTCTGCTGCTTGCAAGTTCTGCAGAAGTCCGTAATGTAATGCTGTATTAATTTAGTAACAGATTTCTTTCTAATTGCCACCGACAGTTCATTGTTGTGTAGAAAGGAAACTGTTATAGCCTTTTGAAGTGTTGCCAAAATGATGTTATAAAATAACCCCGAGATCTAAGATCATATTATTCGCTCGCTTCTCGAATAAACGAACTAGATCTTCAAGCGGGGACGAGTTTACAACGTTTTGATATTTACGTAAAGTTACGAGGTGTCGGTGATGACCTTAATCTGTTTGTAACGTCACATCTGCATGTAGGATTGGAGACCATTTATTACGCAAAAGTTGGTGCTCTTGTAACATTATCAGACCCAGCCATGAAGTTCTACATTCGGGGTGCAAGTTTGAATCTTGGAAGAAAAATAAGAAAAGAGTATAAAAAGTAGGCCACGAATATAATGTAAAAAAAAAGTTTCAGAGTATCTCCGCTAGATGGTGCTGGAAGTACGTAATTAAAACGCACATTACGATCACAGCGGCAGCATGTACAAGTCTCTGCATTAATTATTTAAATTAAATTACACAGAGATGACACCGCGAAGACATTTAATGAAGGACAGATTCCGCGACAGCGCTGAAAGAAAGAGATGGCGCGCCGAACGGCCAAGAAAAGGGAGATACAAAAAGGAAATCAATTACACAAATGTGTTGGATTTTTTTTTCTCCGGACTAAAAGTCTTTCTGTATTCTAATATCGGACGGAGAAGGAAGTGCATTTTTATAATATCGCTACAGGATGATCAGAACCACCGCATTCTAGATTTTGATGCCTGAACAATAGCGAACAAAAGAAGAATTGTTATGAGAATTGTTACGCTGCAAACTACTGCCGATAGGTATCGCTCTATGTCATTTTATTTACAGTTACTCCATAATTGAATGTAACAGTTGAGACAATGATCATACTTCTTCTGATTGGTTGCATCCAACCATGACTGCCATTAACAGAGGCTACAATTAATAAATTTAGGTACACATGTACTCCGATTAAGATATATTGGACCGATGAAATAATAAATCCCCCATTATTTGTAATGTCTAGACTCTATGTATGTATTTATTCACACTGCAATGGGTATATACCCGGTGGAAGTGCTAACTAATTACACTCAATAACGACAATAATAAACTTATTAATTAAAGATACAGTTAATAATACCAATAATTAATACTGTGAGTTTTATTAGTAACAACAATGTACTGTTAATCTTAACTAATATTTACAAAGCACTATTTACAAATCAGAACTACCAGTTCTCAGTTCACAGTTCTTCTATCTCAGTCACTTGAGTTCACAGTATCTCGAACCACAGACCTTCAGAGACAGTCCACTGTACTGAACTCGGGTCCCTCCAACTACGGTCCACTGCACTCGAACTCAGGTCCCTCCAACTGCGATCCACTGCACTCGAACTCAGGCCTTCGGATGCTGACGCAGATGCGGACGCACAATTTGAGTCGAACTCCGGCACACAAGTCTGGCTTTATTTTGCTCTGGCTTACTCACTGACTTAATAACTGAAAACTGCAAACTGGAAAACTGCTGTCGTTCCTTCGCGTCCGTAATTTATAGCAACAGCGACGTAGCCTCGAAGGCTCCACGCGTCTCTGAGATGGCACTCCAGAAAATCCAAGCCCTCTCCTCTCTACCAGCACCAGATGCGCGCGCACTCTCGTCGCGTTGACGTAATACACCCTCTTTTCTCTCCACCGCGCGACGTCACTCAATGTTCCGTAGAGCCTGTGCGATCTGCTTTTTATTGCGGGACGCTGGTCGTGAGTTCGAATCTCACGTCGCTGTCACAATACTTACAACTTACAAATGGCTTTTAAGGAGCCCGAAGGTTCATTGCCACCCTCACATAAGCCCGCCATGGGTCCCTATCCTGTGCAAGATTAATCCAGTCTCTATCATCATATCACACCTCCCTCAAATCCATTTTAATATTATCCTCCCATCTACGTCTCGGCCTCCCAAAGGTCTTTTAATACTAACAATAATTTATAATAATAATAATAATAATAATAATAATAATAATAATAATAATAATAATGAATATCCTAAATTAAATGAAGCACGATCACTTAAAATAACATTTAAAATAAATCTAACTTGTATCTTAAATCTAAGTTCGAACTAAAACCCACGAGTATGATATGTTCATATCTGCACAAGTACCTTTCCACATTACACTCATTTCGCTGTCAACTCACTCACTGCACTGGAACTACGACACATTTCACTGATTCTATCCTGATTTCACTAACACTTCAAAAACATTTCATTGTTCAAATACTTTGCACTGCCACTATAAACTATAAAACTTCCCTGACAGGAACACGTTTCACTGACACAACACACTTCACTGACACAACATAATTCTTCACTGATACAACACACTTCACTGACACAACATAATTCTTCACTGATACAACACACTTCACTGACACAACATAATTCTTCACTGCTACAACACTTCGATAACAAAATATCATTTACATCCTTTACATACTGTGTACAATTACCGTCTATTAGTAAAGTCCTTAAGCCTATTTTTAAATACGTTTTTGGTTGTTGGTAAAGCCTTTAGTAAGTCTGCAGGTAAATCATTCCAGTCCCTGATAGTACGATTGAGAAAAGAAAAGTTTCCAGTGTCCGTCCTCTGTCTTCTTTCCCTCAATTTATATGAGTGGTCGTTCCTTTTATGAGAAGAAAGTACAATGAAGAGTAACAACGACGCAACACTTCTTTTGGCAAAGCTTCATTTCTCACACTAGTTTATTAAATTGTGTCGGACTGTAAAGAAAACAACTATCGCTTTGTCCATAATATGTTGTACAATATTATAGTATTGTGAAATTTTGGTTAAATTTAATTTTCCTACCAATTTTTATCTATTATTCCATTAAAATTATAGCATATAGCCTATTAATCTGTTTTATCGTATAGGATAGATATTATAGAGTTCCTTATTAATTATGTTTGAAACGTTGCATGGTCTCTGATGCCATCAACGATTAAAATACGAGTAGACATATGTAATGATTTGATAGCACTGAAAATGGAAAACAAAATCTCCTATGAGAAGTAAAACTATAGGTCTGTATATTGTATAGAGATAGTAAACCAATTTTATACATAATTGCACTGTATAATATAATTTATGTATTTAATACATATGGGGGCTATTCATAAAGTAACTTCTGTTTATTTTTTACAAACCTGTGAATGACGTTACAGAATTGGGTTACAATACGTTTGAAAGTATATTCTCTAATTTATTTTTCCACATAGTTTCGAGTTACATTGAGACATTTGTCGTAGCGTTTGACAAGCTTTTTAAATTCTGCAATCGTAGAATTCGGCCGCCAGCGACTGAAGCCAACCTACGACGCTGGTTTTCAACTCTTCGTCATCGTCAAAGCGCTTCGAGCCAACGTCTTCATGTGCATGAAGAGATGGTAATCGCTAGGCGCCAAATCTGGGCTGTAGGGAGGATGATCCAGTACTTCCCAGTTGAACTCTTGCAGTTTGGTGGCAGTACGACGCGCTGTATGCGGCCAGACGTTGTCATGGAGGAAAATCACCCCAGGGTTCAACATGTCACGACATTTGTTTTGAATGGCCCTTTTCAAGTTTGTTAGTGTGTTACAGTAACGCTCAACGTTAATTGTGGCATTCCTCTCCAAGAACTCCACTAGCAAAATTCCTTTTGTGTCCCAGAAGACAGTTGCCATGAGTTTCGTCGTGGAAAGTGTTTGACGACACTTTGTGGGCCCCACTGCATTGATTGAAGTTTGTTTCTGCATTCACATACCGCACTCAAGTCTCATCTCCTGTCACAATCTGATCGAGAAAAGCATCACCTTCTCTTTTGTAACGCTCAAGAAAAACAGTGCTGCTCCTATCCGCTGAGCCTTTTGTTCCTCAGAGAGGAGTTTAGGCACCCATCTGGCTGAAAGTTTTTGGTTCAGCCCAAATCTTCGGTAACCACTTTGTACAGAAGAGCACGACTAATCTGTGGAAAATCCTCACTAAGCTCTGACATGGTGAACCTGCGGTTTGCTCTAACCCTTTCGTCAACCAAACGAATCAGATTTGCATTCACGATACTCGGTCGACCACTTCTCTCTTCATCATGGACATTGGTTCGCCCATTTTTGAACATACGGCACCATTGTCTTACACCACCTTCACCCATTACGTCTGGCCCACAAACTTCACAAAGTTGGCGATGGATTTCACTAGCTTTACAGTTTTTGGCCACGTACCTCACACCTGGCAGACTTGCAATTGCAGCACACATTTTGACAGCACGTGGTTCAGAGAGGAACAAAGACACGACCTTGACTCTACAGCTGCTCGACTCGTCTTCTTCAAGGTACACTCCACCCCAAGAACGGCGCCACTGTCTCTGTTGTTACGCACGCTATATGAAAACAGAAGTTACTTTATGAATAGCCTTCGTAAAAACAATTATTACAGTTAGATTATCACTGAGGAACAAAGAGAACCTGTTAACCTGTATTTACTAGAAGCAAAGCCATTGTCAGTACTTACTAGATTATGCAACAAGGTAGGCCATGTTTGGTCCTGTGTCTCAACTCTTATATTCAATTATTATCAAGGAACTGTAGTTTTATTGAAAAAAAAAAAAACTGATGATTTTTCTGTATGGTGAGTTACAAATGATTATTGAATTTTAACCAGGAGTTAAATTTGTTCCTCGTGCAATTTTTAGTAAAAAAAATGTACGCCATAAAGAAATATTTGAAATAGAATTATCCAATATGGAAACGTTACAAATCCATTTTTTTTTTCCGATTTTTTGTTGTTGTTGTAAACTCTAGTCTATGATACTAGGTACCTATTCCTAATGGAAAAAACGCCCACAATCTACATTTCTTTGATTTTCCTTATTTTGCCTTTGCAACTCACGATGCTGGTCACATTCCTAATGTTAGAAAAAACTCTAACTTCATCTAAAACGCATTTCCCTGTGTAAAAATAATCCAAATCTACATATGAAAAAAATATAATATTGACATTTTTCGCACATTTGTAAGCAATAACTTACTACCTTATGGAGCATGAATAAATATATTTACACATAATTTTCTTTTCTTTTCAGGTAAGTCAACAATTGCTACAACCGTGTGTTGCATGTCTGTCAGTAACACAGGTAAGAAGTGATAGAATCATTCTTCGAAAAGCTGTGATTTTTTTTCTTTATTAATAGTGGTAAAGAGCATTACATAGACTCTGATACCAAGGAAGTCGTCTGTCGTGTTTATATGTATTTGCAGAGCGAATATTACAATGCAAGGAATGGAAGACAATCAATTTCAGAGAGACATTGTTTTGTATTATTATCTCGGTGTGATTGTTTGTATTTTGTTCTTATAAACATTACCTACCGTATTTCTCGATTTAACATTCCTTCAGATATAATGACATAATATAATTTGATCGGTGTCTGGTGGAGTTCCCGGGTAGCTCAGGTGGTAGAGCGTTGGTACGTTTAACCAAAGATCCCGGGTTCGATACCCGGCCCCGGAGCAATTTTCCCCTCGAAATTATTCAAATCAATTTTACAGGGAGTTAAACCTGAAAGCTTGATTTGCATAATACACGTCACTGTTCGTTAACAGAAAACCACAATTTAAGTCACACAGAGTTAGTGTGCACTCAATGTTGGTTGTTTGATGGTTGTCAGCCCACTTTGAGGTCTGTGGATATAGCGGGAAAAATTGGATCGTGTTCTGGTAGAGTTCCCGGGTAGCTCAGTTGGTAGAGCGTTGGTACGTTTAACGAAAGGTCCCAGGTTCGATACCCGGCCCTGGAACAATTTTTCCCTCGAAATTATTCAAATCAATTTTACAATACTGAAAGCTTGATTTGCATAATGATACATAGCCCATGACATTTAAGTATTTGTGGAACTACAATATCTTCACTATGATATAACTTTTCAGATTGAAAGGCAATGAAATACATTAAAACAATTTCAAAACGTTTAATATGTTTTTTATTGAAGTGAATGGTTAATCAAGAAATTAGACTGAAATTCTGCGTAATTTGGCAACAGCGCATAGAGGGATCGCGTTCGAAAGCACACACGCACTCGGGCAGAAGAACTGAGTTCCGTCTCTTACACTGCAGTAGGTTTGTTAGACTTCGTAATAGCAGAAAGTAACAATGCATGTTATATCTTTAATGTAAAATGGAAGAAAAACGTTAATTTTATTGAAAAACTGCAAAGGCTAAAGGACTGCTTATCAGTTTTTCTAATGAGGAGTGTAAAATCTGAATGGTATGTATAGTACTTATCTTGTAAAACCGTGTTAAATTATAAGGAGTTTTTTTTTCTGAGGAAAATGTTGATTTGAGACTAATATGGGATTAGAATTTTTGTTGTACTCTATCCAAAGAATAATCTATCAAAATTTGAACAGTTATGTTAGGCCTACTTCCACCCTGTGTTATTTATTTATTTATTTATATAGTTATTTATTTATTTAGTTATTCATTTAGTTATTTATTTATTTATTATTTATTTGTTTAGTTATTTATTTATTTATTTATTTTATTTGTTTATTTAGTTATTTATTTATTTAGTTATTTATTTATTCATTAAGTTACTTATTTATTTATTTATTTGTTTAGTTATTTATTGGGTTATTTATTTAGTTATTTATTTATTTATTTTTATTATTTATTTATTTTTATTTATTTAGTTATTTATTTATTTATTTATTTATTTATTTCGTTATTTATTTATTCTTATTTATTTATTTATTTCGTTATTTATTTATTTAGTTATTTATTTATTTACTTATTTATTTATTTAGTTATTTTTTTATTTATTTAGTTATTTATTTATTTATTTATTTAGTTGTTTATTTAGTTGTTTATTTATTTGTTTATTTAGTTATTTATTTATTTACTTATTTTTATTTATTTATTTAGTTATTTATTTATTTATTTATTTAGTTATTTATTTATTTATTTACTTATTTATTTGTTTATTTATTTATTTACTTATTTATTTATTTACTTATTTATTTATTTATTTATTTATTTTATTTATTTATTTGGTTTATTTATTTATTTATTTGGTTATTTATTTATTTAATCAATTTATTTCACTTATTAATTTAATTTATTTCATTTATTTAATTTAATTGATTTAATTTAATTTATTTCATTTAATTTATTTAATTTTATTTTATTTTTTCCTTTATTTCTTTCTTTCTTTCCTTCTTTCTTTCCTTTTCTTTCTTTCTTTTCTTTTTCTTTCTTTCCTTCTTTCTTTCTTTCTTTCTTTCTTTCCTTCTTTCTTTCCTTCTTTCCTTTCTTTCTTTCTTTCTTTCCTTCTTTCTTTCTTTCTTTCTTTCTTTCTTTCTTTCTTTCTTTCTTTCTTTCTTTCTTTCTTTCTTTCTTTTTCTTTCTTTCTTTCTTTACAATTATAATTCTTGACAGTATTCGAATCATAGGTCCTCCGACTAGAGCATCTTGCACTATTAAATAGACCAATAAAAAATTACGCTTAAAGGAAATGGAGAATTTAAAACTTCTCTGAAATATGAATTTTTGAGAGTTTATGTATGAAACGTGCTTTTTAATTCTTTTTAAGACCTCATGAAATCCAGCAATACTTACGCACTATTTTTTATATGCAGTAACATAAAAGTAATAATGAAATTGGGTTACTAGGGTTGGAATTTACTGCCGCCTTTTTCCCCATTTCTTATGAATTTCATGCAAGAAAATTGGCCTATAAAGTTTCCTTCATATTCTCGAATATTCGTTGAAGTTTAAGATGCCATAAATGCATGGAGGAATGTAGCCAGTACGACTGACCAGATGTCGTTTACGAAGGAGATATTATAAGCATGGCTTGGCCAGCGAACTAAAACAGACGGCAGAATCAAGAACTAAGCTAGTTTCGTTTCTATGGCAACGTAAAAAAAAAAAAAAAAAAAACACTGGCGACATCGTCTGCTTTCCGTACTCTCAACTATTGTCCGTGACATTTATTAAGCAAGAAAAGAAGCTCTGTTCTTACAGGTCGAAAAAGTTGCGTAAAATTGTTAAATCTTCTAAAGATTGTGTACCTGATCATGGCAAATACGGGCACAGACTGGAAAGAAAGGTCCTGTCTATTATTAAAAATAACAAGAAATAAAATAAATATAAATAATCATATCTCAACCTCGACTAAAACCAATAGGCTTATTTATTATTATTTATTTCTATAAATATGATTTCCTTACAAGAAAAACACATCAACACAATTTTTCGCCTAAAATCCGTTTCTTTTCCTTCCAAAATTAGGTTTAAAATTCAAGCTTCTACACCCTTCTTTTAGAAAATCGAAAAATTAAAATGGATACACTTTTAGAATTGAACGAATTACATTAGCTTCTTGTCTATGCGGATGACGTGAATATATTAGGAGAAAATCCACAAAAGATTAGAGAAAACACGGAAAGAATTTCGTACAATATTCTGGTCACGAGACATAATCATATACCCCGTCTTTTTTTGGAATTTACTTCCAAACTTATCTCTTTACTTGCTTCAAGTAAAATTCTCGTGTTTTCCCTAATAGTTTATGAATTTTCTAACACAATATTCTTTTGAGAAGATTAACTCCATGCGTAGATGAAATTATTGAGGATCATCAGTGTGGCTTTAGGCGTAATAGATCGACTATTGATCAGATTTTTTGTATTCGACAGGCATTGAAGGAAAAATGGGAGTATAAGTGTACAGTACATCAGTTATTCATGAATTTCAAAAAGGCATATGACTCGGTTAAGAGGGAAGTATTATATAATATTCTTATTGAATTTGGTATTCCCAAGAAACTAGTTCGATTAATTAAAATGTGTCTCAGTGAAACTTACAGCAGAGTCCATATAGGTCAGTTTCTATCTGATGCTTTTCCAATTCACTGCGGGCTAAAGCAAAGAGATGCACTATCATCTTTACTTCTTACCTTCGCTCTAGAATTTGCCATTAGGAAAGTTCAGGATAACAGAGAGGGTTTGGAATTGAACGGGTTACATCAGCTGCTTTTCTATGCGGATGACGTGAATATGTTAGGAGAAAATCCACAAACGATTAGGGAAAACACGGGAATTTTACTTGATGCAAGTAAATAGGTTTGGAAGTAAATCCCGAAAAGACAAAGTATATGATTATGTCTCGTGACCAGAATATTGTACGAAATGGAAACATAAAAATTGGAGATTTATCCTTCGAAGAGGTGGAAAAATTCAAATATCTTGGAGCAACAGTAACAAATATAAATGACACTCGGAGGAAATTAAACGCAGAATAAATATGGGAAATGCCTGTTATTATTCGGTTGAGAAGCTTTTGTCATCCAGTCTGCTGTCAAAAAATCTGAAAGTTAGAATTCATAAAACAGTTATATTACCGGTTGTTCTGTATGGTTGTGAAACTTGGACTCTCACTTTGAGAGAGGATTAGCCTAGGGGTAGCAAAAACAAGAAGCTGATGAAACCCGTTCAATTTCAAACCCTCTCTGTTATCCTGGACTTTCCTAATGACATATTCCAGAGCAAAGTTAAAAAGTAAAGGTGATAGTGCATCTCCTTGCTTTAGCCCACAGTGAATTGGAAAAGCATCTGATAGAAACTGACCTATACGGATACTATTGTAAGTTTCACTGAGACACTTTTTCATTTAATCGAACTAGTTTGTTGGGAATTCCAAATTCAATAAGAATATAATACAGGGTGTTTCCGAGGTGATGTTACAAACTTCCAGGGATGATAGCGAAGGGCACATGTATCAATTTGAGATAAGGAACTCTGGTCCGGAAATGACTGAGTCGAAAGTTATAAGCAAAAATAGTTGTGTGGAAATGGAATTGTAATTTGGCACCACGTGCCCCCCTTCCCTTAACCTTTGGAACAGTCATGGAAAGATGGTATGGGCCGGATGTCTCCTACGTGGGTACTTGCACCGATAAAACCTGTGAGCTTGTGTACTGTTCCCATTGGCTCATCCGTATTCGAAAATCAGGTCTGCTTATTCCGCTCTCGTGTACTCCTCCATTTCACTAGGACTGATCGACTGGACACTGCAACTTGTACACATACACTGCTGTCTACAGACGTGCATATCAGGACCGACCATGTCCGTTACACATTACGCTATCTGCATTGCTTTAGTGTAGTTTCCTGTCCCCATCCCTCAGACAGCGCACTGAATGGAATACTGTAAGTAGACAACGTAAACAACGTCAGATGAATACAGTATGTGTAAGATGTACAGATAAATACACATAAATAAGGTGTACAGAGGAAAAAATTATTTCATTTCCACAGAAATATTTATGCTTGTAACTTTCGACTCGGTCATTTCCGGAAAGGGTTCCTTATCTCAAATTGATACATGTCCCCTTCGCCATCATCCCTGAAAATTTGGAACACCATCTCGAAAACACCCTGTATAAAACTTTTCCCTCTTAACCGAGTCATATGCCTTTTTGAAATCTATGAATAACCGCTGTACTGTACACTTATACACCCATTTTTACTGCAATATCTGTCGAATACAAAAAACCTGATCAATAGTCGATCTATTACGCCTAAAACTACACTGATTATCCCCAATAATTTCATTTACATATGGAGTTAATCTTGGCAAAAAAATATTGGACAAATTTTGTACGACATAAGTGTAATATTATGTATTATATTTGTACAGGGACAACATTTTATTTTTACTTCAATTTTTATTCTACCTGAGTTTTTGAATATACTTCACTCCCACCCCTTCTACTAATGAAGTTCAACCGTCCTCCACACAGATCCAAGACCGCATATACAGTCATCGTAGCCTTACGTTCATAGTGAATAGTACGTTCCAAAAGTATGTTCGCGTTTTCCAGTGACGAAAGAGCTTTCAATATTGAATCATTTTCGCACAGGTACTGTCGTCCATTTGCCTACGTCGTATCCCGGTTTCCCCCACCTGCTTTTATTCGCCAGCTAGTGGCTGGGCTGTCTTAGCTCTTTCTGAGAACGTTAATTTCTGTTAGAAATTGGACGTCTACGTAATATTATACAACTGTTTAAAATAACTTAAATAAAAGGCCCTCCTTAAGTAATTAACTGTCACGTGATTTCTTCACTTTCTACGATCTACGACATAACCACTTGGACGGACAGTAGATAGCATGTCTGAGTAATTTTATCTTTTCGGATGGGGCAGAAGTTAAGATTGAATTTACAGTACGTAAGGTACTCTTTTATAGAATAGGTACAGAATTATTTCAACATGAGTTACTAGTACGAGGACGAAACTGGTAATTGGAATTTGGATAATAGCTTATAGTGCGATAATATACACATTAGAACTGAAGCCTGTATCGAAATGAACGGCCACCATTTTCAAAAATGTGTTTAAATATCCATATTATGATTATTTTTCAATTTAACTTCATTCTCTACATTGTACGCTAATGTGCTGTAGACAGTATAATATACACTGCATAATGAATACGTCCGAATGGATAGCTCAGTTCGTGAGTCAAAACACTCATTGTTAATACTGTACTGTATTTTGATTAAACAAAAAATAATGAAAATGATCAAACTCAAAATCGCGATATTTCTAGTTTACATAAATGGATGAACTACTTTTCTTCCCTCCTATACCTAGTAAAGTGATTTGTTTGTACATTACGCCAGTATCATCGGACTCCAGTCGTGGAAGGGGGTAGCAAACGGCGTTGATCCAAAGGTATAGCCAGGTTAATATTAAAATTGTTAATAAAAATAATATTATGTCCCTGTATATCATAATTGACTTAAGAAAACTTAAGGAAAGAGATGAGGAACTGTAATTTTACACAAACTTACACAAATTTATGCGTTATTTAATTATAAATAGAGATCGTTAGACTAAAGGCATTATAATGTGGGCTATGCATTGCTGCTAGCAGTACTTCAGAAGGCCGTGGTGGTTGGCACAGCTCTGGGAATTTTAAGTGCAGTTAAACAACAATGAAGACGAGAGATTTTGCTGCAAGCGTCTTGTGTGGCTTGGTGATTTGTGCACCAGTGCATGAACGAACTAATTGGATTAAAAGAGTGCTTGCAATCTGAAGTGAGAAACGATCCCGTAATGAGATGCATTTCCTAAGAATCTTAGCTACAATATCTCGTCTTATAACTGCTCAAAATATGGAAGCTTAGTGAAGATAATAATGTATATTATGCGATTATATTACGTAAATTAATTAAATAGGGACTTAATGTTTTGCGGAAAATTACCATTAATAATACTTAACTATTTTACTTAAATCACAAATAATGTAATTGCGTTGTTAGTCATAATTTTATAGACTATTTCGTTTATATGACGTCATTGCATTTTCGACCAATGAAGTGTAATGAAATTTTGAATTCCAACCAATCACAGTCAGACTTTGCGATAATTTCTGCAGCTACATTTATCGCTATCAATTTATCGCATGGTCGTTCTTTTGTTTAGTCGCTGTCGCCAACTGTTTCCCCGTAATTTGATGATCATGAATAAAATTAAGCTGCAACTACACGGTTAAACTTTTCTTTCAACTTTAAAGCAATGAATGCAAGATTGATATTTAATATTAATTAATATATTTACGCAGTGAAGACCGCGTTCAAAACTGCGCACCATGTCAGACACAAAATCTTTATGCATCTAAATTGAACGTACCTTTTAAACTTGATTCTTTCAATATTCTTCCCAGATTGCACGCATACGCGATTTGAATATTGAACTGTGTAGATGCAGCTTTAGTTCCTTTATATCACTACAGCTAGAATGCCTTTGTCGAGCTATAAAAATGCTTTCTTAGCACTCATTGTAAGTAACTTCGAAACAAGGCACAGCTGACATTGCTCCTGCTTCCACAGGTAACATAACCTATAAAATTGTAGCCTATAACATTTGTATTGAAATTAAAAATTAATTGACGTTCAAATTTATGTAACATCATCATATCAAACTCAAAGACCGTGCATAGTAATAATATCTTTGATGAAACTGCCTTTCGTATGGCGTAATAAAATTCGTGTTTTAATTAGGCCTATCTATACAGAGATGGCTTCACTGTGTAGCAACATATCTCGCTGTGAATACGTAAGCATTGGTATATAGCTGTCCCCACTGTTACTATTAAATTAAATTATGATTTCAGCAGATAATGAAAATGTATTTGTTATAATAATAAGAGAAAAGTGCAGTACATGTAATTAACAATGTTAAACCTGTATTTTGATTTTCGCAATTGGCACTACTGAATAATAACATCGAATTTCTTTATTGCAATAATCGGTTATTCATCTCACAATGTCTGAATAGGTTAAGTATTCGTTAATATACAATTATTAACATTTTGTGATCGAATTTTAGGGATATATTATTTAAATTTTTTATTTTATTCACGAAATAGTCCTAATAAATATCACTCGAGGTCTGAGATTTCCCAGAAATCCACTCGCTTTGCTCGTGGATTATCGAACTGTCTCAGACCTCTCAGTTTATTCCGTTACAGATAATTTTATCCAGTATTTTTCTGCTTATAGACATTGTCATAAGAAACCTATGTATAAAAACAATGAAGAAATAACTTGATCAGTGGGCCTTGTTTAGAAATTAGCAGGCTTTGACAATTTGTAAAACAAGAGAACATCATTTATGGTTGCTACGTCAAATTCCGAAATAAACAGTTGACTGAAACAACACAGTTTCTACTGAAAAAAGTGAATTTTGTGTAACATTTAATTATCATAAGAGAAATATTTTAAAATTTCGTTGATATATATGTTAGGAAAAACATATGTATTCTTCGGCCAAGAATTTTTCCCCAATTCACCTTTTCTTCCAATGCATCTTCCAGTAGGCAGTTTCTTCTCAACCAGTGACCCAACCAATTCCTTTTTCTCTTCCTCATCAGTTTCATCATCATTCTTTCTTCACATATTCTTTCCAACACAGCTTCCTTTGTCACTCTGCCTGTCCACTTCACACTTTCCGTCTCCATTCGAACGTTTCTAGTGTTTCTATTCACTTCGTCGTAATGTCCATATCTATACTAATAAGAAATCTGTAGCCGAAATTTTTCTATATTATTATTTCAATGTGAACCGAAGTTTATGATATTTCCATTTAGATATTCTTTCATTCACGATGGAAGAGTAATGGAATAAAAAATTCTCTCCGGCGCCTGAGAACCCAGATTTCAGCTCTACGTGCTGATGCTTTATCCACTAAGCCACACCGGATACAACCCCGACGCCGAACAGAATCGTCTTTTATTCCAGTATTTTTCCCTCTTATAGACATTGTCACTACGTCATAGATGTCTATGAAAACAATGAAGCGAATAACATGTAATCCGGTGTGGCTTAGTGGATAAAGCATCAGCACGTAGCTTTGAAAATTTGTAAAACCCGGCGCCGGAGAGACATTTTATCTCCGTTCCATTACTCTTCCATCGTTGACTGACGCAGAATATCTGCATGGAAAATCATATGTACTTCGGTACATTGAAATAATATATGATATTTTAAATCACGTTGAAGTGATTTAAGACGGCGCTATTCCGTCGGATCCCGGCCAACTAGTCACTCATAACGAGTGCACCTCAGCACATGTGTGGACTTCGCAGTCCGATGTTCTTCATCTAACCAGTGACAACCAATTCTGGAGGGAACCCAAGAGTTGGAACTCAATCTTTCTTCACATATTCTGTTCGGCGTCGGGGTCCTTTATCACTCTGGCTTAGTGGATAAAGCATCAGCACGTCTCCTGAAAACCCGGGTTCAAATCCTTCGCCGGAATTTTCTCCGTTCCAATAAATCTTCCATCGAAATTTTTCTGGTAATTTTAGATTTTCCAAAAATGATTGGTCCTAACATATATAATTAACCACCCTGAAATCGAAAATCGCTTTTTTGACATTTTTGTCTGTCTGTCTGTCTGTCTGTCTGTCATCTTTTCACGCGATAATGGCTGAATGGATTTCGATGAAAATTGGAATATAAATTAAGTTCGTTGTAACTTAGATTTTAGGCTATATGGCATTCAAAATACATTATTTAAAAGGGGGTTATAACGGGGTCTGAATTAAATAAATCGAAATATCTCGCTTATTATTGATTTTTGTGAAAAATGTTACATAATACAAGTTTCTTTAAAAATAATGTCCGATAAGTTTTATTCCTTGAAAAATTTTGATAGGACTGATATTTAATGAGATAAATGAGTTTTGAAATTAAAATAACTGCCATCTAAGGCCGTGTATTGAAATAAAAACAAACGACTTCGTATATAAGGGGCCTTGGACACAACAATCGAAAGCTATGAAACACAACCTACAGACAATGTTTCTGTGATTGTATGAAGTAATATCGGAAGCTAAATTAACCGATTTGTATAATTAATTATTATTTCATCATTGGAAAGTGTAGTTTCTCTGGATGGACATAATGCTATAATGTTATTACAGTAACTTGTGAGTGAATTGAGGACAGGTAAGATTAAAATAGTTTCTTATGCACAGAAAACTTGATAGGTTATTCTGTATATTTATTTCCTGTATTTCTAAAATAATCTTTATGAACATATTCATTTTTATCTCAGAGAATTAACGAACAACGAGAGTGTATTGATTTAGTATGCAGTAATAGTACGTTAGCTTAGCAATCCATTATTTTATAATTCAAATTTTAACTATGCTCAATTTAATCGTGTTAAAATACATAAAATACATATGCAATAAATGCAATGCAAAAAAATTGGGTAATGAGCCAAGCAGATTATGTTGCGCTGTTGTAAAAGTTGTTCCTCCTGAGATTCAAGAGCTCCCACAACAAATTAAAAACTTTCTAATTCGAGTACATCCGTTATCAAACACTTTTTACATAATATAATATAATGTAATAATGTAATATATAATATAATATAATATAATATAATATAATATAATATAATATAATATAATATAATATAATATAATATAATATAATATAATATAATATAATATAATATAATATAATGTAATATAATGTAATGTAATGTAATGTAATGTAATGTAATGTAATATAATGTAATATAATATAATATAATATAATATAATATAATATAATATAATATAATATAATATAATAAATATAATATAATATAATATAATATAATATAATATAATATAATATAATATAATAATAAATCTGTAGCCAAAATTTTTTCTGTTAATTTTCACTTTTCCAAAAATAATTGGTAATAACAATTAAGAAACATGTTAAAGGAATTGTCATTGCACCAAATGAGTGGTCTCTGGATCAAAATGATCGCATTTTAATATTTTAAATGCAATTTAAATTAAGTAACATATTAAACGATTTATCCTTCTATCAAACACGAATGTTTCCTGGATCAAACGTCCTATTTTAATTATGTAATTACTTTATATTTATTTCTAACGGGTGCAGCGGAGCGCACGGTACGGCTAGTAGTCTAATAAATTTATGTAAAAACATTTTCCCAGTTTTCACGTCATAGTTTGGAATTTCTGGGGATATGTGCATTAATATTTCCAGAGTTTTAAAGTCATAGAAATTCGAGTCATAATAATAATAATAATAATAATAATAATAATAATAATAATAATAGTAACAAAGAAGAAATGTTAAAGGGAAGTAGAATAGGGAGAGGAGCAGGTCAAGGATGCCCTTCATCAACATATTGAGATTGTTGCATTGTTTAGGTAAAATTTCAATTTATAGTACAACTTTGTTAAATCTTAAATTTGAAATCAGGATTAGATATCACATCATTTTGAATATAAATTGTATTTTATCAACAGTAATCTCACTAGACGTTTTGATTTATCTAGAGAAAATCAAAACTCGAGTGGGATTTAATTCACTATTACACGATTAGAAGAAAATATATAAAGATTAGAAGTAACGAAGTACTCCAATACAATAAAATATTAATTGACTTACGAAAATACAACTGTCTTCAAATGTATTATTGTACCATCTCAACATTACAAATATTACGCTAGATGCATGCTAGATGGCAGTAGTGAGCAATGTCTTCTCGTCGAGAAGTTCTCGATCTATTATACACGATGGCAATGTTACTAGTGAAGAAGGCTTTGTTGATTCAGTTTCATTTTTATTAAAACAGTTGCATTCCACTTCAATTATCCGAATCCCAGTAATAAACGTCACTTGACAGATGATTTTCAATAAATCTTAATATTAAACAATCTCTGATACGTGACTATCCATAATATCATATAGCAGAAGCTGTAACATAACCTAACTAATATACACAAGTCATAAAAAATAAACATGAATAATTTTAAAAGGAATAATTATTGAATGTACAATTTTCAAATTTGAATGTGGTTGTTGGTTCAATTGATGTTACATTGGACGTGTGCGTAATAGAAGTGGAACTCGTTGACTTAGGCCTTCATGGTGTTTTCAACTTATTCAGGATTTCCGAATGGTGCTCTTCATTTATTTGTAAATCGGATTTCAGAAGATGCATAGGTATGATCAGTGATTTTTATTAATTCTTGTTCTTGAATGCCAATGCGAGTCATATTTGAAACTGCTGTCCATCGACTGGAGTGGTTTGTAATTTTCTATTTTTGACGTCCAGGCCAGTGCAGTTTGAAATGTTGGCAAACAAAGAAACAAATGCTAGGGTAGTGATAAAAATAAACAAATGCTAGGGACGCGATAAAATTAAACAAATGCTAGGGACGCGATAAAATTGTGCGATAAGCAGCCATGATTGGTTGAAATACGTCCTTTCGTACCGTTTTATTGGTCAAAAGTAGTATGACGTAGTAAGAGTGTAATAGTCTTCAATATTTATATCTAGGGTCTTTAAATCTGAACAATTTCGTTATTGCCGTCTATTTAGAGTAATATGCTCTGTTATGTGTTTGAGAAACCAAGCAAATATTTACGAAGAAAGAGTACAAGTAAAGTTAGGGAAATATAGCTGCATCAATACGCATCATAGAAACACAATGAAAATGTCGCAATAACAATCAACAAAATTTTGAAAACTATGAAATACAAACAAACATTATATGTTGACATTTCAAGGACGAAACAAAAAAGGCAAGAGACGAGAATGTGTGCATTCTGTTTCATTTCAAATGTTTGCTATGGAAAATAAACTGCAGAAACAAGATTTGTTGATAAAAAGAGCACATCTAGAATGCTATTCAATTATTGCTATTGTTTCATCTATGACGCAACTGTGCATCGTTGCAAAATAGCTTCCAATCATAGATAAACTGCAAACGTTTTATGCTCTCAGCTTTGTATTTAAACAAAACACTAACGATAACTCAAATATCTGTGGAAGCTATTTTACAGTCTGTATAAATAAAGACATAATTTCATAAAGTTTATTTTATAGATCTGCTATTCTGAATCTACTGCATTTTGCTTATCTGAGGTAAATTTTCTGCATAAATATTCTTTAAAAAATACAGAATTCAAGAATTAGAGTCTCATGGAGGATTCACGTAGGAAAAACACTACATAATGATAAACCAATAGTAAATCAGAATTTCATGACGTCACACGATATGACGCGTCATGCGAAGAGACAGTTGAATAATTGAAACTCAGTCTACTTGATAATAGACATTCGAAGGATGAAAGATGGGACAATATAGTTCAGATAACGACCGCCTGGATCGCTGTCACGCAGTTCTATGATGTCATTGTAACTTTACTGCATGGAGTAAACAAATTTTATAAGTTTCGTAATCATACAGAACAACCGGTAATAATAATAATAATAATAATAATAATAATAATAATAATAATAAAAAACAGTTATATTACCGGTTGTTCTTTATGGTTGTGAAACTTGGACTCTCACTTTGAGAGAAAAACAGAGATTAACAGTATTTGAGAACAAGGTTCTTAGGAAAATATTTGGGGCTAAGAGGGATGAAGTTACAGGCAAATGAAGAAAGTTACACAACGCAGAATTGCACGCATTGTTTTCTTTACCTAACATAATTAGGAACATTAAATCGAGACGTTTGAGATGGGCACGGCGTGTAGCACGTATGGGTGAATCCAGAAATGCATATAGAGTGTTAGTTGGGAGACCAGGAGAAAAAAGACCTTTTGGGGAGGCCAAGACGTAGATGGGAGGATAATAATAAAATGGATTTGAGAGAGGTGGGATATGATGATAGGGACTGGATTAATCTTGCTCAGGATAGAGACCGTTAGTGGGCTTATGTGAGAGCGGCCATGAACCTCCGGGTAAGTAAGTAAGTAAGTAAATACTAGCCGTACCCGTGCGCTCCGCTGCACTTTTTAGAAATAAATATAAAGTAATTACATAATTAAAATAGAACATTGGGTCCAGGGAACATTCGTATTTGATAGAAGAATAAATCGTTTAATATGCTACTTAATTTAAATTGTATTTAAATAATTGAAATGCTATCATTTTGAACCAGAGACCACTCATTTGGTGCAAATATAATTCGTTTAACATTTTTCCAAAATTAGTCTTGAATGCATCCTTTAATAAATCACCCCAAATTAATAGAGTTGATTGTGTACGAAGATCATTTTTATGTTAACCTTACTGTGCATCTTTTTTTTTTTGTTAAGTTTATTTTATTCACGCCTTAACATCTGTGGTCATGTTGCGTGTTGAAAGTTACACAACACAGAACTGCACGCATTGTATTCTTCACCTGACATAATTAGGAACATTAAATCGAGACGTTTGAGATGGGCAGGGCATGTAGCACGTATGGGCGAATCCAGAAATGCATATAGAGTGTTAGTTTGGAGACCAGAGGGGAAAAGACCTTTGGAGGGGGAGACTTAGATGGGAGGATAATATTGAAATGGATTTTAAGAAGGTGGGATACGATGATAGAGACTGGATTAATCTTGCTCAGGATAGATACCGATGGTAGGCTTATGTTAGAGCGGCCATGAACCTCCAGGTTCCTTAAAAGCCATATGTAAGTAATGATAATAATAGTAATAATAATAATAATGATAATAATAATAATAATAGTAATAATATGATTATTTCTCGTGACCAGAATATTGCACGAAATGGAAACATAAAAATTGGAGTTTTATTCTTCGAAGAGGTGGAAAAATTCAAATACCTGGGAGCAACAGTAACAAATATAAATGATACTCGGGAGGAAATTAAACTCAGAATAAATATGGGAAATGCCTGTTATTATTCGGTTGAGAAGCTTTTGTCATCTAGTCTGCTGTCAAAAAATTTGAAAGTTAGAATTTATAAAACAGTTCCATTACCAGTTGCTCTGTATGGTTGTAAAACTTGGACTCTCACTTTGTGAGAGGAACAGAGATTAAGAGTGTTTGAAAATAAGGTTGTTAGGAAAATATTTGGGGCTAAGAGGGATGAAGTTACAGGAGAATGGAGAAAGTTACACAACGCAGAACTGCACGCATTTTATTCTTCACCTGACATAATTAGGAACATTAAATCCAGACGTTTGAGATGGGCAGGGCATGTAGCACGTATGGGTGAATCCAGATATGCATATAGAATGTTAGTTGTGAGACCAGAGGGAAAAATACCTTTGGGGAGGTCAAGACGTAGATGGGAGGATAATATTAAAATGGATTTGAGGGAGGTGGGTATATGATGGTAGAGACTGGATTAATCTTGCTCAGGTTAGGGACCGATGGCGGGCTTATGTGAGGGCGGAAATGAACCTCCGGGTTCCTTAAAAGCTATTTGTAAGTAATAATAATAATAATAATAATAATAATAATAATAATAATAATAATAATAATAATAATAATAATAAAAAGGGTGTAATCCTATTTTGTGTACACCTAGTCTGAAGACAAAGCCAGCCTCTAGTGTCTTCCTATTCGTCCACCTCGATTGTTCAGCACTTGGCACGTTGTTGCACGCAGGCCGTCCCTGCGGTCCCTAGGGAGAGGTCGCGATGTAATGCGATAAATCCGAATGGAGGATCCGGTGTCTATTCGGTCGCAGTATGCGTCTTTCTTTTTTCTTTAGTAATGAAGGCGCTACGTGCCCGCCATTGTCAATTGGGCGCGCTGCCCCCCACCTCCCCCTCTGACGCTATAATATACTTCTCGTGTGTCATCGGCTCACTCAATTCCGCCGCTCAATTTCACTCTTAAGATTTGTTTTCTGATTGTATAAGCTGCCTCGGATAGAATAAACCTTTGCCTCCATATTCATACTTCATGAATTGTAAACGATAGGTAGGTACTTACTCGCTAGCCGCCATTTTATTCGGTTGATGGTAAAGTTCATAGCGTTTTTATGCTGTGAGAAAAATGTTTATTACAGACGAATAGAAGGGACACATTAATCTGTGACATATTTTCATCTTTTGTCATCCAGTCTGCTTTCGAAAAACTGAAAGAATGTATAAGAGTTATATTACCGGTTAGGATGCCCTTTATCACCTACGCTGTTCAACATCTACTAGGAATATTTAGTGAAGAACTGTTATTATTTATTTATTTATTTATTTATTTATTCATTTATTCATCAGGCTTTCTCTTCCACAACACCAGGAATACAAATACAATAATAGAAATAAACAGAAAAAAAGTACACTATGTACAAAGTAAAGCTACACAAAAATATACACAGGTTGTAGTCACACAAACATGGGAGGAGTGATAGTAGGAGAAAGAAGAATAAAGTGTATAAGATTTGCTGATGTTATGGCGTTGTTAGCAGAAGAGGAGATGATATTAAGGGATATGTTACGGAAGATAAATGGCAGCTGTGAGCAGTATTGGATGAAGATAAATGCAAACAAGACTAAGATCATGGTCATAGGGAGAAAAATACAGGAGGTAAACTTGCGAATTCTAAATGAGGCAGTAGAGCAAGTGGACAGCTTCAAATACTTGGGGTGGACTATAAACAGTAACATGAGCTGCTGCCAGGAAGTCAAAAGGAGGATAGCAATGGCAAAGGAAGCGTTGAATAGAAAAATGAGGATCTTCTGTGGACCTTTTAAAAATGACTAAGGAAGAGACTAGTGAAGTGCTTTGTGTGGAGTGTAGCATTGTATGAGGGCAGAAACATGGACATTACAAGTGAAGAGAAGCGACTAGAAGAATTTTAAATGTGGATATGGAGAAGAATGGAGCGTGTGAAATGGACAGATAGAATAAGAAACGAAGTTGTGTTGGAAAGAGTGGGTGAAGAAAGAATGATGCTGAAACTGATCAGGAAGAGGCAAAGGAATTGGCTGGGTCACTGGCTGAGAAGAAACTGCCTACTGAAGGATGCACTGGAAGGAATGGTGAACGGGAGAAGAGTTCGGGACAGAAGAAGATATCAGATGATAGACAACATCAAGATATATGGATCATATGAGGTAACACAGGACGGCAGAAAATAGAAAAGAGTGGAGAAAGCTGGGTTTGTAGTGAAAGACCTGCCCCTGGGCAGACCACTATGAATGAATTACCGGCAGTACGGTTAGTCGGTGGGCAAGCAGATTATCTGGTGAAAGAAGGCACGCCAATATTCGGGATACTCCTCGCAGGGACAGACCCTGCACTGCACCAAGTCCTGGCAATGTGCAACGCGATTAACAACAGTGTTATGGCTGACAAACGCGTAACAGTGAAAGAATTGCCACTCCAAGTCACGTGTCAGTCTCAAGACCACAGATCAGATCAGAAAACTTGAATGGACAACACTGAAACATCCGCATTACAGTCCTGATCTGGTTCCGTGCGATTACCATCTCTCTAGTAAACTGAAGGAATCTCTACGTGAAACGAGGTTTGAAGATGACGACTCCCTCG
Organism: Periplaneta americana; assembly: GCA_025594305.2. NCBI lineage: Eukaryota > Metazoa > Arthropoda > Insecta > Blattodea > Blattidae > Periplaneta > Periplaneta americana. The sequence goes on along the minus strand of JAJSOF020000003.1, from coordinate 200,689,907 downwards.
TGGACGCTGCTGAAGAGTGGCTCAGACGTGTTGGTCCAGACTTTTACCGTGCAGGTATACACGACCTCGATTTCAAGGTGGCGTAAAGCAGTTGAAAGGGACTGGAATTATGTGGAAAAGTGACATTTTGTTCCTAAAGGATATATCTACATTCTGTGAAAATAGCAAAGCTGTAGGATAAAAATGTAATTTGTAAATAAAAGTTGTGCATTACTTTTGGAGTGACCCTCGTATTTTTCGTAACTTTATACTACAAGTCTTCAATCTCAAATCGTAAACAGCTGTTACACTCTGTACATGGTTTTTACATACAGGGCTTTCATTTCAAAACTTCCCAGTCTAAATAACTAATTATTTAAACTGAATTCAATTAAAAAAAAAAAAAAAAAAAAAAAAACGTCAATTTAGATATTGAGGGGGAAGTCTGAAACCAGGCTTAATTGCATTTTAGATTTCACCCCCAAACCCCAACCACCCCCACTTTGAAATTTCAAATGACACCCCTATATTTTTATACTTAAATATGAAAGAACATTAAATTGTTTATACACCTCATTCATTTATTTTAGCATCTTTTGTTTTCTATCGTCGCCTGGCAACCTGTAGTTTTGTTGTCGGTTAATTGTAGGATGAAAACAGAGATTATTTTTTGTAATTACCTAAATTTCATCAATAAGGATTATTTATGTTCTCTCTTGAAGGGTATAACTTACATGATTTTAAAATAATTTAATACACAAACACTATTACATGAAATGCTCAATAAGTTTTTGTACCTGAGTACCGGGTCTTTCCCGGGGGTAAAAGGCGGCCAGAGCGTGGTGCCGACCACACCACCTCATTCTAGTGCCGAGGTCATGGAAAGCATGGGGCTCTACCTCCGTGCCCCCAAATACCTTCATGGCATGTTACGGGGATAGCTTTACCTTTTTTTTTTTTACCTTTATTCTCTTTAGCGGGGTTTTCCCTCAACCCAATATGAGCAAATGCTGGGTAACTTTCGGTGTTGGATCCCGGACTCATTTCACCGGCATTATCACCTTCATCTCATTCAGACGCTAAATAACCTAAGATGTTGATACAGCTTCGTAAAATAACCTACTAAAAAATCTCTTTAGCTCTAATCAACAATAACAACAATCCAGGTTGCCAGGCAACGTTAGAAAACAAAAGATGCGGAAACAAATGAATGAGGTGTATAAACAATTGAATTCTCTTTCATATTTAAGTATAAAAATAGGGATGCTGTTTGAATTTTCAAAGTGGGGGTGAGTGGAAGGCTGAAATTTAAAATGCAATTAAGTCTGGTTTAAGACTTCCTTCTCAATATGTAAATTGACGTGTTTTTTTTTTTTGTTTAAAGTGAATTCAATTTAAATAATAATTAATTATTTAGACTGTGAAATTTTTGAAATGAAAGCCCTGTAGATTATTTAGAAAGAAACTAAAATCATTCACCGGTATATTTTCTCCTGGCGAAAAGCTTGGAACAACTTGGAGAGAATTTTCGGTACAGAGAACACAAGTTATTGGAAATAAGATGATATCAAGATTATAACTCCAGTAATATCTGCTGGAAATGTGTATTATGTTAATAAAGGAACATTTGTATATCAGTAGAGCTATTTGTTTAGTTAAAATACATTCCACGCTCTTTGGTACACGGCAGAGATGATAATACATCAAATAAAGTGAGTTATTCTTCCGTCAAAACCGTCATTGTTATCAGCCGTCTGTCGTTGTGCAAGAAATGGCGCTAGTGTTATTATTTTGACATTCCTTCCTTCATCACCAAGTCATTAGCCGCTCAGAGTATTGTCACTTTTCCACCGCCTTCTTGCAAGATACGCCGAGCGATCTTCATTCATTTCACTCACAGTCAAATGTGTGTTCTGCTGCCTCATCGCCGTTCTTTTTTTTTTTTTTTTTTTTTCAACGAATGCTACAATGATGAGCCTGCCTTCCATTGATTCCTTCCCGCGCCCATTAAGAGCTCCCGCTTACTGAACTACCCGATTATATTCAACACAGCTTCTCGGATCAGCGGGGGAGAATAGACGTAATGCAGAGACTGCTATGATGTCTCACTCTGCCGGAGAGACCCAGACTTACATTTCATATCTTTCTCACTTCATTTGTTTGACTAAATACGTTACAATATTTAGGAATTGTCATAAGACATTATGAAAACTATACAATAACAATAATGAATCGTGCTACAATTTTATACTATATTTATTTATTTACTAGCCGTACCCGTGCGCTCCGCTGCACCCGTTAGAAATAAATATAAAGTAATTACATAATTAAAATAGGACATTTGATCCAGGGAACATTAGTGTTTGATATAAGGATAAATCGTTTATTATGTTACTTAATTTAAATTGTATTTGCATAATTAAAATGCGATCATTTTGATCAAGAGACCACTCATTTGGTCATAAAAATTATTTTAGGAAATACAGGAAATGAATGTACAGAAGAGCTTATCAAGTTTTCTGTGCATAAGAAGCTATTTTAATCTTACCTGTCCTCGATTCACTCAGAAGTTACTGTAATAACATTATAGCATTATGTCCATCTAGAGAAACTACACTTTCCAATGGTGAATTAATAATTAATTATACAAATCGGTTAATTTAGCTTCTGATATTACTTCATAGAAACACAGAAACATTCTCTGTAGGCTATCTTTCATAGCTTTCGATTGTTGCTGTCCAAGGCCCCTTATAGACGAAGTCATTTGTTTTTAATTCATTACATGGCGTGAGATGGCAGTTATTTTAATTTTAAAACTTATTTATCTCATTAAATATCAGTCCTATCAAAATTTGTCAAGAAATAAAACTTATCGGAAATTATGTTTAAAGAAACTTTTGTTATGTAACATTTTTCACAAAAATCAATAATAAGCGAGATATTTCGATTTATTTAATTCAGGCCCCCTTATAACCGCCCTTTTAAATAATGTATTTTGAATGGCATATAGCCTAAAATCTAAGTTACAACGAACTTAATTTATATTCCAATTTTCATCGAAATCCGTTCAGCCATTATCGCGTGAAAAGGTAACAAACATACAGACAGACAGACAGACAGACATACAAACAAAAATTTCAAAAAAGCGATTTTCGGTTTCAGGGTGGTTAATTGTATATGTTAGGACCAATAATTTTTGGAAAATCGAAAATTACCAGAAAAATTTAGGCTACAGATTTATTATTAGTACGAGTATAGATTTATTTATATATTTATTCATGATTTTAAAATCAAATGAAGGAAACAGAAAACGGATGTAGGTAAATTCTCATTTTTAAATAGAAGTATAAATGATTGGAATGACCTACCTGCAGCGGTCTTTGAGGGCTGTCCTTCCTTAAGGAGATTCAAGAATAACTTAAAAAGTTGTGTATAAAGTGCAAATTAAAATTAAGGTGACATTTAACATTTAATTTTTTAAGGTGACATGTATTTATTTAGCCTGACGAGTTACTTCCTTGGTTTGAATTGTAAATTATTTAAAAACAGCGTGTAAGAGGGCCTTGGACTAGAAATGTTTAGCTTAAATGTAGTTATGTTTATAAGTATGCATAAGGGTGTAATTATTTGACTTATTTGAACTGTTGTATCAGTGAAGCGAGGTGAGTTAGTGAAGTGAAGTTATGGTTTTACAGTGCAGTGAACAGTTCCGATCAGTGATAATTTATAGCGTCAATGAAATGTGTTCTATAGTGTCAGTGAAATGTGTTATAGAGTGTCAATGAAATGTGTCCTAAAGTGTCAGTGAAATGCGTCATAGTGCCACTACAGGGAATGAGATGAGAGTAAAGTGAAAGACTATTGAAACTTATGTAGGTCCTATACATATGTAGGTTGTATTGTAAAATTAGGTATTTTATTTATGTTTTATTATTAATTGTGATTATTGTGTGAAATTGTATTGTGTATATAATTGTATTGTGATTGTATAATTGTATTGTGTATTGTTTATAATTTTATTGTGTATTGTTTATCATTTTATTGCGTATTGTTTATATTGTGTATACCACTGCCACCGGGTGCTTGCCCACTTGCAGTGTAAATAAATACATGCATACACATATTTATTTATTTAATCTGACAGGATTAAGGCCATAAGGCCTTCTCTTCAATCCTACCAGATAGCACATATAAATACAAAAAATAAATACAAACACTGATGAAATAATACAAATTAAATTAAAGCCCTATAGAGGGTCAACAGTGTCAAAAGTATACTATAGAGCTCTCATCGAGCTAATACAAGAAAAAGAAAAGAGATAGCAATGATGATAGTGATAACTGATGATGAGGAGGATGATGGTGATGATGATGATAATAATAATACTTACTGGCTTTTAAGGAACCCGGAGGTTCATTGCCGCCCTCACATAAGCCCGCCATTGGTCCCTATCCTGAGCAAGATTAATCCAGTCTCTACCATCATATCTCACCTCCCTCAAATCCATTTTCATATTATCCTCCCATCTACGTCTCGGCCTTCCGAAAGGTATTTTTCCCTCCGGCCTCCCAACTAACACTCTATATGCATTTCTGGATTCGCCCATACGTGCTACATGCCCTGCCCATCTCAAACGTCTTGATTTAATGTTCCTAATTATGTCAGATGAAGAATACAATGCGTGCAGTTCTGCGTTGTGTAACTTTCTCCATTCTCCTGTAACTTCATCCCTCTTAGCACCAAATATTTTCCTAAGCACCTTATTCTCAAACACCCTTAACCTATGTTCCTCTCTCAAAGTGAGAGTCCAAGTTTCACAACCATAAAGAACAACCGGTAATATAACTGTTTTATAAATTCTAACTTTCAGATTTTTTGACAGCAGACTGAATGATAAAAGCTTCTCAACCGAATAATAACAGGCATTTCCCATATTTATTCTGTGTTTAATTTCCTCCCGAGTATGATAATAATAATAATAATAATAATAATAATAATAATAATAATAATAATAATAATAATAATAAAAATAATAATAATAAATACATTACTTATTAATTGTCAATTTTACAACAGCATAGTTACAATATTTACTGTATGTCATGAGTTAAGCCGAAGTTGCGCAACCTGACAGGTGTTCAACAAGGAATTCCATGAACTAGAATGTGATTTTTTAATTTAAAAATTGAATTTTGGTATTGCCCGACAGTCTCTGACATGGTCAGGGAGAGAGTTCAGAGGCGTGGAATAGATATGCTGAAAGATGATGAGTAGAAGGATGTTCTGTGCAGAGGAATAAAGAAAGGTTCTGGTTCGAGGTAGTGAAAGGTAAACAAAACGAGATGCTAGGTAAGAGGGTGTGGAGGTGTGGCAAGAAATTTTCCCTACTATATTAATAGCTTAATAATGAATTAATATTATCCATACCCAAACGGATCAAACTCTATATTGGTGTGTGTATATATATATATATATATATATATATATATATATATATATATATAATTTATTTCCAAGAAATAGTCTGCCCAGGCATCCTGGGTTACCAAAAACACAGAATAACACACATATAAGAATAGTAATGATTACAGTAAGATAGATGAGTCAAATTGAAATGTGAACTAGGAGCTTAAATTTAAGAAATTATAAATCTGTACATATATTGTAACAATCACACACTAACGAATATAAAGGGGGGGAGGGGAGAATTATGATATTCCGTAAAAATGATTTTTCACAATCGCCACAGACCCTTTAATGGTTGAAGTAATTATTTTTTAATGATGTCATGGATTCCAAATGTTTTGGTAGTGTTTACAGTTGATCGTGGGATGGTGCCCCTCGCTCCGATCATTAAACCATGTACTTCCCAGATGCCTTCCATCTGATATTTTTCTCGAAAATACGGAATAGTAGGATCATAAATTTGTTGTTTCTCTTTGTTGACCTCAGATGGTTGGGTCTGACTCATCTCAAATCTAACAGTTGGGTCCAGTATAAAGCCTTTACTATTAGTCTTGTCTAGAGCCACGATGTCCGCTCTTCTAATTCCGCCGCCTTCAGACGCAACGCAGTGCACCTCTTCATGGACCTCGAAGGATCTATTTCTAAGGGCCTCTGCTATTAGTTTTCGGATGTTATGATGGCGTGAATTTCTCAGGAGTTCTCCATGCTGACAGGATCCTAGGACGTGTGCTAAGGTTTCAATCTCGTTGCAGTATCTGCAACGGAATCCGTCCAAGGATCTTCCATGAAGACTTCTCACTGGTGATACGTTAGCATTCATCTTAATTGCGTCCCGCCATTCAGAGGAAGACAGACCCTCCTTAGAAAAAATCCATTTATTTCCGGGAGTATATTCTTGAAATAAAATAACACCTTTTCCTTTATGTGGAAGCGCACACCATTTGTCGTACTCTTGTTTCCTAAGATTTTGTCGTAGTTTATGGAAATTGATGTTACTTATATCCAGATCTTCATGTGGAATTTTTAACTTCCTTGAACAGACTTTTTTTCTGCTGCTATGTTCCTTGTATAAACGACAAGAGGTTTCGAGGTTCTCAAAAATGTGTTGCAAATATTGAGATGCTGTAAATATGCTTCCCATGCGAAATGCTTCCTTTCAGCCATTTTAGCGAGCTTAGAAAACTGAAGTAAAAACTACTGACTTTGGCTTCCCAAATAACTCCCGATACTATAGGCACCGGTCCCTTACACTGGCCGAAACTTCATTTCTCCTCCCATGAGAACTGAAACAAGCAATGATACTGTATAGCTAGAACAAGGCATGACAATTTGCACCATGTGACGTAGGACTCTGTCATGAAAAGTATACAGAAAAACAATTTAGTAAGAAGTTATCGCCAGACTATAAATTATCATGTCAAAGTATCATGGAATGCGATTTGTGGGATACATAGAAACCATTACCAATGATAGCTGATGTCCAAATAAAATGCAACAGATATGTCCCTGCATTAACTGGCACCACACAAAAAATATGGACGTCTATCATGGCTGCAGCTGTTACCACGACACAAAAGCTCGTAATAAAACTACAAGAGCGAGCTATTGTAGTACTAAATAAAACATCAGTGTAAAACGGAACACCCAAATAATGTATCGACCATCATTTTTAAAATGTCGTGTACCTTAAAACGGGAGAACTCCATCACCAATATTGTTCAAACATCGCTTCACTGCAGGGCAGCTATACTTCGTTCCATAATGTCTGACAGGAGAAGTAAACACTTTCGATAGACGAGGAGAATTGCTATTCAACCAGTGGCAAAGGTCTTATTCCAAGCTTGTCTTGAAGTTGGTCGGGGTAGAACCGCCCAATTTCAAGTGAAGCAAGACCCCTGTCATTGGTTAAATAGCAATTGTAATTTTCTCCGCCCCTGCCGGTAATGTTTACTTCTCCTGTCAGAAAATATGGAACGAAGTATAGTTGCACTTATTTATATTCTCATTGCGAATTTAGTTTAAGTAAGAGATCTGCTATCCAGGTTGCTAAACATGTAGGACAGAACCCTGGAAATCCCTCAATCAAGTAACTTGTCCCAAATATGATTTGAACCCGGGCCGCTCATTTCACGGTAAGGCAAACTAACCGTTACTCCATAGCCTGGGCTATTAATATTAATATGTGTTTTGATTTTCTTTTATTTTATTGTAGATATTTTACTTTGTATAGTAGGAGATAAAGGTGATGGCGTTTTCTTGCAGCCTGGGCTATTAATATTAATATGTGTTTTGATTTTCTTTTATTTTATTGTAGATATTTTACTTTGTATAGTAGGAGATAAAGGTGATGGCGTTTTCTTGCAGCCTGGGCTATCAATATTAATATCTGTCTTGATTTTCTTTTGATTTATTGTAGATATTTTACTTTATATAGTAGGAGATGAAGGTGATGTAGTTTTCTTGCAGCCTGGACTATCAATATTAATATCTGTATTGATTTTCTTTTGATTTATTGTAGATATTTTACTTTATATAGTAGGAGATGAAGGTGATGTAGTTTTCTTGCAGCCTGGACTATCAATATTAATATCTGTGTTGATTTTCTTTTCATTTATTGTAGATATTTTACTTTATATAACAGGAGATAAATTGTGATGGAGTTTTCTTGCAGTCTGTACTATCAGTATTAATATCTGTGTTGATTTTCTTTTCATATTTTATTGTAGATATTTTACTGTAGATAGTAGGACATAAAGGTGATATTAATCTTCATACTTGAAGATGGAGTTTTCTTGCAGTCTTGATTTTCTTTTCATTTACTGTAGATATTTTACTTTATATAGTAGGAGATAAAGGTGATATTCATCTTCATGCTTGAAGATGGAGTTTTCTTGCAATCTAGACTATTACTGTAATATTAATATCTGTGTTGATTTTCTTTTGATTTACTGTAGATATTTTACTTTATATAGTAAGAGATAAAGGAGATAATGATCTTCATACTTGAAGATTGTTTTTTCTTGCAACCTTCCTTCTCTTACTGTATTCGAAGTTGATTTAATACCGGCCGTCATTAAACACGCAGTAAATAGACTATATAAGAGCAAGTCATGGAAGTTTATTTAGTAGCCTGATTGCAGACGCGCGTTAAATAGCCTGGATCGTATGCGTCGCCATTCTGTGTCTTTGCTTTATCACCGCCTGCCTGATTGACTGACGGCTCCGGAATAAAGAGTCCTGATCAGATAAGACAGGAAGATTAATGCCTGGATAGTCCATCCCCCACCCTGTGATGAGCATTGTTGCATTCAATATGCCCTGACACTCTGATTAATACGAGCACGTATCTGTGAGCACCATGTCATTCAGGAGAGCTTTAGAGTGCTTACATCAGCCTTGTTACTCCTGTCACTCTGATGGACCGTCGTTCAATACCAGACAAGACCAGACATTTTTCAATACCCATTTCACAACTGTTGAGTTCATATTTACTTTTATGAGTGGCAATATGTTCCAGAGGTAAAGCAGTCGAAGAATCATTTTAAACGATTTTATTTTGTGTATAAGATTGATCATATATTGGCACAGATACGTAGATGACATACTAATACTATACAAAGGAAACAAAAGACAGACTCAAAACCTACATCAACACATAAACAAAATACACCCAAAGCTACACTACACATTAGAAATTGAAAACAACAAATTCTTAAACTTTTAGACCTCACAATAACAAAAGTTGACAAACACACCTTCAAAATCTACAGAAAACCCATAACATAAACATCATCGTCATCGTCGTCATCATCATCATCATCATCATCATCATCATCATCAATAACAACACACATACACAACACATCCAATCATCCAACACAACACAAACAAGCTGCATTCCGTACAATGGTACACAGACTACTCAACATACCAATGAACCTTGACTCATATCGGGTCACTTGGCAAAGTCTGCTTTGTAAACATCAGGAGATTTCACACAAGAGTAAGTGTAGTTATGAAACATCTTTTCCGAAGGGATGTCTTTAAACTTTTGGTAAGACCTGTACTACCAACTTAGGGGAGCTGAATACTAGCAGGACAAAGGGCAGATCTTTCATTGCAAATCCAGCATTCTTCAATCTTTCCTATTTTCTGCATTCCTCTTGCAGTAGTCTCCTCATATGATCCATATATCTTAATGTCGTCTATCATCTGATATCTTGTTTTGCCCCGAACTTTTCTCCCGTTCACCATTCCTTCCAGTGCATCTTTCAGTAGGCAGTTTCTTCTCAGCCATTGACCCAACCATTTCATTTTTCTCTTCCTGATCACTTTCAGCATCATTTTTTCTTCACGCACTCTTACCAACACAAGCTTCATTCGTTATTATCTCTGTTCATTTCACATACTCCATATTTGTGTTGCCACTGAGTTTCTAATGATCCTTGTAGTAAAAAAATAAAATTGTACAACGCTCGAAGAATTGTTGATGGAACTAATTGTGATAGAATTTGGTATTCCCAAGAAACTAGTTCGATTAATTAAAATGTGTCTCAGTGAAACGTACAGCAGAGTACGTATAGGTCAGTTTCTGTCAGATGCTTTTCCAATTCACTGTGGGCTAAAGTAAGGAGATGCACTAGCACCTTTACTTTTTAACTTTGCTCTAGAGTATGCCATTAGGAAAGTGTAGGACAACAGAGAGGGTTGGAATTGAACGGGTTACGTCAGCTGCTTGTCTATGCGGATGACGTGAATATGTTAGGAGAAAATCCACAAACGATTAGGGAAAATACTGGAATATTACTTGAAGCAAGTAAAGTGATAGGTTTGGAAGAAATCCGTAAAAGACAAAGTATGTCTCGTGACGAGAATATTGTACGAAATGGAAATATAAAAATTGGAAATTTATCCTTTGAAGAGGTGGAAAAATTAAAAAACCTGGGATCAACAGTAACAAATATAAATGATACTCGGGAGGAAATGCCTGTTATTATTCGGTTGAGAAGCTTTTATCATCCAGTCTGCTGTCAAAAAATCTGAAAGTTAGAATTTATAAAACAATTATATTACCGGTTGTTCTTTATGGTTGTGAAACTTGAACTCTCACTTTGATAGAGGAACATAGGTTAAGGGTATTTGAGAATAAGGTGATTAGGAAAATATTTGGGGCTAAGAAGGATGAAGTTACAGGAGAATGGAGAAAGTTACACGACACAACTGCATGCGTTGTATTCTTCACCTGACATAATTAGGAACATTAAATCCAGATGTTTGAGATGGGCAGGGCATGTAGCACGTATGGGCGAATCAAGAAATGCATATAGAGTGTTTGTTGGGAGGCCGGATAGAAAAACACCTTTGGGGAGGCCTAGACTTAGATGGGAGGATAATATTAAAATGGATTTGAGGGAGGTGGGATATGATGATAGAGAGTGGATTAATCTTGCTCAGGATAGGGACCAATGGCGAGCTTATGTGAGGGCGGCAATGAACCTCCGGGTTCCTTAAAAGCCAGTGAGTATGTACTAATTGTGACCTGCCGCCTTGGAAATTTAAAGACGGTACTTATGAGTTCCAAAACGTGGAATCTCTTTAAGAAGTATAAATTTAAGATCTTACACATATATATTTACTCTCGGTTTTAACATTATATATATACTCGTACTTAATTTTTCAGAAATTCAAAATTAAACTTGGGAACTCTCAATGCTGTGTAGCTTTCACCACACGAAGGATTCCCTTTAAGGGCTCAGAAATGAACACAAGTATCTCCGAGAGGTGAATGACTGAAGATCGGCGGAGCAATCAAACCAAAATTTCCAATATATCGTGTGGCTGGTGGTAATATCTGGAGTTACAGGCGCGACGGGAGATGAATACCTACAGAAACCCAAGCCTTGAGGGGGTGGAAGTTACCCCACGTGAAGAAGATGAATCAGGGCCTGCAAGTGTCGCGTAATGCTTCCAGCAGCCTGCGACTCCTTCAAACAGCCAGAACTTCGGAACAAGTTCAGCTCTGACAGTGAACATTACCTTTATTTTATTGTTTTCTTCTCAGAATATGTGCGGAATTAAAGTGGCCTATATACAGGATTTAAGAAAACTGTTACTTTCAGTTTCAGATACGAATTTTAAGCAAGGAAAAAAAAGTCGAATAATAATATTTCTTCTCTTCTTGAAATAAAAGAATTTTCAGATAATATTTCTCCCATTCTAGAAGTGAGATGAGAAGGAATATTTTATAATATGTTTCCATTTTTGAAGCAATAGCAACAGAAATGTCTCATATTTTTTCCATTCTTGAAGTGGAACAGATAGGTCTGATAATATTTCTTCCGTTCTTGAAGTGGAACAGATAGGTCTGATAATATTTCTTCCGTTCTTGAAGTGGAACAGATAGGTCTGATAATATTTCTTCCGTTCTTGAAGTGGAACAGATATGTCCGATAATATTTCTTCCATTCTTGAAGTGGAACAGATATGTCTGATAATATTTCTTCCGTTCTTGAAGTGGAACAGATATGTCTGATAATATTTCTTCCGTTCTTGAAGTGGAACAGATATGTCCGATAATATTTCTTCCATTCTTGAAGTGGAACAGATATGTCTGATAATATTTCATCCGTTCTTGAAGTGGAACAGATATGTCCGATAATATTTCTTCCATTCTTGAAGTGGAACAGATATGTCTGATAATATTTCTTCCGTTCTTGAAGTGGAACAGATTTGTCTGATAATATTTCTTCCGTTCTTGAAGTGGAACAGATATGTCCGATAATATTTCTTCCATTCTTGAAGTGGAACAGATATGTCTGATAATATTTCTTCCGTTGTTGAAGTGGAACAGATATGTCCGATAATATTTCTTCCATTCTTGAAGTGGAACAGATATGTCCGATAATATTTCTTCCATTCTTGAAGTGCAACAGAAATTCCTGTTAATATTTCTTCCATTCTTGAAGTGGAACAGATATGCCCGAGAATATTTCTTCCATTCTTGAAGTGCAACAGAAATTCCTGATAATATTTCTTCCATTCTTGTAGTCGAATAGAATTGTTTAATGCCATACGTGCTACATGCCCAGCCCATCTCAAACGTCTGGAGTTAATATTCCTAATTACATCAGGTGAAGAACACAATGCGTGCAGTTCTGTATTGTGTAACTTTCTCCATTCTCCTGTAACTTCATCCATTGTAGCTCCAAATAATTTCCTAAGTAGCTTATTCTCGAACACCTTTAGCCTCTGTCTCAAAGAGTCCGAGTTTCACAACCATACAGAACAACCGGTAATATAACTGTTTTATAAATTCCAACTCTCAAGTTTTTTTGAGAGCAGACTGGATGATAAAAGCTTCTCAACCGAATAATAACAGGCATTTCCCATATTTATTCTGCGTTTAATTTCCTCCCGAGTGTCATTTATATTTGTTACTGTTGCGCCAAGATATTTCAATTTTTCTACCTCTTCGTAGGATAAGTTTGAGATATTTTAAACAAAAAAGTTTAATACAATTTTGCTATTTTTTGCTTCCGCTTCGAGATAAAAATTGTTTTATATAAAACATTTTATACTGTGTTTTAGGAAAGCCATTGGTTTAATTTTGAATAAAGTCAGTTAATTTAAGAGAACAGTGTATTATGATAATAAATGATTGAAAGAATTTTAGTTCTGTCCTTTAAATGTGCAGAAATTTGATCCTAAGAAATTAAACACTTTTTAAAATTCCTTTTCAGACCGAACAGTTACGTTTGTTCGGATCAAATTTCTGCACATCTTAAGGACAAAACTAAAATTCTTTCAATCATTTATTATCATAATACACTGGTATCTTGAATTGGCTGAGCATATTCGGAATTTAAGGGGAGAGGTTGGTATTTTTTTTAAACTTTTTTCCTATTTGGTGTAAATTATTAATTTTTTGTATGTAGAGAGCTCATAGCTGTGGAAACTGAACCAAATAAAAATATTTTGAAAACAAAAAATTATTTGGTGGCCCAAATTTAAAAAAAAATATACCCAATGCAGGATTGTACTAAAACCAATATATCTAAACCGTTTTTAAAGATAGATTCAAACAGTTTTTGCAATGTATTTGCAAAAGCATGTTCTACAAACTGTCTGTAACAGAATTTTGATATTAATCCCTACGTTTGTAAAATAAACAATTAAAATTTAGTAACAATTTTCTGATTTCCTTTCTTGCAAACAAACGGACGTATTTTTAAAATGAAATCAATTAACAAAATTCTGTTACAGAGAAAAGTTTCCTAATAGTCTAAAAAATATGTGTTCTAAATTTCATGCATGTATCTTTAATAGTTCAGAAATTATATCCATTTTGTCTGGCAATGTAGCAAACAAAATTAAGTTGATAAGTGGGCGTGTGATTTAAAAATCCATAGCGCAGGAAGTTTAAAAATGACGTCTCAACATCTGATAAGGGCACAAATACCCACAAAATGTTATGCAATGCATTCCACACATATCAAAGGGTATTTTAAAGAAAAAAAAATTGAAAATTTAATTTACCGGAAACAACAATAAAAGTGGGTGAGTGATTTAAAAATCCATAACGCAGGAAGTTTAAAAATGACGTCTCAACATCTGATAAGGGCACAAATACCCACAAAATGTTTTGCAATGCATTCCACACATATCAAAGGGTATTTTAAAGAAAAAAAAATTGAAAATTTAATTTACCGGAAACAACAATAAAAGTGGGTGAGTGATTTAAAAATCCATAACGCAGGAAGTTTAAAAATGGCGATCCACACATATCACAGGGTATTTTAAAGAATATATTTTTTTTGAAAATTTATTCAGTTTTCATCAAAAATACCATCCTCTCCCCTTAATGTATGGGTTTCTCAAAATACGCTATGAATTGTTTCGTACGAAACAATTTTTTTTTCTTAAAAAGGAAGCATAAACGAACAAAATTGTATTAATTTTTTGTTTTAAACATCTCAAAGAATAACACCTGGCATTAATAACATTTCTTACGGTTCATTATGTATATTTGTAGTTCCCTGTCAGAGATCAAACTCCGGTCAACAGGTGAATACATTCTCACATGCACTACGTTGTAGAGTATATTTTAATTTCACTCCCTGTAGTTGGTATTTTCCGTATTATTTTGATTTAGTACTATAATTAACATATGGTGAAATTCATCGCGTTACGCTGTAAATACAGATTTATTTAATACTCTGAAATTTGAATTATATCCGCTGTTATTTGTAAAGAAATTAATATTAATTTAAACAGATCTGAAGACCAGCAATACTGAATTAATTATTATTCCATCAGCCGGCGTTTAAAAGCCCATGAACGACTTCGTCCCGTGTTTTTGTTCATATAAACCTATTTATAATGTCAAACGGATTACGTTTGACATAGGAGTTTGGAAAACAGTGTTTACCTGCCACAATGTAATTGTAGTGCTTGACAATGACAATCCGAAGGGTAGTTAAAAATACCCTCTGTGCCATTATACTGCCTTCCCTTATTAAATAACGACTCATAATGTTGACCATAAATAACAGGAAATTAAATTTTATACACAAACCTTTGCTGCTCGTGTATGATCCTTTATGTACGAAAACAAACGCTGATTGTTCTCTACATGAAAAGACTTTATTAAACAGTCTGTTTAAATTTGCTTACAGACAACTGGAATATATATGTGTTTTTTATTTGGCTTTGTTGTCTGTATCGATCATTATGTGATGTATGCAATCAGTTCTATTATTTTTATGACATATTTACACATTAATACAGTTAATATTTGATCAATATCAGTTTCATTACGTCATCACTTTCCAACTGCAACGGCAATAAATAATTTGATTCGTGTGTCTCTTTACCTGCTCATTGTATTAACTACGAAGTACACTGCTCCGTCGATTTAGTAGAAAGTCAATGGTCACCTACTTACAAGGAGAGGACACGCTCTGTATATCACCGAATGGAATAAGATTGCGTGAGATGAAAGTTCAAGACGTACTGTTTAAAGTCATACCTGGTATGGGTGGCCAATGACCCCTCGTTTTGGAAATATTGGCTATTGTTTGTGACATACTTCCGTTAGGTGCTTAATAGGAAAACATCAGACTGCGTAACAGCGTAGCTCATATGGTTGGATGCTGAGTTGTTATCCAGACAACCTGAGTTCAATTCTTAACTGGTCCTATATTTTTTTCTTTTAATAATGATTAATATTGTAATCACAGTTATCTATTTACATATACATACTAGGTTCAAAAAGTTCCCGGAATTTGCTAATACCATAGAAACAACGTACCTTAAACACTATTCTACAACATTCCCTTCAAAATAGTTGCCTTCCTGCAACAACACACTTTTGCCAACGCGTGTAGAGTTCCTGGAAGCAGGCCTGGAAGCCATTTTGTGAAACCGTCTTAGTGCTCTCGTCGCGTTTGCGATAACCTCTTCAGCATTGAATCTCCGTTCTTTCAGATGACTTTTCAGACGGGGAAACAGAAAGTAATCAGGTGGTGAGAGCTCAGGAGAGTATGGTGGGTGATCCAAAGCACTTATGTTGTGCCTGGCAAGAAAATTCTTTACAATAATTGCGCGATGAGCAGGTGCATTGTCATGCATAAGGAACCAGTTGTTTTCTACCCACTTTTCTGGACGTTTCCTTCACTGCTTCCCAGAGGCGACGGAGGATTTCTACGTACAATTCTTTCGTTACAGTACGACCTTCTGGAATGAACTCATGGTGGATGAGACCCTGAGAGTCGAAGAAAACTTCCAACATAAAAGACTTTGCCTTTGGAAGTGTCCCTGAAATTTTTGCTTCCGAGGAGATGTTTTCGATTTCCACTCAGATGACTGTCGTTTAGGGACTGGGTCGTACAAGTAGCACCAAGTTTCATCACCAGCAATAATTTTGTTTAAGAAATCACCATCTTCATCAGCCATACTAATCATGTCCCCAGCAAGAGTCATTCTTGTTTCTTTCTGTTCTGCCGACAACATTTTCGGAACTAACTTCTGAGACACGTAATGCATGTTGAGATGCTTGTGAAGAACATTGTGTACACTTCCGACTGATATTCCGACCTCTGCTGCTATCTCTTTTATGGTTTTAAGTCGATCGTCCCTCACAACATTACGCACACGCTGAGCGATTGCTTCATTTGTTGCAGTTGTTGGTCGGCCGCTGCGTACGTCATCTTTGTTGCTATCGCGGCCACCAGAAAAGCGTTTATGCCAGGCATACACTTGAGTTTTTTCCATTGCTGCTTCGCCATATGCTTCTTCCAACAATCTTATGTCTCTGCAGGAGTTTTGTGTATCAAAACACAGAACTTGATGTTTGTACGTTGCTCTGTGGACATAATTACAAAATGCGACGAACAAACAAAACACTATGATAAACAATTGCCTGCAACTCAAAACCAACAATCGCCATTATCAACAAACTTTAAGGAAATGACATCATGAATGTTACCAACAAAACAAATGTATAATATCCCCTGTTATATATTAATATGAAAAATGGTAGTAAAATTCCGGGGACTTTTTGAACCCAGTAGTATTTCTCAATGTATTGAACGCTTCATCATGTTTTAAACAAATTACTAATTAACTAACATTGTATTGTAAAGGATAAACAATGAAATATTGCTCACGCAGGAAGGTAAGATGTGTCACTGGCGTCTGTTCTGTATCGGTAGCAGCTATTCCACTTCATTTTGTACCTGATTCATTATGATGTCATAAAAACACACAAAACATACATATTTCAGCATCATGCACAGCAAATGAAAGAAGGTTGTGCATAGTCACACACATTTTCCGCACTTCTGCTGCGAAACAGATATCATTCACATTCACAAACACTTCTCGTTCGTTTATTAATTTTGATGCATACAACGCATATTTCAACATGGCTTTGAATATAGGAACTGACAACTGAAAGTGGATTAAAACAAATTAATATTTTATTTATTTCATTAGCTTCCTCAAATTAGAGGCTGCCATTAGACAAAGCATACAAAACAATACAAGAACAAAATAGAAGATGAGAGCTAAAAGAGTAAGAAAAAAGGCAAACAAATACACAAACAAACAAAGACAGTTTACAGAAGAAAAAAACTTTCAAGTAAAGAATCAATGAAAGCTAAAAGGAAAAAGAAAAATGATAAATTTTTTTCCATACACAGAATTAGAGTCCATATAGTTGGTTCCGTAAAAGTTTGACTGACTGTCTAATTATGAGGGCCAATTCATTCAGAAAAGATTTGTGCAGTCCTAGGATCTTACAGAATTGAGAAGAGAAGTTGGGTATAGTTCCTCTTGCTCCAAACATCAATCCCGTAACACTGATATCGTGAAGTTGGTATTTATCTTTATAATACGGGATGGTTGGAACGTAGATTGCTCGTTTCTCCTCATGTACGTCTTCGGGCTGTCCTTTGTACGTTTCAAACCTGATAGTGGGGTCGATTATCATACCCTGAGACAGGGATTCGCTAATGGCGATTATGTCAATTCGTCTGTTACTGCCATTGTCGGCGGTTCCGTGGACTTCTTCATAGATGGTGTAGCCTATTTTAGTTTTCTAAGGGCATCGGCCAATTAAGTTCTAATTGCATGGTGCCTATGTATACGCAATGTTTCGCCATAAGGGCAGGCTCCCAGGACATGTCCAAGGGTTTCTATCTCACTGAGGCATCGCCTGCAATGGCTGTCCTGAGACCTACCGGGTATGACTCTTACAGCGCTTACGTTGGCAGTATCTTGATAGCCTCCTTCCATTCACAGCTAGTCATTCCATCGGGCTTAGTTATCCATTTGTTAGAGGTGAATTCACTGTACAGAATAACGCCTTTTCCCTTTTGAGGTAAGTTACACCATGCGTTGTACTCTCGCTGGCGTAATTCGGTCCTAATTTTCTGGTGTTTATTACTCCACTCGTAGAAGTTAGGTGTTCAGTTTCATCGATTTGAAGGTTGTTCAAACAATGTTTAGCTTCCTCCATTAGACATCTAGTGTTGTTTATGTACATATTATTACACATATTCAACTTCATCATAATAATAATAATAATAATAATAATAATAATAATAATAATAATAATAATAATAATATCAAGCTTTAAAAAATGGGAAGGCATTAGGATTCGAACTCAGCACCCAACCATATGCGCTACTCCGTTACACAGTCTAATGCTTCCCTATTAGTCACCTAACGGAAGTATGTCACAAACAATAGTCAATATTTTCAAAACGAGGGGTCATTAGCCACCCATACCAGGTATGACTTTAAACAGTACGTCTTGTACTTTCATGTCACAAAATCTGATTTATTTCGGTGATATACAGAGCGTGTCCTCTCCTTGTTGTAGATATAACACGTGGAGAAAGTCCCCTGCTATCTGCAAGCATCATCTTTTGGTAGAGAAGTGGTATTCATTCTATGGTATGCGTACTCCCAGGGGTATGATGTGTTATCTCAAGAGGTACACATTCCACTAATTACGTATGTAAAAATGCTGACATATTTTATTATATTTGTTGATAATTATTGCATTATATTTCAGTTTGTTTTGCAATATCAACTTTCGTTTTTTCTTCCTTGAATATCATTTTACGTAAATCCTTACTATTATTATTGCTTCAGAAACTACTTACTTACTTACTGGTTTTTAAGGAACCCGCAGGTTCATTGCCGCCCTCACATAAGCCCGCCAGTGGTCCCTATCCTGAGCAAAATTAATCCATTCTCTATCATCATATCCCATCTCCCTCAAATCCATTTTAATATTATCCTCCCATCTACGTCTCGGCTTCCCCAAAGGTCTTTTTCCCTCCGGTCTCCCAACTAACACCTCTATATGCATTTCTGGATTCACCCATACGTGCTACATGCCCTACCCATCTCAAACGTCTGGAATTAATGTTGCTAATTATGTCAGGTGAAGAATACAATGCGTGCCGTTCTGCGTTGTGTAACTTTCTCCATTCTCCTGTAACTTCATCCCTCTTAGCCCCAAATATTTTCCTAAGAACCTTATTCTCAAACACCCTTAATCTCTGCTCCTCTCTCAAAGTGAGAGTCCAAGTTTCACAACCATACAGAACAACCGGTAATATAACTGTTTTATAAATTCTAACTTTCAGATTTTTTGACAGCAGACTAGATGACAAAAGCTTCTCAGCCGAATAATAACAGACATTTCCCATATTTATTCTGTGTTTAATTTCCTCCCGAGTGTCATTTATATTTGTTATTATTGCTCCAAGATATTTGAATTTTTCCATCTCTTCGAAGGATAAATCTCCAATTTTTATGTTTCCATTTCGTACAATATTCTGGCCACGAGACATACTGTAATCATATACTTAGTCTTTTCGGGATTTACTTCCAAACCTATCTCTTGCAACATTAATATAAATTAATTTTATTTCCTAGAATATATGTGTATAAAAATACAATTATGAATGGATGAATATAAGTGAATGAATGAATATAAATGAATAAATAAATGAATAAATAAATAAAGAACATGGGAGGGGTGACAGTAGGAGAAAGAAGAATAAAGTGCATAAGATTTGCTGAGGATATGCCTTTGTTAGCAGAAGAGGAGGCGATACTAAGGGATATGCTACTGGAACTAAATGAGAGCTGTGAGCAGTATGGGATGAAGATACATGTAAACAAGACGAAGACCATGGTTATCGGAAGGAAAATAAAGAAGGTAAACGTGAGAACTCGAAATGAGGCAGTAGAGCAAGTGGACAGCTTCAAATATTTGAGGTGTACACTTTGAATAGTAACAGGAACCAAGGATATCAGTGGCAAAGGAAGCTTTTAATAGGAGAAGGAGCATCTTCTGGAGACCTCTGGAAAAAGAACTAAGGAAGAGGGTAGTGAAGTGCTCTGTGTGGATTGTGACATTATATGGGGTAGAAATCTGTAAGACAAGAACAATTACTAGGAAGCAATTGAAATGTTGATATGGGGAAGAATAGAGTGTGAGAAATTTACAGACAGAATAAGAAGTGAAGTTGCGTTAGGAACAGTAGATGAAGAAGGAATAAGGCTGAACCTGATCAGGAACGTCGGACTGTAGTTATTATCATTGGTATGGTGGTACATTAAAATATCAGGGATATATTCAAACTAGAAAAATGGCTACATGTTCCTATGTGGCAACGAATCCTAATATATCTTTGGTTCATTATGAACTCTCGCTTAAAATAACAATGTGAACATGTTGGCAAAGTTTGTCGGTTTCTAAACGGAACACACTGTATATGGACACAGATTGGAATCTGGTTTCAGATCATGTTTGCTTTTTTAAGCTTGCAACTTATGCTTATCAATTTTATGTTGTTCTTACTTGAGTGGATATTAAATCATTTCGTTTTATATATCTCTTTTTTAATAAAACTGCAAGCAGCCATATCATTTCCATAACGATAACGTAGCTGAATTGATATGAACTTATTATAAAAAACGCACTGTATGTTAACTTTGTGAGGCATATTCCATCTATGCTATACACGCGATTTTCTGATCTCGTGAAAGAGATCTATGATTTAGCCGTATGCAGTAGTGTAGTGTTTGGACTTATAACTTTTAAGCCTCGCATGTATTTCCTGACGGCTTTGTTTACTCGTAGCGTTGCCCATTCGATACGTGGGATGAGCTTCTTTCTGCGAAGTGTTCATTATGAAAACTCTTCCAGTCTCCGGTTCGCCGTAATATGAGAGCAGAGCAATTAGAGGAAAACATAGTTTAAACGATAAATGTTGAATTCAGTTTGAGTTTTAATAACTCTAACGACCCCTACTCATGTTCTACGCTTTTGTTAATTTGTAATAAAAAAATTGGTTTCGCAGCAATTACAAACATTCTGCTGCCCTCTGAACGAAATTATTCAGTAGAAGTATGCATTTCTCTGCATCGTACGGTTTGGCGTTTCACATAAAGGCAGGGTCGGTTATAGACCCTCCTGTCTTACGTACAATTCCCGATAGGGAGAAACGACATGAAACTATGACAGTATGAGTGAAGATGAGTTGTTATGTGATGAGAATTTGAGATGACGTGTCATGCTAGACATCAAGTCTAGTGCCCGGTGAAATTTGGGATGAAATATGAGATGTTAGTTGAGATGTAAAGTGAAATATGAGATTTCATCTGAGATTTTATATGGAATGTCAAGTAAGAGGTGAGATTTGGGATGGAATGTGAGATGTCAGGTAAGATTATGAGTTGAATGTGAAATGTCAGGTGAAATTACGGCATGAATGTGAAATGTCAGGTGAGATTATGGATGGAATGTGAAATGTGAGGTGAGTTTGAGTTGAATGTGAAATGTCAGGTGAGATTATGAGTTGAATGTGAAATGTCAGGTGAGATTATGAGTTGAATGTGAAATGTCAGGTGAGTTTATGAGTTGAATGTGAAATGTCAGGTGAGATTATGAGTTGAATGTGAAATGTCAGGTGAGATTATGAGTTGAATGTGAAATGTCAGGTGAGATTATGAGTTGAATGTGAAATGTCAGGTGAGTTTATGAGTTGAATGTGAAATGTCAGGTGAGATTATGAGTTGAATGTGAAATGTCAGGTGAGATTATGAGTTGAATGTGAAATGTCAGGTGAGATTATGAGTTGAATGTGAAATGTCAGGTGAGATTATGAGTTGAATGTGAAATGTCAGGTGAGATTATGAGTTGAATGTGAAATGTCAGGTGAGTTTATGAGTTGAATGTGAAATGCCAGGTGAGATTATGAGTTGAATGTGAAATGTCAGGTGAGATTATGAGTTGAATGTGAAATGTCAGGTGAGATTATGAGTTGAATGTGAAATGTCAGGTGAGATTATGAGTTGAATGTGAAATGTCAGGTGAGATTATGAGTTGAATGTGAAATGTCAGGTGAGATTATGAGTTGAATGTGAAATGTCAGGTGAGATTATGAATGGAATGTGAAATGTCAGGTGAGATTATGGATGGAATGTGAAATGTCAGGTGAGATAATGGATGCAATGTGAAATGTTAATTAGATTACGGGTGGAATGTGAAATGTCAGAGAGATTATGGATGGAATGTGAAATTTTAACGAGATTATGAATGGAATGTGAAATGTTAGATGAGATTATGGATGAAATGTGAAATGTTAGATGAGATTATGGATGAAATGTGAAATGTTAGATGAGATTATGGATGGAATGTGAAATGTCAGAGAGATTATGGATGAAATGTGAAATGTCAGAGAGATTATGGATGAAATGTGAAATGTTAGATGAGGTTATGGATGAAATGTGAAATGTTAGATGAGATTAAGAATGGAAAGTCAAGTGAGATCATTGATTGGTTTTTATGAAATGTCAAGTGATATTTGGGATGTGAAATGCCAGATGAAAGATTTGCGATGAATAATTATTCTCCAATATATGTTTTTGATTTCAAATGAGCCATTCGTTTTTTACTAAAATTATTTTATTCAACATCCACCACTTGGCTTCTGCATATAAAAAAATCAGTCCAACAGTTTATTAGAAATCGCTTTACACAAAGAGACTAGTACTTACTTACTTACAAATGGCTTTTAAGGACCCTGCAGGTTTTAATGATAATATAACCAGCAAGAAATTTTTCCTCCTATCATAATAGCTTTTTAATAATAGGTTAAAATTATCCATACCAAAACGGATCAAACTGTATATCTTCTGTCATTTATACTACACTATCAATGTTATATTTGTCGCTGGTATAATTTCGTTGTAAATTTAAAAATAAATACCACGAAATTAGCAGAGTTTGCCCTGTAGTACGAAATGCTACCAATGAAGACATAGGTAGACATATAAATTCAACAATAAAATAAAATTCAATGTCTTTTCTATTGCAATCCTGATACTTGCCTTTTCCTTTCCCATATACACGTAACGAATATGCAAAATCATTACATGCAGGCTTTGAAACAGTACATCAGTCACCTATTATCGATAAATCTCGATCGAAACCACCAATAACTGTCATTCCTAACTATGTGATATAATCAACAAAACAAGCAACAAAAACGATTGTAAAATATCTGCATGACGACGACTCTGCTGGCCGCATGCAATCACTCCGATGGCTGGCGTTTTATCTTATTATTAAAACAGTAAATGGAATCGACAGCATGTAATGGACGCGGGCGTCAATATGCGACACCCCGTCACAAGTAACATATGATTCATGTCGTAATAGAACTCTCGTTGCCAAATTGGCGATGCGGTGTACTTTCTCCATTTGGGAGGTCGAAATATGCTGCTCGTTGCAGCAGTACAACTTCGAACACGTTGCCTCATGTTATGTTTTGTTACGTATGTTGTTCTTTATATTCTATTCAGATGTTTTGTAATTTTATTCTGTTTCATAATGTTGCTTTTGTTGTTTTGCATTTTGTTGTTTCATCGTGCATTGTGTTCTGTTGTATTTTCTTGTATTTTGTTGTTATGTATTGCCATTTTCAAGCTGTTACGTTATTTTATGTTACATTCTTGTTATATTATTTTCTGTTCAATTCAGTCGTGTTTTATTGTGTTACGTTCTGTTCAAATTTCTGTTACTTTATCATCATCATCATCATCATCATCATTATCATCATCGTCGGACCTGATTAATGCTCTCGGTTTCTTAACCGGGTGTGTGGGATTGTTCATTCCAAGCTTTCTATGACAAGGTCTGTCATTTTCTTCAGATATTGAAGTGCAGTGTAATTGAACGAATGAATGAATTATACAGGGTGATTCAGAACACTCCTAACAGTCATTTATTTCGGAAACTAGTGCACTAAAATTTTCGAGACAAATATTTATTACTAAAGCACATGTGAACTTTCATTTGAGCTTGATTTCATTAATCAGCCTTAACAGGAAGTAGGATCAGTGGCGTATTACTTTAAAATTTCAAATGGAAATCGTCAAATATAGTACCATTTGATAAAGCTCTTCAAAACAAACAACTCTGATAGGAAACGTTTATTTCAGTTCCTATTCTTTCAATGAAAAAACGTATGAAAAGATAATGTCATTAATCACCCTGTATATGCAGGATGAATCCTAAGTAATTTCTTTAATTTTAGGGGGATATTCTTTGACGTATTTCAAACACAGAATTTTAATACGATTTTTTCGTTTTCGCTTACTTTTTGAGATGAAAATTGTTTTATGTGAAACATAGCGTGTTTTGGGAAAGTCGTTCATTTAATTCCTAATATACTTAGTCAATTTACAGAGAAATGTTTTTATGATAGTAAATGATTGAAATAATTTTAGTTTTATCCTTTAAATGTACAGAAATTTGATCTGAACAAATGTAACTTTTCTTCAGATATTGAAGTGCAGTGGACCTGAATGAATGAATGATATAATAAGGATGAATCAGGATGAATCGTAATTTAATTAATTTTAGGGGATATTCTTTGACGTATTTCAAACTCAAAACTTTAATACAATTTTTTTGACGTTTTCAAACTCAAAACTTTACTTTTTTCGTTTTCTTTTTGAGATGAAAATTTTTATGTGAAACTTTTAATAGCGTATATATTATTTTAATGATGAAAATTTTTTATGTGAAACTTTTAATAGCGTGTTTTGGGAAAGCCATTGATTTAATTCCTAATATGCTCAGTCAATTTACAGAGAAATGTGTAGTATCATAATAAATCATTGAAAAAGTCTTAGTTTTGTCCTTTAAATGTACAAATTTGATACGAACAAATGTAATTTTTCGTTGTAAAAAGGAATTTTAAAATGTTACATTTGTTCGGCTCAAATTTCTTCACATTTAAAGCACGAAACTAAAATTCTTTCAATCATTTATTATCATAATACATTGCTGTCTTAAATTTACTAAGCATATTGGGATCAAATCAATGTCTTTTCCAAAGCACGCTATGAAATGTTTCATATAAAACAATTTTTATCTCAGAAAGAAAGAAAAATCGATCAAAATTGCATTAATTTTTTTTGTTTGAAATATCTCAAAGAATAACCCCTTGCAATTAAAGACATTACCTACGATTGGCTCTGTGTGTATGTACATTTAATTAACTTTAAGGGTTATTCTTTCACGTATTTCAAATACAAAAGCTTAATATAATTTTTTTCGTTTTCGCGTCCTTTTCGAGATAAAAATTGTTTTATATGAAACGTTTCGTAGCGTGTTTTGGGAAAGCCATTGATTTAATTCCCAATATACCCTGTGGATTTACGAAAGCAGTGTATTATGATAATAAATGATTCAAAGAAGTTTTTGTCATTGAAATGTGGAAAAATTAAGCTCCAGTAGCATATCCCTTAGTATCATCTCATTTTCTGCTAACAACGCCATATCGTCAGCAAATCTGATGCACTTTATTCTTCTTCCTCCTACTATCACTCCTCCGATATTCTGAGAACAGTTCTTCACTAAATCCTCCAAGTAGATGTTGAACAGGGTAGGTTACTGAAGATACTGAACAGTCTTCTCTCCTTCCAATCCATAGCTATTTTCTGTGGGATCCCGATCAGTTTATTCCAATCCACTCCGTCAAAAGCCTTTTCTAGGTCCACAAATATTACGAGTACATACAGTTCTTTCTTCTTCTCTAGGTATCTTTCGCCGATTGTTCATAGCAGTCCAATTGCATCTCACATATCTTTTTCAGTTTTTACTTAACAAACCAAGACATTGGTACTAAGAGTTGTAAAACTCCATTTTAACGGAATTCAGGAAATAAAAAAAAAAACTAGGACGAGACTCGAACCCGCTCCTGCATTACAAGGACACGGATCAGCCGTCTGAGCTCCTGTATTGA
This sequence comes from Periplaneta americana, assembly GCA_025594305.2. NCBI lineage: Eukaryota > Metazoa > Arthropoda > Insecta > Blattodea > Blattidae > Periplaneta > Periplaneta americana. Next base: position 200,663,621 of record JAJSOF020000003.1, on the reverse strand, counting down.
GACAAAGGCAACGCTTTTGAGCTATACACAGATTGTAACTTTAATAATAGCAACTATTTATTTATTACGAATATGCAAGTGATACATCTGTGAAACTTCTACAGTCCTTCAATGTAGTAACCAGCATTGTCTACAACTCGTTGCCAGCGATGTGGAAGTCGTAGTATCCTTGTAGCAGCTCCTGTGCTGTTGATGTTACTGATGGACCGCCCTACTGTCTGCAGAATATCGGGAACAGTCCGGAATCGAACGTCACGAAGTGGTTCCTTCATTTTTGGGATTAAGTCATAATCACAGGGGCTTAAGTCCGGTGAATGTGATGGATGAAAAAGCACTTCCCACCCCCAGGGACGGTACAAATCAGCTACAGGCTGTGCCGTGTGAGCCCTTGCGTTATCCTGCAAAATGATGGGAGGGTTCTGCAAAACGTGTGGGCGCTTTCTTCGCAACGCTGGTCTCAGATTATGCTAAAAAAATGACGGAAATACTGTGCATTAACATTCAGCCAAGATCGCTGTTCCTGCTTTGTAAACATGGCGAAACAACCGCTTAAAGCTGTAACTAACAGGAGACTAACTTCAACTCTCCATAGCGCATGCGCTGTGAGTCGGACGGAAGAGTTCTTTTAGGGGGGAGGAGGGAGAGAGAGACTAACATATGGTGGAAGTGACAACAATTAACTCCGTTTCATTTCGCTTTTGAAGCAGTGTTGCCACTATTAAAGTTAAGTTATCATGTGAATCGCCCTATTAAACAACTCCCAAGAGTCGGCCCATTACATTTTCCTGGTACTGTACACGAATATCAAATAAAATACAATACAGTGTTAAAGTATATACTGTATTTCAATACTTCAATTCGAATAGGCCTATGTTCTCTTCAGGCAGTGACTGAGATTTCGTTAAATCTACTTTCACTTGTTTTAATTCCCCGTGTCTTTGTTTTTCCTTAGGTCAGATCCTTTCTTTCATATTTAGTCTCCAATTGGACTTCAATACAATAACAGTGATTTTTCCTCTGTCGCCCACACACTGGAATAATAATAATAACTTTTGTTTCCAGTCGCTGCTCGGTGGTACTGCAATTACCCCGCGTCACTCTCACAAAATAAACACATTTCGGGTACAACCGGCACGCACGCCTCATTAAGGAATAAATTTGCAGTGTAACCAAGTGGGGGTGCTGTTTTAGTTACATTTAAAATGCACCAGCAGGAAAATAACTCCAGATCTATACAAAATGTGCATACATTAAAGTACAGGGTGTACTTAATAGTTGTGAACGGCTTTATTCTAGTATAAAGTCCTGCTCATCAAGTTATTTTACGTGCAGTTAGATAGTTTTGGGGTCCACACCTGTGGAGTAACGGTCAGCGCGTCTGGCCGCAAAACCAGGTGGCATGGGTTCGATTCCCGGTAGGGGCAAGTTACCTGGTTGAGGTTTTTCCTGGGGTTTTCCCTCAACCTAATATGAGCAAATGCTGGGAACTTTCGGTGCTGGAACCCGGACTCATTTCATCGGCATTATCATCTTCATCTCATTCAGACGCTAAATAACCTAAGGTGTTGACAAAGCGTCGTAAAATAAGCTACTAAAATAAAAAATAGTTTTGTGCTTGGCAAGCAATAGTACACGATTTTATGTGCTTTGAAGAAACGGCTAGGTATAAGACCAAGCACTGTGTTCTTTAAGGGGGAATCAAAATTGTTTTTTCGTTTTCTTGTAAAATATGAATCAGCAATCTCTTATTCATATGTTGAGCAAGTTTCAACGCTCTGCATTCAAAGCATAAAATTATGCAATACATAAATGGCTGCACCCTTGAATTTCAATCCAATGCTAATAATTTTACAAGCTCTTTTTCACACTTTTTTCCTGAATATTTCGTTAGATTCGAATCAGACACTGTGGTTACCTAAAACAGCGCCTGAATAATTAAAATAATATATACTAGCGATTAAATAAATATAGCAATTACATAATTAAATAGGACATTTGATCATTTGGTGCAATGTTACTTATTTAAATTCATATCATCATTTAGATGTAGTCCTATCAAAATTTTTCAATTTGGAATAAAACCGCATATTTCGTTAGATTCTTATGAAGTGTAAGGGTGTCTTACAATTTTGATACTAGGAACGTGAAATTTTTACTACATGTCCCATACACTGTGGTTAACGAAAAAGCGCCTGAGTTTTATGATTAAATTAATAGTTTTATAATATATATTATATAAATATATATAAATTGTAATTGTATTACTTGTTTTGTATTATACATATAGCTCAACTGATGAATGATGGTTTGCGTTTGTAAATTTAATAATCTGATTGGCTATGTATTGTATACTTTTAGTAGAGCCATCGATGTAGCTCAGTCGGCAGACTCGCTGGGCTGCTGATCCGGAGCTGCGTTCGGGCTTGGGTTGGATCCCCTTTGGTCTCATTGAATGGTTTCTTACGAGGTTTTCCCCAGCCCTGGGACTGAAGCCGGATGGTCTATGGCGAGTCCTCGGCATCAACCCCTTTGATTTGATTACCTGGTTGGGTTTTTCCGAGGTTTTCCCCAACCAAAAGGCAAATTCCTGGTAATATTTTGGCGAATCCTCGGACCTCACCTCACCTCAATACATCTCGCCAAAATATTGTAAAAAATTGCACAAAATTGTAAAAATTGTAGAAAATTACTAAATTGTAAAACTGTAAAAATTTGTAAAAATTGTAATATTGTAAAATTTTGACTTGTTCCACAAATTAAAGCTTCATTGCTCATGTAAGATCTATGGAATATAATGAATGAATGAATTAATGAACGAATGAATGAATTAATTAATATAGTAGTTGTAATCCGCTGGTAGAGGGGAAGAGAACACCTGATGGCCTTATCTCTACCAGGTTTAATAAATAAATAAATAAATAAATAAATAAATAAATAAATAAACTAGTAAATAAATAAACTAGTAAATAAATAAACTAGTAAATAAATAAACTAGATAAATAAATAAATAAATAAATAAGTAAATAAATAAATAAATAAATAAATAAATAAGTAAATAAATAAATAAATAAACTAGTAAATAAGTAAATAGATAAATAAATAAATAAATAAATAAATATGTAAATAAATAAATAAATAAGTAAATAAATAAATTAATTAATTAATTTTTGTAACTTTTTGTCCTTCAATTTAGCCTATACAAAGATAATTTTGTGGAAAATATTCCCGATTATAGAAATACATAGCAATCTAAAACACAGATTAAAAAAGTAATTATTTTTTAGTTTCCTCTGTTTTAGTGGGCCCCTCAGATCATCATTAATGTGTGGACAGAAATAATTGACAATTATTTAGTCCTGCCTGTTGTTCAATCTGTAAAAGTTGTAAATACATCATATTGTAACTTCTAGGAAATATCTTAATTAAATTCTCAATTAATTACCGTTGGTGGAACTCATCCTTTCCGGTGTATGCACAGGGCTCCACCCCATTCTAGCCAAACTGCAACGATCTGTTTGCCTAAATTACTTACAAATGACTTTTAGAGAACCCGCAGGTTCATTGCCGCCCTCACATAAGCCCGCCATCGGTCCCTATCCTGAGAAAGATTAATCCAGTCTCTAACATCATATATCATCTCCCTCAAATTCATTTTAATATTATCCTCCCTTCTACCTCTCCGTCTCCCCAAAGGTATTTTTCTCTCAGGTCTTCCAACTAATACCCTATATTCAATTCTGGATTCGCACATACGTGCTACATGCCCTGCCCATCTCAAACGTCTGGATTTAATGTTCCTAATTATGTCAGGTGAAGAATACAATGCGTGCAGCTCTGCGTTGTGTAACTTTCTCCATTCTCCTGTAACTTCATCCCTCTTAGCCCCAAATATTTTCCTAAATAACCTTAACCTATGTTCCTCTCTCAAAGTGAGAGTCCAAGTTTCACAACCATAAAGAACAACCGGTAATATAACTGTTTTATAAATTCTAACTTCCAGCTTTTTCGAGAGCAGACTGGATGATAAAATCTTCCCAACCGAATAATAACAGACATTTCCCATATTTGTTCTGAAAATAGCACCCAGGGAGACAGAAACTCATGAAATTCAGTAGTGGCAACATTGTTTTCCTAGTTGGTAACACTGCCTCATAATAGCGCTTATAAACAAATTGGTCATTGTTGAGGCGAAATGGCGGCTATAGAGGAAAAGGAAAGCTTGATTTTCATGTGAATCAGTCGATTAATGTGCAACGGCATTTCCGAACAAATTTGGTGCAGATCCACCCAGTGAGCCTACAATCCGTAAATGGTACACTGATTTTAAGGCAAGGTTCTTCATCTATACCGACTACAGTTGATGCAAGCCCTAAAACCAGAGGACAAAGTGCTGTGAAGAATTTCTGCATAAGTATAATTGAAAACGATGATGAATTTATCCGTTCCGTGGTGTTTTCTGTCGAAGCCACTTTTCATCTTTCTGGTAAGGTGAACAGACATAACCTCAGAATCTGGGGGTCGGAAAATCCTCGTACCTATGTGGAACTTGACTACAGGCTTGATGTGTGCCGTGTTACCAAGGGGGTGACATTGAATATCTTTAAGGTATGGAACTAAACTTTTTGAGTCTCTCTTTCCATTGGTATTATTTTCATGCACCTCAAGTTGATAGAACGTAAATTACATGTGTTCGAAACCGGAAAGGTCTTTTGTAACAGCCCTATATAATGTTTACAGCGTATACTTTAATAAATATTTGTAGTAAATATTCTGAAGGAAGGAATGTAACCGCGACCCAACTTTGCTAAATTATTCTGTGAATGGAAAACGCGATATCAAACACTCTAATAACAGAGACATTTATCATGAACATAAATTTGACAATCGCAAACAATCTTTCGGGCTGTTTAATATTGAATCAGTAAGTATCAGCAGTTTGAGTGATTTATTGTGACTGTTTGTGTAATCTTCGTTTACTATTAATAACTGCCTTGCAAGCCATCATTTAAAATGATACATTATCGCTTCTCGAATTACCGGAGTGAAAATATTTGAAGACTTTACACCATTGGTTTTCGGCTATCAGTCTACTGGTCCTGGGTTCTGTTCCAAACGCCTGAATGGGATTTATCTCCATCTCATAGAAAAAATGTCCACAGGTGTGTAGCATTATTCTACTGCATATATTAATGTAGAAATATTCGTATATTTGGGTGAAATCATAGGAGGGGAATACTACGAGCACGAATGGAGTACTGAGAGAAAAAGGGGGAATAAAAGGAGTAGAAGGAGAAGATGTAACACTGAAGATTGTAATGAGATTATTAAAATCTTTAATTGTTGTTTATTCGCACCTGAACACGAGCTTCTGCTCTTTCGGGCTGCAATGTCTAATTTGTGTCAACCTAGAGTATTAAATAAATGGATTTAAATTAAAAATTTAATAAAAGTGTTCTTTATTTTAACAATACAAATATAGTGTTTTAATATTCTGAAAGGAGAACAAGGGGAAGACGAGGAGAACAGGGGGAATAGTAGGAAAACAAGGGGAATACCAAGAAAACAAGGGGAATACTAAGAAAACAAGGGGAATACTAAGAAAACAACGGGAGTACTAGGAAAACAAGGGGAGTACTAGGAAAATAGGGGGAATACTAGGAAAATGAGGGGAATACCAAGAAAACAAGGGGAAAATAGGGGGAATACTAGGAAAATAGGGGAATACTAGGAAAATAGGGGGAATACTAGGAAAATAGGGGGAATACTAGGAAAATAGGGGGAGTACTAGGAAAATAGGGGAATACTAGGAAAATAGGGGAATACTAGGAAAACAAGGGGAATATTAGGAAAACAAGGGAATACTAGGAAAATAGGGGGAATACTAGGAAAATAGGGGAATACTAGGAAAACAAGGGGAATATTAGGAAAATAGGGGAATACTAGGAAAACGAGGGGAATACTAGGAAAAAGGGGAAATATTAGGAAAACAAGGGGAATATTAGGAAAATAGGGGAATACTAGGAAAATAGGGGGAATACTAGGAAAATAGGGGGATACAATGGGAATATTAGGAAAATAGGGGAATACTAGGAAAAAGGGGAATATTAGGAAAATAGGGGAATACTAGGAAAATAGGGGAATACTAGGAAAACAGGGGAATACTAGGAAAACAAGGGGAATATTAGGAAAATAGGGGGAGTACTAGGAAAATAGGGGGAATACTAGGAAAACAAGGGAATATTAGGAAAATAGGGAATACTAGGAAAACAGGGGAATGCTAGAAAAACAAGGGGGAATATTAGGAAAACAAGGGGAATATTAGGAAAATACTAGGAAAACGAGGGAATACTAGGAAAACAAGGGGGAATATTAGGAAAACAAGGGGAATATTAGGAAAATAGGGGAATACTAGGAAAATAATACTAGGAAAACAGGGGAATACTAGGAAAACAAGGGGAATACTTAGGAAAATAGGGAATACTAGGAAAACAGGGGAATACTAGGAAAATAGGGGGAATATTAGGGAATACTAGGAAAATAGGGGAATAGGAAAATAGGGGAATACTAGGAAAATAGGGAATACTAGGAAAACAAGGGAATATTAGGAAAACAAGGGGAATATTAGGAAAATAGGGGGAATACTAGGAAAACGAAAATAGGGGGGAATACTAGGAAAACAAGGGGAATATTAGGAAAATAGGGGAATACTAGGAAAACGAGGGAATACTAGGAAAACAGGGGAATACTAGGAAAATAGGGGGAGTACTAGGAAAATAGGGGAATACTAGGAAAATAGGGGAATACTAGGAAAATAGGGGGAATACTAGGAAAATAGGGGAATACTAGGAAAATAGGGGAATACTAGGAAATCTAGGGAATACTGGGAAAACAAGGGAATACTAGGTAATGAAGGGAATACTAGAAGATCTAGGGAATACTAGGAAAACAAGGGAATACTAGGAAAAGGGAATACTGGGAGATACTAGGGGAAAATGGGAGATCTAGGGAATACTAGGAAAAGAAGGGGAATACTAGGAAAATACTGGGAAAACAAGGGGAATACTGGGAGATTGAGGGGAATACTGGGAGATCTAGGGGAATACTGGGAAACAAGGGGAATACTGGGAGAAAATACTGGGAAAACTAGGGGAATAATGGGAAAAGAATACTAGGAAAACAGGGAATATTGGAGGGTAATCATAGGGAATACTGGGAGATTAGGGGAATACTGGGAGATCTAGGGGAATACTAGGAAAAAATATATTGGGAGGAAAACAAAGGAATACTAGGTAATCAAGGGAATACTACTGAGAAAATGGGAATACTGGAAAACAAAGGAGGGAATACTGGGAATACTGGGAATACTGGGAAGAAGGGGAATTCTGGGAGATTTAGGGAATACTGGGAAAACAAAGGGAATACTGGGAGAACTAGGTAATCAAGGGAATACTGGGAGAACTAGGTAATCAGAGGGAATACTGGGAGATAGAGGGAATACTGGGAAAACAAGGGGAATACTGGGAGATTGAGGGGAATACGGAAAACATCTGGGGGAATACTGGGAGATCTAGGGGAATAGTGTGAGATCGAGGGGAATACTGGAAAAACAAGGGAATACTGGGAGAACTAGGGAATCAAGGGAATACTGGGAGATTAAGGGGAATACTGGGAGATCTAGGAGAATGCAGGAAAAACAAGGGAATACTGGGAGAAGAAGGGGAATCTGGGAGATCTAGTGGAATGCTGGGAGATCTAGGGAAATGCTGGAAAAACAAGGGAATACTGGGAAAACAGAAGGGATACAAAGAGAATTGGGGGGGAAACAAGGAGAAGAGGGAAAGGCAATGAGTACAGGTGGGAGACAAGGAGACCATGGAGACAGGAAGAAGAAAAAAAGGGAGAATAGTAGAAGAAGAAGAGAGAATATTAGGAGAAGAAAGAGGAGTAACTGGGAGAAAAGGGGGAATAAAAGAAAACAAGTGGAAGAAGAATAAATACTAGAAGAATGAAGGGAACATGAAGGAACAAGGAGAACAAGGTGCAAGACAAGGAGAAGAATGGGGGAACAAGGGGAATAGGTGAATTTTTATGTGGCGATCAATTTCAGAGTTTCCACCCATACCTAGTGAGGAGAAGGACGTAATTCTACATCAAAATGATGATGGTGATGATTATGGTGTTGGTGATGATCATGATAATGCATTTCCTAATATTCATTATTCTTATAAGATTATATTTTAGTTTAGGCCTAGCTCTTACAACTTTTCAAGGTTTTTATTCAAACTGTTTTTCTTTAATTCAGTGAGCACAGAATCACCTCCATATCGTAGTATTATTGGGATGGAATTTATGGTCGACAAAGCAGATGTTGTACAAGAGTGTTTTCGTTTCCCTCTTCCATTCTACTAACTCTCTTGCCTTCCCCTAATTTCATTTACACATGTATCATCTGTAGCAGTTAAAATAGTCTGGGGTGACGTAGTACTTATTTTCGATAAAGACTTTGGGGTCGTTAGATCAGATGCTTGCGAGTGAAAACACTGTGAAGGAGATGTTTTGTAGTATATCTGTACAGAACACGTTCATATTTTTGGACACGCATGTAATTTTAAGGGGAGAGGACGATATTTTTTGGGTGAAAAATGAGTAAATTTTCAAAAAAAAATTTTTTTAGAATACTCTGTGATATGTATGGAATGCATTGTGTAACATTTTGTGGGTATTTGTGCCCTTACCGGATGTGTTGAGTCGTCATTTTTAAACTTCTTGCGCTATGGATTTTTGAATCACGCGTCCCCTTTTATTGTTGTTTCCAGTAAATTCAATTTAAAAAAAAAAAAAAAAGTCTTTAAAATACCCTTTGAATTGTGTGAAATGCATTGCATAAAATTTTTTGGGTATTTGTGCTCTTATCGGATGTTGAAATGCCATTTTTAAACTTCCTGCGCTGTGGATTTTTAAATCGCACGCCCCCTTTATCGTTGTTTCCGAACTTCATTTTTATGCTTCATTGCCAGACAAAAATGGTTATAATTTCTGAACTATTAAGGATACATGCATGAAATTTAGAACACACATTCTTTAGACTATTAGGAAACTTTTCTCTGTAACAGAATTTTTTAAGTGATTTCATTTTTAAAACATGTCAGTTTGTTTGCGAAAAAGGAACTCGAAAAAGTGTTACTAAAATTTAATTATTTATTTTACAAACGCAGGGACGAATATCAAAACTTTTTGTTGCAGACAGCTTGTAGAGCATTCTTTGGCAAGTACACTGCAAAAAAACTGTTTGAATCTATCTTTAAAAATGGTTTAGATATATCGGTTGTAGTAAAATCCCTGCATTGGATATATTTCTTTTTCAAATCTGGGTCCCCAAATAATTTTTTTCAAAATATTTATATTTGGTTGAGTTGCTATTGCTATGAGGTCTAGACATACAAAAATTAATATTTTATACCAAATAGGAAAAAAGTTAAAAAAAATACCATCCCCTCCCCTTAAAGTCGTACCAATAGTAATATGCGTCAGAAGAGCGGTATGTTGAAGTTTTCATGTTCGAGGAAAAGTTTGAAAAAAAAACGAAACGTAGTTTAGCTTTTTCAATTTCCGAGAATCGAAAGAAAACATACCGCTCGTGTATCGTACATTATTTTGTGCGAAGATCGTTTATTACATACCTGAAAGAGGAATTTCTAATTAGTTGCAATGAAATCTCCATCTTGGTTTCTGTTCAATGACGGCAAATTTGCAAAACAAAAATATCTATCTTCAACATTGTTGCTTTAAAATGTTTTCTGTGTTTACTATACTCCAGCAGGCCGTGATATACGTCTGTCTTTTTTTGTCCCCCAGTCTATGATGAGTCTGGAATCTTGTTGATTTTTTCACGGCTTCCTTAATGTTACTTGCGTCACGAATGCAGTAACTTTAGTGGAGTTGTAGAGTTTACTTAATTTTTGCAAATATTTAAAAACAATAATTAACAGTACAATTTAGATGAAATTGCAGTGGTAAGTTTCCAATTTATAATTATTACTATATTGAACGTCTCTAAAAATAATATGTTAAAAGCCTAAAGCAGTAAAATGAATATGTCTCTTAAGCGGTAAGAAGAGGGAAATTGTTATGTGTGTTAGGTTGGGAATACTGAATGTGGAATTTTAGACTTTCCGCGGATTGGTTTTGTGCGGAAACCAAGCAAATACGCACGATCTCGCACAAAATATTGTTAATAGCTCTGTCAGAAATTCGTGAGGATATTCGTCGGGACTTGATAGCAGTAAGCGGACCACACGTTGCGAACTACAGATCAGACACCATTGCAGTAAATACAAGTGAAACCTGCACCGTAGATCTCTTACCGTGACGAAGCTATGCATGAGTGGGAATTGACAAAACTGGGAGTGCATGATGTTAAGAGTGGTGACGATACAATACGGGCTATGAGATAGGATCACAATGGGGCGAATCACACAGAAGGGAATGAGTGCATATTGTGACTGCACGTGTCGGTCAACAGCAGTCATTGTAGGCGACACAATACAGCCACAACAACGCGACAAGGGCACGAGCTCGTAATTGGCTATCTTTAATAATTCTTGCCCCTGTTTCGCCAAGAATTGCGTCCATTTAAATATATTAATGTATTTTATTTTATTATTCCTATAAATGCGTGCTCAATTTCGCTGTCATATACAGGATGATTCATGACGATTTACCGTCACTTACAGAGCTTATTTCAGAAGACATTCTGAGCAAAAAATGTAATATAAACATTTGTCCTAATCCCTTATTCATCTGTCGTAAAAATCTAGGCTTCTTTTTCGATAATAATCTAAATTGGAATTTTCAAGTTAAAAAAACGATAAAAAAATCTGTTCCTCAATTCACTGTTTGAGTCGCTTAGAAACTTCTTGCCCCAGCAACTAAAACTTACCCTAGTACAGGGTGTTTCAGAAATACTTGGACAAACCTTGGGGGCATGTTCCTCACACCAAAACAAGAAAAAAAGTTCATATAAACATATGTCCGAAAATTCTTAGTTTTTTAGTTATTAGTGAAAGAACATAATGAAACATGTTAGATATTGTCAGCTTCGTAGCAAGTGTTAATCAATTCAGAAACCCACAACAAATGTTTAAATGACAAATGACTAGTAAAAAGTCTCCTTGGCAACACATAGCCATCTAGGATACAATGGATGCATCAGCAGACTTGTATCCATAACATCATTCGATTATCTAACAAAATGCATTATTATCTGTTACAAACTTAAGTTAAGTTGTTGGTTTGTACCTCGAAACGCGTTGAAATTAAGCTATCATTGTTATGAGTTTCTGAATTGATTAAAGTTGCAACACTTGCTACCAAGCTGACAATGTCTAACAGATGTTTCATTATGTTCTTTCGATAATAACTAAAAATCTAAGGATTTTCGAACATATGTTTATATGAACTTTTTTTCTTGTTTTGATGTGAGGAACATGCCCCCTAGGTTTGTCAAAGTATTTCTGAAACACCCTGTACAAACCCTAGTAATGCCGCACTTCTATTATTGTGACGTTTTGTTAAGTGACCTAAGTTCTGAACTGTCAGTCAAGTTACAGCGAGCTCAGAATATGTGCGTCAGATACGTGTGCAACATCCGACGATATGATCACATATCACCGTCCTTCGCAAGTCTTTCGTGGCTCCGACTTAAAGAACGCACAACTTCACACTCTTTGTCTTTACTCTTTCGAATTCTGCAACTTCAACACCAAATTTCCACACCTGTGGTGTAACGGTCAGCGCGTCTGGCCGCGAAACCAGGTGGCCCGGGTTCGAATCCCGGTCGGGTCGAGTAACCTGGTTGAGGTTTTTTCCGGGGTTTTCCCACAACCCAATACGAGCAAATGCTGGGTAACTTTCGGTGCTGGACCCCGGACTCATTTCACCGGCATTATCACCTTCATTTCATTCAGACGCTAAATAACCCAGATGTTGATACAGCGTCGTAAAATAACCCAATTAAATTAAAAACACCAAATTACCTTTCGTCTCGTTTTTTCTTATCTATACTCTAACCACGACATAAATACCAGATCACTTATCTGTGGCACGCTAAGTGTACCTCTTCACAGAACATCTCGTTATTCATCATCTTTTACAGTATCCACCTCGCGTCAATGGAATTCCCTGTCACAAAGTGTTAGGGGCTGCAAGACAATAAACACCTTTAAGAACAGCTTAAAAGATAACCTTAGCATTTCAGTCCAATCATACTGATTTAAACTATCACTGACTACACTGCTACTTTTTTCTTTAGACATCATCCTGATGGTGCTGTATTTTCAAAATTGTCTCATAATAATCTTTTTCTATTATGTAACATTATTTGAAATATATTAATGTTCTATGTATTTTAGCTTAATTCTGCTACATAGTTTATTTCAGTGTTTAATTAATAGTTCATAGTATTTTGTTGTTTAATTCGTAAATAACTCTTGTATACATGTAGCTCTCATATAAATCAAATTGTTGCATTCTTTGTAAGTTGATACATATGTATGCATACGTTTTGCTGGTTGAGTGGAAGAGAAGGCCTTACGGCCTTAACTCTTCCAGCTAAAATAAATCATTATAATTATTATAATTTGAAATTGTGTGTAAAATACCTTTTTTATTTAATTTTAAGGGTAAAAGAATATTACAAATAGCGAATGAACTATTCAAGAGTATCATTTCTTTAATTTCAAGATAAATGATCAATATAATGAGGTGTCTGACATCCAGGGGTGTCCAAATACAGAGGTTTCACTGTATATGGATCGTATGCGAGGACTAAGAGGAAGGCGAAAAATAGGGAAGATTGGAGAATGCTGAATTTGCAGTGAAAGACCTGCCATTGGGCAGAAAATTATGGATGAATGGTGACATACCATAAGATACAGTGGGATTATTTGAAAAGTGTCATTTCAAAAATAACATGTCAATAAATTGTAGTTTTTCAAGTCATATTCTGAGTTATTTTAATATATCTAAACCTTATAGCCACTTTAGAACTGCATGTTGATCCTGTATAACACGAATCCTAGTAACTAGTATTTTGTACTGCAATGTGTAAGGATCGTAAGAAAAGTAAATAAAATCGTGAGAATAGGAAGATGGTAACAAAATAAAATAAAATAATAGATTACAAGGAACACTTGACGGATAAAACCCTAACAGACACTGCAGGTTTTATTATTTCTGAATAGATTATTCCAAACATAATTAATAGTATACTGTTAAATGAAAATACAGGGACATCATTTTATTTTTACTAACATTTTTAATAATAACCTGGCTATACCTTTGGATTAATGATTGAGACCCGAAAACACTGTTTGCTACCCCCCTCCACGACTGGAGTTCGATGATACTGGCGTAAAATACAAACAAAACCCTTTACTAGGTACAGGAGGGAAGAAAAGTAGTTCATCCATTTACGTAAAGTAGGAAATTTTGAGTTTGATAATTTTCATTAGGTTTTGTTTAATCAAAATACAGTACAGTATTAACAATAAGTGTTTTTACTCACGAACTGAGTTGTCCATGCGAACGTATTCATTATGCAGTGTATATTATACTGTCTACAGCACATTAGCGTACAATATAGAGAATGAAGTTAAAATGAAAAATAATCATAATGTGGATATTTAAACACATTCATTTCGATACAGGCTTCAGTTCTTTTGCGCATATTATCGTATTGTGGACTATTGCATCTAATTCCAATTACCAGTTTCGTCCTTCGTACTAGTAACTCACGTTGAAATAATTCTGTACCTACTCTATGAAAGAGTACCTTACGTACTGTAAATTCAGTCTTCACTTCTGCCCGACCCGCACAGATACAATTACTCAGACATACTATCTACTGTCCGTCAAAGTGGTTATGTCGTAGGATCGTAGAAGGGGGGGGGAAATCACGTGATAGTTAATTACTTAATGAGGCCCTTTTATTTAAGTTATTTTAAACAGTTGCATAATATTACGTAGACGTCCAGTTAATTCCTAACAGAAATTAATGATTTCAGAAAAGAGCTAAGAAAGCCCAGCCACTAGTCTTTACAGTGGAGCGAGCTGAAGCTGCTGAGAGAAATCGGGATGCGACGTAGGCAAACGGACGACAGTATCTGTGCGAAAATATGATTCAATATTGGAAGTTTTCATCACTGGAAAACGCGAACATATTTCTGAAACGTACTACAATCACTCAGTACTGTGGCCTTGGTTCTGTGTGGAGGGTAGTTGGGTTGGAACTTCGTTAGTAGAAGGGGTGGGAGTGAAGTACATTAAAAACTCAGGTACAATAAAAGTTTAAGTAAAAATAAAATGATGTCCCTGTACTTTTTATGTATTTCTATACCTGTGATATATAGAGTATTTCAAAAGTCAGTTCAAACATTAAACCGCTATAAATATTATAATATTTGAGATAGGAGAAAACAAAACCATCACAGTGTTGGGCAAACAACGGGGTTTACAAAACATTGGAAAATGTCCGCCGTTCTCTTATTCAACGTAGAGCATTCTGCCTGCGACACCATGCACAGCATTTGCAGATAATGTCTTGGAATATTGGCAATTTCTTACGAGATGGCATCTTTCAGTTGCAGTAGGGTTGTTGGACGTGTCAGGAAAACTCGTTCTTTAAGGTAACCCCACAACCAAAAGTCGGCCGGATTGAAATCTGGAGATCGCGGAGACCACATTGTTGGAAAGTGCCTACTGATGACTTTGGTTGGAAAACGAACCTCAATTACGCGTGTTAAGTCCACCATTAATTTTTAGTAGGTTATTTTACGACGCTTTATCAAGATCTTGGGTTATTTTGAAATAATATAGGGTATTTCAAAAGTCAGTTCAAACATTAAACCGCTATAAATATTATAATATTTCAGATAGGGAAAAAAAAAAAAAACATCACAGTGTTGGGCAAACAACGGGGTTTACAAAACATTGGAAAATGTCCGCCGTTCTTTTGTTCAACGTACAGCATTGTCTGCGACACCATGCACAGCATTTTGCAGATAATGTCTTGGAATATTGGCAATTTCTTGCGAGATGGCATCTTTCAGTTGCAGTAGGGTTGTTGGATGTGTGAGGAAATCCCATAACCAAAAGTCGGCCGGATTGAAATCTGGAGATCGCGGAGACCACATTGTTGGAAAGTGCTTACTGATGACTTTGGTTGGAAAACGAACCTCAATTACGCGTGTTAACTCAATTATTAATTTTTAGTAGGTTATTTTACGACGCTTTATCAACATCTTGGGTTATTTTGAAATAATATAGGGTATTTCAAAAGTCAGTTCAAACATTAAACCGCTATAAATATATCTATATCTTTCTTCGCCTTCCTGTGAGAATTTCGAAAAGGAAATGACGTCTTTCATACTTTACTCTCTATTTACACACAGCCAACCAGAATTTACGTTGTAGTTGGCAGCTGTTCAAGCTCTTCTCGCTGTGTCATTTTATTGTTGATTGAATAGTTCTTTATTACTTCGTATCCATAACCAAAGCGAAGGTTCATTGAGGATTCCAAGAGATGCCGTCAGGTAATAAACTGGGAGTAGATTCAATTGTGGTGGCTATCCTAGTAAAAGACAAAAGACAAAAGACTGCTTCCTGTTGGCGGACATTTGCTGCACCATGGCAACAAGGTGAGGGATGACGTGGCTCTTTGTAACCATTCTGTTCGTACTGCTTTTAGTGTAATGTTAGGGATGTATTTTGGCATATAGACACAGATAGCCTATAAACTTTATATTAGTGTATCCTTTCAGCATGAATAGATATATCAAAATTCTGCAACAGACAATTGACCAAGCAACTAGCTGGAAGGTAAATATGAGGTACAGAAAATATTCTCCCAGTGTGACTGGAGGAAAACTATTTATTTCTGTGCTTTATGAAACCACACCAGTGAAATACTGTTCCCAAATCTCGTGACACTTTTAGGTTTTTCGTATTTTATTTCAATTCTACTGTTAAAATAAATATATCTGATGTTTACGAATACATAAGAGTTTTTATCAACATTAATCTCACTAGAGGTTTTAATTTATCTAGAGAAAATCAAAACTCGAGTGGGATTAAATTGACTATTACACGATTAGAAGAAAGTATATAAAGATTAGAAGAAATAAAGTACTCTAATACAATAAAATATTAATTGACTTGCTAAAATTTTATTTCACTAATGTTAGCTTCACGAAAAGCTTTGAACGGAACCATCATTTTCAGTTGACTGTCTATGCTGTAAAGAAATGACGATCGCAAAACATGTTTTCTAGCACCCTCTTTTTTATCGCGTCAGATAGTACCGTAAAGAATCTGCAGTTTGAAATGTTGGCAAACAAAGAACAAATGGTAGGGAGGTGATAAAAACAGAAGTCTACACCTGTGGAGTAACGGCCGCGTTTAAACGAAGCATTTTCAGTGGACTTTTTATGGCAAAGGACGATGGCAAAGCATGTTTTATAATACCCTCTTTTAATCTTCTCAGATAGTCCGTAAGTTTGAAATGTTGGCAAACAAAGAACCAAATGGTGGCCCGGGTTTAAAATCCCGGTCAGGGCAAGTTACCTGGTTGAGGTTTTTTCCAGGGTTTTCCCTCAACCCAATACGAGCAAATGCTGGGTAACTTTCGATGCTGGACCCCGGACACATTTCACCGGCATTACCACCTTCATTTCATTCAGACGCTAAATAACCTAGATGTTGATACAGCGTCGTAAAATAACCCAATAAAATAAAATAAAAACAGAAGAAAGTATATAAAGATTAGAAGAATTAAAGTACTCTAATACAATAAAATATTAATTGACTTACTAAAATTATATTTCACTAATGTTACATTCACCAAAATGTTTGAACGTAGCCGCCATTTTCAGTCAATAATCTATGCGGGAAACAAAGTACGATCGCAAAGCATGTTTTATAGTACCGTGCAGTTTGAAATGTTAGCAAATAAAGAAACAAATACTTGTGTAGTAATAAAAACAAACAAATGCTAGAGAAACGATAAAAATTAAAGAACTGCTAGGGAAGTGATAAAATTGTGCGATAAGCAGCCATGATCGTTTGAAAGACGTCCGTTCGTACCGTTTTATTGGCCAAAAGTATAGTATGACATAGTAAAAGGTAATAGTCATCCAAATATATATATATATAATTTGAACTGGTAATGGAAATTACGGGAAAACGGCTGAACGGATTTTAAAAAATGGCCCCTCATTTTGAAGCTTGGAACCCGAAGTTTTTCGGAAAAGTAGTAGTTTTCAGTGAAATGTCAATTGTCCTACATAATTTTCCTATTTTCCAAAATCCATCTGTTGTCAGTTTTGAGAACTAATTTTATTAACTCACGACCGACTTGATTGAATTTCAGAACAAAACACACACTACAATAAACAATATGCTATTACACGAAGGCCATGACCTGTAGGATTGCCGACATATTTAGAGCTCAATTCAATTTGTTATTAAAAACTTATTCTGGATTGTATAATTTTCTGAGTACAGCTGTGTATTGATATTCAAATCTACGAAACTTGAGGTGGCTTGATGACATTATTACCATTAGAAATTAAATATTATTATAGTTAATATCATGATGCATCTATTTTTCATTAATTGTACATAATATTGATGCTATATTGATGACATGAAAGTGAAACGTTTTGTGGTTATGTAAGTAAATGTAGAGAATATCTTAATTTAGATCTTCATTTCTATAATTTACTGAGTGGCTGCTATATCTAACTACAAAACTTAAGATAATAATATTGTTATTAACAATCAAATATTTTTTATACTTATTAAACCAGTGGGGTTGGGTCTTTTCATATACTTAATGGCGGTGTAGTGTAGATATTGATATGTGTCATTGTCTTCAGTATTGGCTCGAGAGAGCGCAAAAATTACAGTTCCTAAGGAAAGATCAAAAGGTATTACTTACTGATAAAATAAGAGGCCTAGAAAATTTTATAGTCTCCAGATCATTTCAGCAAGTTATCTTAGTAGGATAAAATGATTTTACGCTCTACATTTTAAGTTCTACATGCAGCAGCTATACGAAAATGCTATTGTTCGAAAGCTTAGGAAACCTGACTTTTTTTTTAACTTTTGCCTACAATCCACAATGACCTGAAATAGCTACTGCTATCGTCCTGACATTAATACTTGCGTTTTCGCGTTGAAACTCAAAAACTGAAGTTGGATATGTTCAATAAAAAGTATTTCGCCTAAAAAAATCCATTCAGAGGGAGTATGTTTCATTATTATGGAAGCAAATAACTATCAAAAAGACAAATATTCTTCATTGAAAGTAAATCTGAAAAATTTTTATTTGAACGTCTAACGGACTTAGTTTGCAGGAGCATTTGCTGCACAAGCCACTAGTAGTATTTATTTTGGAAACAAAGCAAAATGCATGCACATTTTACCAAAATTATATCATTCTACCTCAGTTTTAGGGCCCTTAAAAAAACACTGTCAGTCCTAGAGTTTAAAGTTTTTATTTGTTTATTCTAAACGTTTATGAGTTTGAGATGAAGAAGCTGATAAATGAAATGTTAGAGAAAGAAGGAACAAGTGATAAAGTAAGGGAGGAAGATGGAATGAATGAAGCACCTATGAAATCAAGTGTGGGAGAGGTAGTACTCACGGAACAAGAAAAGAATCTGGAAGATAGTTGGTTATTCACACCGGCGAGAAGTTTTGCAGTTGCGGGAAGGAGACAAAAATTGCAAAACATAATAATAAAGAATTTTGTGCGAGATCGTGCGTATTTGCTTGTTTTCCGCATAGAACCAATACGTGGTAAGTGTGAAATACCACATTCAGTATTCCCAACGTAACACACATAACAATTTCCCTCTTCTTACCGCTTAAGCGCGACATTCATTTTACTGCTTTAGGCTTTTAACATATTATTTTTAGAGACGTTTAACATAGTAATAATTATAAATTGGAAACTTACCACTGCAATTTCACCTAAATTGCACTGTTAATTATTGTTTTTAAATATTTGCAAAAATTAAGTAAAGTCTACTACTCCACGAAACTTATTGCATTCCTGATACAAGTAACATTAAGGAAGCCGTGAAAAAATCAACAAGATTCCAGATGCCGATGTTATTACTGCAAATGTTATATAAATAATATTGTTAAAATATTAAAATGAAAAATAAATCATTACATAACCTTACCGTTTGTTTTAAGATCGCATTTATGGACGGGGGAAGACAGGCGTATATCACGGCCTGCTGGAGTATAGTAAACACAGAAAACATTTTATAACAACAATGTTGAAGAAAGATATTTTGGTGTTCCGAAGTTGCCGTCATTAAACAGAAACCAACATGGAGATTTCATTGCAACTAATTAGAAATTCGGTCCACACCTGTGGAGTAACGGTCAGCGCGTCTGGCCGCGAAACCAGGTGGCCCGGGTTCGAATCCCGGTCGGGGCAAGTTACTTGGTTGAGGTTTTTCCGACTCAATACGAGCAAATGCTGGGTAACTTTCGGTGCTGGACCCGGACTCATTCCACCGGCATTATCACCTTCATTTCATTCAGACGCTAAATAACCTAGATGTTGATAAAGCGTCGTAAAATAAACCCAATAAAAAAATTAGAAATTCGTCTTTCAGGTATGTAATAAACGATCTTCGCACAAAATAATGTACGATACACGAGCGGTATGTTTGTTTTCATGTTCTCGGAAATTAAAAAAGCTCAACTACGTTTCGCTTTTTCAATCTTTTCCTCGAACATGAAAACGTCAACATATCGCTCTTGTAACGTATATTACTATTTTAATATTATAAATTGGTGTATGGAAGATCTGAAATAAGGTAAGTGGGGTCAGTTTGGATTATTATAGACATAGGGAAATGTTATTTTAGTACTGGTATTGTTTTATTGAAATAATGGAGAATCAAATTTATTATGAGTATTGTCACTCTGATAGTTTTTCTCTGTACCCTTATGGATTACTTTAAATAATAGGTGTTCTAAAATGAGATCATGTTTCAAATTAGTACCCATATAGAGTCTCAATTAGGCTCTTATATAACTTCAAAAAAAATATACAGTCTGATGCGTTTGGGTATGGATAATATTAATTTATTATTATAAAGCTATTATGATAGTAGCAGAAATTTCTTGCTGGTTATATTATGACTAAAAGATAGGAGTTTACATATATGACAATCAACAATGCATAATCTGGAAGGACAAATGAAAATCGTACATTATTAAAATGGCTACTGCAAATCAACAGCGGGCAGAATGTGTTTTTGGTATGCTGAATTTGAGTGTTAAAAGAGTTCAAAGGAATTTCGACGTGAGTATTGTGTGTGAAATGTACCTAAATACGATTCCATAATGTTGTGATATCGAACATTTGTAGAAACAGGTTCTATGTTAAAAAAAAAAAAAAACATGGAGGAGGTCGTAGGCGAAACCCAGTACGAGAAGCAGCTATCTCTTGGCTTGGCCCCAAACTCCCCAGATCTAACCCGTCCTGACTTCTTCGTGTGGGGTTTTGTTAAAGACATTGTCTATTCACAGAAACCCAGGAACATTGATGATCTGAGAATAAAAATTACTCAAGCTTTTCAACAAATCACCCCTCTTATGTTACAACGGACATGGGCTGAATTGCATCCCGTTATGAGTTGTGCAGGGTGCGCAATGGGGGTCATGTTGAGCTCTGAGGAATCTCCCATCTTTCAGTGTTGTATGCACAAAGTTTGAACAAATGAAGTGCAGTAAATGTTTTACGGTGTTTTTATTTTATCCATACCCAAACAAATCATCCTGTATATAGGCCTATTTTAGGTTAGTTTCAGTAGTAACTAGTACTTTGCTCTAGAATATGCCATTAGGAAAGTTCAGGATAACAGTGAGGGTTTGGAATTGAACGGGTTACATCAGCTGCTTGTCTATGCGGATGACGTGAATATGTTAGGAGAAAATGCACAAACGATTAGGAAAACAGGGGAATTTTACTGGAAGCAAGTAAAGAGATAGGTTTGGACGTAAATCTCGAAAAGACAAAGTATATGATTATGTCTCGTGACGAGAATATTGTACGAAATGGAAATATAATAATTAGAAATTTATCTTTTGAAGAGGTGGAGAAGTTCAAATATCTTGGAGCAACAGTAACAAATATAAATGATACTCTAGGAAATTAAACACAGAGTAAATATGGGAAATGCCTGTTATTATTCGGTTGAGAAGCTTTTATCATCCAGTCTGCTGTCAAAAATTCTGAAAGTTAAATTTATAAAGCAGTTATATTACCGGTTGTTCTTTATGGTTGTGAAACTTGGACTCTCACTTCGAGAGAGGAACATAGGTTAAGGGTGTTTGAGAATAAGTTGCTTAGGAAAATATTTGGGGCTAGGAGGGATGAAGTTACAGGAGAATGGAGAAAGTTAAAACACAGAACTGCAATTGTATTCTTCACCTGACATAATTAGGAACATTAAATCCAGGCGTTTGAGATGGGCAGGGCATGTAGCAGGTATGGGCGAATCCAGAAATGCATATAGAGTGTTAGTTGGGAGGCCGGAGGAAAAAGACCTTTAGGGAGGCCGAGACGTAGATGGGAAGATAATATTAAAATGGATTTGAGGGAGGTGGGATATCATGATAGAGACTGGATTAATCTTGCTCAGGATAGGGACCAATGGCGGACTTATGTGAGGGCGGCAATGAACCTCCGGCTTCCTTAAAAGCCAGTAAGTAAGTGAGTGAGAGAGTAACTAGTACAATACAAACATGCTCTTTCCTTGCATTTATAACACTACATCCAGGCTAGACCTACCTCTATTTTGTGAGTCTAGATCCAGATGAGCATATCGACTCAGGAAACTTCAACAATGTAAAGTTAATTAAAATGCCAGCTGTACAGACACTTCCGTGATTCTCCGGTTCCTTAAAATGGAGACTGCTCTATATTACAATGTTCAGGAGCAGACATTAATGTATATTACATAAAATACGCTAGGTTATCAATTTAGAGAAGGGTGTCATATTAGTGTCCTTTATCCTATGTAATAACGAATGCAAAATTTAAAACTGTATAAATGTGTATTATTTTTCAATTGTTACAGTTACCACAAACTTTCACTAGTAGCTAGAAGATGAGAAAAATAAGAATCAGGTTATGAGTATGTGAAAATATTATCGGAACGCTTCGCGACAGTCGCGTGTTTCATGTACAATTCCGTGATTATTTTCGGACAATAAAATCTTACGAGAACATTCTCACCTCTCAACGCCCCCTGCGTTTGAAACGATTGATCGAATTTAATCAAGTGCTTCAGAGGGCCTTGGAGTGGCCTGCAGCTCACCGCATGGCTTTCACATCACGCGCAGGGATTAAATTCCCTCCGTGCGGGAATTGTGAGCACAAATCTGCAACGGCCAGGCAGGCAAGCAGAAGCGATTAAAAACTGGTCCGTGTCGGTTTGCAGCGCCCGCCGTAGCAGAACAATGAGTTACCAAACAAAATGAGTAAAAACGTCGCTACATACTTCGAGATTGTCTAAGGAACAGAAGAAATTTTATAGAAAATTCTTTGTATACCCAAATAAATTATAAACATTTGGTATATACAGGGCTCCTACAAGAGATCTTTCCGGTTTCGAACACATGTAATTTACTTTCTATCAATCTGAGGTGCATGAAAATAGTATCAATGGAAAGAAAAACTTAAAAAGTTTAGTTGTGGTAACATTGTTTTCCTAGTTGGTAACACTGCCTCTTAATAGTGCATGTTCAACGCGATATCGTCGGAAATACAGCCATTTCTGACTAAGAGAATAATGTTCTGGGATGCAAAGTTGAAGCAAACAGGAAGCTTTGCTTATTTTTCCTTTCCTTTTTTCTTTTTTTTCTTTCTTCTTTCTTTTTCTTTCTTTTTCTTTCTTTCGTTCTTCCTTTTTTTTCTTTCTTTCGTTCTTTCTTTTTCTTTCTTTCTTTTCTTTCTTTCTTTTTTCTTTCTTTCATTCTGTCTTTCTTTTTTCTTTCTTTCTTTTGTTCTTTCTTTCTTATTTCTTTCTTTTTCTTTATTTCTTTTTTCTTCCTTTTTGTTTCTTTTTCTTCTCTCTTCCGTTTTCTTTCGTTTTTTCTTCTCTTTCCTTTTCCTTTCGTTCTTTTTTCTTCTCTTTCTTTTTTATTTCGTTCTTTTTCTTCTTTTTTTCTTTCTTCTTTTCTTCTTTCTTCTTTTCCTTTTCTTTCTTTTCTCTTCTTTTTCCTTTTTCTTTCTTTTCTCTTCTTTTTTGTTTTTTTCTTTTTTCTTCTTTTTCTTTTTCTTTCTTCTCTTTCTTTTTCTTTTTTATTTTTCGTTCCTCCTTTCTTTCTTTTTGCTTTCTTTCTTTCTGGTTTCTTTCTTTCTTTCTTTCTTTCATTCTGTCTTTTTTTCTTTCTTTTTTATTTTTTCTTTCATTCTTTCATTCTTTGCTTCTTTCTTTTTGTTTGTTTCTTTCTTCTTTCCTTCATTGCTCCTTTCTTTATTTCATTCATTCTTTCTTTTTGTTTCTTTATTTTTTTCTTTCTTTCTTTCTTTCTTTTTTGTTTGTTTGTTTGTTTCTTTCGTTTTTTTTATATCTTTCGTTCTTTCTTTTTCTTTCTTTTTTTTTTTACTCCTTCCTTTGTTTCTTTTTTCTTCTTCTCTTTCTTTTTCCTTAGTTTTTGTTTCCTTCTTCCTTTCTGTTTGTTTATTCTTTTTCTTCTTTTTCTTTTTCTTTTTTTCTTTTTTCTTCTTCTTTTTTTTTTCTTTTTTTTCTTTCCTTCTTCCTTTCTCTTTGTTCTTTTTTCTTTTTTCTTTCTTTCTGGTTTCTTTCTTTTTCTTTTGTTTCATTCTTTCTTTCTTTCCTTTCTTTTTCTTCTCTTTGTTTTTTCTTTGTTTTTTTTTGTTTCCTTCTTTTTTGTTTGTTCTTTCTTTTTTTCTTTTCCTTTGTTTCTTTCTTTCTTTCTGGTTCTTTCTTTTTCTTTCTTTTTCTTTCTTTCTTTCTTTCTTTCTGGTTTATTTCTTTATTTCTTTCTTTATTTTTCTTTTTTCTTTCCTTCTTTCTTTTTGTTTGTTTGTTTCTTTCTTCTTTCCTTTATCGTTCCTTTCTTTATTTCATTCGTTCTTTCTTTTTGTTTGTTTGTTTCTTCTTTCCTACGTACCTTTATTTCCTCTTTGCTCATCCCATTCCTTCTTATTACGCCCTCTCCCATAAACGGACTGCTCCATCTACACATGTTTACAGCAGCAGAAGTATTCCTAAGGAAGCATCTCCCAAAACTTTACAAATTTATGTCGTCATATTTCG
Organism: Periplaneta americana; assembly: GCA_025594305.2. Classification (NCBI taxonomy): domain Eukaryota; kingdom Metazoa; phylum Arthropoda; class Insecta; order Blattodea; family Blattidae; genus Periplaneta; species Periplaneta americana. Next base: position 200,639,247 of record JAJSOF020000003.1, on the reverse strand, counting down.
TAAGATTTTGCGGCAAGTCCGCGGTAGTCCACAACAGCCTGGCTGGCGGCTGTTACGTAATTCAGGTTTCTGGCTGCATCTGCGATTAACGGCGTGGAGCGCCCTCTAGCCGTCCGCGGTCGCTGTAATGTCTTAACGATGGCGGATCCTCTTCCCATTTTATTTAAGTCTGGTCCGAATGCCCTCAACTCATTTCATGGTCCACGAATTATATAGGGCGTCATGAGTTTACAGACCCTCCATCACACTGGCCAGATGGCAGCACAACTGTACGCTTAATGCCTCCATACAAGAATAATTTACTCCAGAATTACACTAGACTGTCTTGTATTTAACAAATGACAGTTCGCTCTGATTTATCTCCCGAGACTTTAGCATAGATCTGAAATAAATCGAGACAGAAGCGTTGAAAGATAGAATGGACATTATTATTATTATTATTATTATTATTATTATTATTATTATTATTATTATTATTAATTACTTATTAATTACTTACTTACACATGGCTTTTAAGGAACCCGGAGGTTCATTGCCGCCCTCACATAAGCCCGCCATCGGTCCCTATCCTGAGCAAGATTAATCCATTCTATACCATCATATCCCACCTCCATTTTAAATCCATTTTAATATTATCCTCCCATCTACGTCTCGGCCTCCCCAAAGGTATATTTCCTTCGAGTCTTCCGTCTAACGCTCTATACCCATTTCTGGATTCACCCATACGTGCTACATGCCCTGCCCATCTCAAAAGTTTAGATTTAATGTTCCTAATTATGTCAGGTGAAGAATACAATGCGTGCAGATCTGCGTTGTATAACTTTCTCCATTCTCCTGTAACTTCATCCCTCTTAGTCCCAATTATTTTCCTAAGAACCTTATTCTAAAATACCCTTAACCTCTGTTCCTCTCTCAGAGTGAGAGTCCAAGTTTCACATCCGTACAAAACAACCGGTAATATAACTGTTTTATAAATTCTAACTTTCAGATTTTTTGACAGCAGACTGAATGATAAGAGCTTCTCAACCGAATAATAACACGCATTTCCCATATTTATTCTGCGTTTAATTTCCTCCCGAGTGTCATTTATATTTGTTACTGTTGCTCCAAGGTGTTTGAATTTTTCCACCGTTTCAAAGGATGTTTCCAATTTTTTTTATTTCCATTAAATGAATACGTATCTGGCTAAATAAGTAAATGCATAAATAAATAGGCCTAAATGTATAAATGTATGGATAAATAAAAGATAAATGGACAAATTAATAAATAAATGGCTAAATATATGCATAAATTATTGAATAAGGTGTCTAAATAGGTAGATGGATGGGTGGGTGGATGGGTGGGTGGATGGACGGATGGATGGGTGTGTGGATGGATGGATAGATAGATAGGTAATTAAGTAAATAATACTTAAATAATTAAGTAAATAAATAAATAAATAAGTAATTAAGCAATAAATAAATAAGTAATAAAAGTAAGTAATTAAGTAAATAATTAAGTAAATAAATAAGTAATTAATAAAATAAATAAAATAAATAAATAAGTAATTAAATAAATAAATAAATAAGTAATTAAGTAAATAAATAAATAAATAAGTAATTAAGCAAATAAATAAATAAGTAATTAAGTAAATAAATAAAAGTAATTAAGTAAATAAATAAGTAAGTAATTAAGTAAATAAGTAAGTAATTAAGTAAATAAATAAATAAAAATAAATAAATAAGTAATTAAGTAAATAAATTAGTAAGTAAATAAATAAATAAATAAGTAATTAAGTAAATAAATTAGTAAGTAATTAAGTAAATAAATAAGTAGTAATTAAAAATAAATAAGTAAGTAATTAAGTAAATAAATAAATAAGTAATTAAGTAGTAAGTAAAATTATAAATAAATAAATAAATAAGTAATTAAGTAAATAAATAAATAAAATTAAGTAAATAAATAAGTAATTAAGTAAATAAATAAATAAGTAATTAAGTAAATAAATAAATAAGTAAATAAATAAATATTTAAATAAATAAGTAATTATGTAAGTAAATAAATAAATAATTAAGTAAATAAATAAGTAGATAAATAATTGGAAAAAGGGAGAAATGGACGTATGGAGAAGTAAATGTATAAATAAATATACAAACATATAAATAAAGTAAATAAATAGATACATGTAAATCTCCACAAAAGTTTTGCTGGGTTTTTGCTACGAAGCAATTCGAGAAAGGTACAGCATCGCAGTATCTATGTCACAGAATGGAGAGAGCGAACTTTGAAGCGCTGATGTATAGTCCTGCACTCCTGTGGTGAACGGCCTCCTATCTCGTAGTGGTGGACATATTCCAATAAGTGTCATGAGAGAGAAAAGATATGACTTTTATGAGCAGGGCTTTTTTTCTGTTTGGCACAAAATTTAATTAACTTGCCAGCCGTGTTGGTTTTATCTGACCTGTAGTGCAGCGGCAATCGAACACATCGATTATCGTTACGCGTGGAGCAATTATTGGCTTTTTAAAATCTGTTCTTCCATTCAAAATGAAAATTTCCAAACCAAGAGATCCTTCTTTGGAATGTGATGATGGTATATTGCACGCAAAGCTATAGAAACATGGGGATCTATATCCAGTGTGGGGGGGGGATAATAGGTGAAAATTTTCATGGAGTAGAAGTAATTTCATTCAGATCACAATCCCAGCAAGGAATATCTACCGTATTTATCTATGGACAATAGAACAAGGTAGCCAGTTCGATACATCTATATGTGGTATATGAAAAGGTTCAATTTTTTGTAGTGGCTCTAGAGAGAAAAGGAAGATGATATTTAATGTACTGCGAAGTAAAATGTTTGGACTTCACAAATAAAAACAGGAAATCCATGTGGTTGATAGAGGACGAAATCGGAAATGAAATAACTGAACAATTGAACGAATATGTAGAAGAGTTATATGAGACAAGGAATCGTCCAGATGACTTAGCTATAGAGGACGAAGCACCCGTATCAGAAGGCGAAAAAGGATTTTAAATTTTAAAGGAAGAATATGCATCTTGATTACACAACTTTTAACACTGTATCACTTCGGAATATGTATGATAAGACTTTCTTGTGTTAAATTCTAACGTACCTTCTTTACATGTTTCGACTTATTTATGGGTCATCTTCAGAACTTGTCGTTGTTGGTCTTGGCGCCTCTTGTTTCCTGTGAGGGTGCTTTCGTGTGGTATAGTGTAGAGTCAAAGAGTGTGTGTGTTTTGAAGTTGAGTTGTGTGTTGAGAATTTCGTTGGGGTGTGTTTTCGTGTGTCTGTATATTTCATATTGTTCTAGTGTGTTGAGTTTCTGGCTTTTTGGTTGGATGTGCAGTATTTCCATGTCTGTGTTGATGTCTCTGTAGGTGTGGTTGGCATTTGTGATGTGTTCTGCATATATGGAGATGTTTTGTAATTTTGTTATGGCTGTGAAGTGTTCTTTGTAATGTGTTTGAAACGACCTGCCTGTCTGTCCTATGTAGAAGTTGTTGCAGGTGTTATATTTGAGTTTGTATATGCGTGTATGGTTGTATTTGTTTGTGTTGTTTGTGTGTTGAGATGTTTTTGTAGAGTGTTATTTGTTCTGTATGCGATGTTGTAATTTAATTTCTTGAATGAGGTTGCAATTTTGTGTGTGTTTTTGTTTTCGTATGTTAGTGTGATGTATTTTTGTGTTCTTGTGTTTGTGTTGTTTATTCTGTTTTTTTGTGAATATTTTTGTCTTTCATATTATGTTGTCTATTATGTTGGGGTTGTATCTGTTTTCTTGTGCTATGTATTTGATTGTGTTTAGCTCTTCTTGTAATCCTGTTGGTTCATTGGTATGTTGAGTAGTCTGTGTACCATTGTTCGGAATGCAGCTTGTTTGTGTTGTGTGGGGTGGTTGGATGTGTTGTGGTTTTCTGTATACTTTGAATGTGTGTTTGTTGTCGACTTTTGTTATTTTGATGTCTAGAAAATTTATGGATTTGTTGGTTTCAATTTCTAATGTGTAGTGTAGCTTTGGATGTATTTTGTTTATGTGTTGATGTAGGTTTTGGATCTGTCTTTTGTTTCCTTTGTAAAGTATTGTATGTCATCTACGTATCTGTGCCAATATATGATGTTGTCTGCGTGTTTGTTGTTGTCTTTGTTTAATATGTATGTCTGTTCTATGTGATGTAAAAAGAAGGTAAACTAGCGCTTAGAGAAATGAAGAATGGGAAAGCAACAGGAGTTGATGGAATCCCCATTGAATTAGTGAAAAGTCTGGGTAAAGACAAGAAGGAAATTTTATCACTATGCAACGAAATATATGAGAAAGGCGAATGGACTGAAGATTTCACGGAGACAGTGTTGCTTTCAATGCCGAAAAAAAATAATGCCAAGAAATGTAAGGAGTTCAGGACTATCAGCCTGATATCACACTCGGCGAAGATTCTTCTGCGAATACTGAATCGACGATTATGTTGTAAGATGAAAGGATAGTTGGTAGAAGAGCAGTTTGGCTTCAGGAAGGGAAAAGGTACGAGAGATGCAATTGGACCGCTACGAACAATCGCGCGAAATACACCTAGAGAAGAATAAAAAAGTGTATATAGTATTTATGGATCTAGAAAAGGCTTTTGACAGAGTGGAATGGAATTAACTGATGGGTCATCCTAAAGAGAATTGGTGTGGATTGGAAAGAGAGGAGGCTGTTCAGTAATCTTTATAAGAAATAACGAGTGAAAGTCAGGATAGAAGAAGAAATGTCAGAAGGAAGTGGACAGCTCCAAATACTTGGGGTGTACTGTAAGTAGTAACATGAGCTGCTGCCAGGAAGTCAAAAGGAGGGTAGCAATGGCAAAGGAAGCTTTTAATAGAAAAATGAGCATCTTCTGCGGACCTCTGGAAAAAGCAGTAAAGAACAGACTAGTGAAGTGCTTTTTGTGGAGTGTAGCATTACATGAGAGAAAAACATGAACATTACGACGAAGTGAAGGGAAGCGACTAGAAGCATTTTGCAATGTGGATATGGAGAAGAATGAAGCATGTGAAGTGGACAGACAGAATAAGAAATGAAGCTGTGTTGGAAAGAGTAGGTGAAGAAAGAATGATGCTGAAACTGATCAGAAAGAGAAAAAGGAATTGGTTGGGTCACTGGCTGAGAAGAAACTGCCTACTGAAGGATGTACTGGAAGGAATGGTGAATACGAGAAAAGTTCGGGGCAGATGAAGATATTAGATGATAGACGACATTAAGATATATGGATCATATGCGGAGACTAAGAGAAAGGCAGAAAATAGGAAAGATTGGGGAATTCTGAGTTTGCAGTGAAAGAGTTGCCTTTGAGAAGAACACCATAAATGAATAAACGTAGCTGTCCAAATGCATCACTATGCTGGCTGGGCACCGGTTCCATACATTGGTCGAAATTTCACGAGAAAATTTCTTCCACTAGAAAGACTCGAACCAGCGCACAATCAGTAACGCGAGTCCTATGCAGAATGCATTAGACCACGACGCCACGATGCGAGATACAATAAATTATACCCAAATTATTTTAAAAGCTAACTTGTTGAATTTTATTGTATATAATAGTACATTATAAACGAGCCTATAATGGTAGTAATTAAGACGCGAGTTTGTTTATGAAACGAGCGCAAGCGAATATAATCTAGAGAGTAAAATAAACATTAACCTTGATATAACCTTGAAATTGAATTAGATATTGAAAAACGAGAAGACAAATTGAATTTATTTTTAATATTATTTACAATCAACGCTAATTATTATAGTAACAGAACTAGTTGTCTTTCGATTGCATATCCGAGAATAATCGATACTTGCGCTTTCATAATGGTATTTTCTGATTGATGGAACACCTGAACTTTAATGACTAGGTGTACTTTAATGAGGCCCATTAAAGGGCTGCTACCAGATGTATAATTACTACATTTCGGCATGGTCGACATAAAATTTATTACGGGTTAAGAAAACGAACTGGAAAGGAAGTTTTTTAAGTTGGTTATTTAACGACGCTGTATGAACTACTAGGTTATTTACCGTCGATGAGATTGGTGATAGCGAGATGGTATTTGGCGAGATGAGATCGAGGATTCGCCATAGATTACCTGGCATTCACCTTACGGTTGGGGAAAACCTCGGAAAAAAAACCAACCAGGTAATCAGCCCAAGCGGGGATCGAACCCGCGCCCGAGCGCAACTTCAGACCGGCAGATAAGCGCCTTAACCAACTGAGCCACGCCAGTGGCTGGAAAGGAAGTCACTTCTCAACACGATATAGCAGCCGTGGCGAGAACGTGACTCGCGAGACATTGTGGCTCGCAGTGATAGCTGTGCATTTCGCTTGCTTCTAACCTCCGCCAACCCCCACCCTCTCACTCACTGGAGTCAAACTACGTTCCATTTGTATTTGTCTCTGACCTGCGAGTGGCATATGTCTCTCTCGAAACCATGTACGAAAGTTCCAAGTAGGATGGGAGGACGCATTTTTTTGCTGACAATATGATGAGAATATTAAATGTATGATTTGTTCACAAGTATTACGAGGAAAACGGTTGTATAACATAAAACGGCATTATACTACATGTTACTGATGAAACATTAAAAGGTTAAATGTTCTTATCATCATCATCATCATCATCATCATCATCATCATCATCATCTCTGTACGTCGACCCTTTTCAGCAGATGTACGAATAATGCGGTTAGCTCTTCAATTTGAACTCACTGATTTACTATGTGATGTCAAATGAAAGCTAGAGGTAAGGACTTGACAAATGTTGAACTTTCAAATCTTTGCCAAAAAATAAATATCCGAAGCTTCGTTCTTTCGCTTGCTCTGTTGAAGCCATGTTCGCTACAACTTACGTTTGTGAAAAATTGTTTTCAACAATGAAAATAGTAAAAACCAAATTTAGATCACGACTGACAGACAGATACCTTCGTGATCAACTACGACTGGCAGTAAGTGACATAATTCCTGATTTTGAAACTTTGTCGCAGAGACATTCTGAAGACAGTTAATTTTAGGTTGTGATAATGTTCACTTATTGTTCATTTCTTTCTTCGTTACGCGTACTAAACATTAGTTTGTAACCTTGTACTGTATAAAACTAAATTTAAGTGCTTGACGTAAGGAAAATGAAAATCCGTCAATAAGTCAGACAGTTCCTTCACTTCCCCTTCGTGTGTCCGCCTCCCTCCATAGGTGCCATGCACGTTGCAGGTTACACAGTGGCTCGGCGCACGATTACATTTTCGCCACCACTGTGGTCTAGAACAGAGTTGTTTTTCGAAACACGCAAAATTTATTATGAGAAGGTATGTGTTATTATCAAAGCTCGGAACTTGGGGACTTGTATCTTTGCACGTGGCTAAGCGACCGGACTTCAATGTCAACAAACTCCCGCTTCCAGCACAGAGGCACTGTGAGGTCTGCTATAAAAGTGGTTCCTGGCTGGAACAACATATTGATAGTATTATGGTAGGTTGAAACACCTAATTTTATAGCATATATATATATATATATATATAAACATGCAAAATACATCAAATTTACAGTTCTGCTCTGTACATTTCATTACAGTGTATGACTGCATGCATTCGAAGATTTTCGAACCCATACCTTCTTCTTCTGTTAGGTAAACATGATTTGAAACGAAAGAAACTTATTTCCAAGTCACATGAAGTGACGGGAGCAAAATTAATTTTTTATTTTATTTATTTTAACTAGCTACCTACTGAATACAAATTACTTTTATAAAACAAAAATGTTTCTAGCCACTACCGTAAGAGCCAGGCTCGTGTACGGTGTGGTCTTAGTCAATAATATAACATAAAATTTACAAGGACAGTTTACTAAATACAGTACGTAACTTAATTCAAACCAATAAATACAACACAAGAGCAAGAATAAAGAAGGAGAAAAAGAGAGAAAAACACATTTAATATAAATTGACAATTCGACAGAAGTCAGTGATATTCAATAAAAACAAGAATATAGTAAACAGAAATAAAAGGTAAAAAAATGCATTTGTTAATATTATATTATATCGTGGATAATTTTACAAATTTATTTTTAAAAGCTTCAATTAAAAAAATTTCAAATTTGGAAAATGGTTTGTAATTGTATTATAAAGTCTTAGGCCGAAATAAAGTATTGAATGTTTTCACTGTCACTGTTTCCTGTTCGACTTTCAGTAGTTGCTAGCTGATCTCGTATCTGAGAAAGATAAGTATCCTAAATTTGTCTCGAAAATAGTTTTCAATTTCTATGTCATTACTAGGAAAGTTCCACTACGACTTGATCCATGGCTATGGACAAATTTTCCACCGATTTAAGGGACTGCAATGTATTTCAATGAATGCCCGTTTCCAATCTCTAGTTTGTGTTTGACACAAGTTACAAAATATAAACTCTCCATTCGAAGAAAATAATGTATCTCCTCAGAATTCCTTTACGAAATTCTGTACCTAAATTTTAAGAAATATATTTTCAAACGTATACAATACCCATTCGAATAATACGTATTTTCTTATTTTCAAACAGACCGTTTACCTCTAATTAATTATCTGAATGTCATTGGCTTCGACACGACACAGTTTCCTCGTCCGTCTTCCTGCCATTCGATGTGACCACTTTCTTAGTACACACGACTGTCCCTGAGCACTTGCAGGGTGAGCTTTGTATACGTTGTACCTGTAACCTTACTCAAGCACACGACACACAAGTCCCCAAGTTCCGAGCTTTGGTTATTAGTGTATTGACATAGTAGAGATTGCTGTCTTTTTGCGAGAAAAGGCATATCTTGTGCAACTAAATGCCGTGGGATCATTTTGTTGTTGTAACAAGCAACTACAAGCCTGTCTACAGTTCCCGCTGTTGTTCCCATTTCCGAACCATTGCGTCTCCTAAATGGAAGAAGGTCTGCAGATAAGGATCGCCGATACGGAAGACACGCCCACAGGGCAGCTGTAATGGAAACCGCGCACAAGCCAGACATGGCGTACTCGGAGATATATTAAGAAAACTTTCATGCGGTTACCTGCCCGCAGACTTCGATACATTTATTGACCTCCAATCCAACAACTACAAGTTCTACACAAGTCTTATTTCTAACAACCTTTTATATCAGCAAAATTCACAGAAAGATATCAGTATACACTACAAAATAAAAGTAAGACGATTTCTGTACCGGGTCTCCGGATGAAATATATTAAGATATACTTACTTACTGGCTTTTAAGGCACCCGGAGGTTCATTGCCGCCCTCACATAAGCCCGCCATTGGTCCCTATCCTGAGCAAGATTAATCCAGTCTCTATCATCATATCCCACCTCCCTCAAATCCATTTTAATATTATCTTCCCATCTACGTTTCGGCCTCCCCAAAGGTCTTTTTCCCTCCGGCCTCCCAACTAACACTCTATATGCATTTCTGGATTCGCCCATACGTGCTACATGCCCTGTCCATCTCAGACGTCTGGATTTAATGTTCATAATTATGTCAGGTGAAGGATACAATGCGTGCAGCTCTGCGTTGTGTAACTTTCTCCATTCTCCTGTAACGTCATCCCTCTTAGACCCAAATATTTTCCTAAGAACCTTATTCTCAAACACCCTTAACCTATGTTCCTCTCTCAGAGTGAGAGTCCAAGTTTCACAACTATAAAGAACAACCGGTAATATAACTGTTTTATAAATTCTAACTTTCAGATTTTTTGACAGCAGACTGGATGATAAACGTTTCTCAACCGAATAATAACACGCATTTCCCATATTTATTCTGTGTTTAATTTCCTCCAGAGTATCATTTATATTTGTTACTGTTGCTCCAAGATATTTGAATTTCTCCACCTCTTCAAAAGATATATTTCCAATTTTTATATTTCTTTTTGTACAATATGAAAGTATTAAAATATACGGAGTGTTAAAAATTATCCAATATTTTTAAGGTACTAATATGCATCAAAACAAGAAAAAAAAATCTAATAAACATGGGCCCTACAACACATACTTTCTGAAATCTGAACACTTGTCGTAATAATTCACCATTAAAAGGAGAACACGAATTCGATTATGCGCACTGTTCAAAACATACAGAGGTGAGCCTGCCTGGAGAGAAATAAAAAATAGGTTGCAGACGACAAATTACTCTTCAAGGAACGACCACTCATATAAAGTGAGGGGAAGAAGACAGAGGACGGACACTGGAAAGTTTTCTTTTCTCAATCGTACTTTCAGGGACTGGAATGCTTTACCTGCAGACTTACTAAAGGCTTTAGCGGCAATCAAACATGTATTTAAAAATAGGCTTAAGGACTTTACTAATAGACGGTAATATATTATACATATTATTCAAAGGGTGTAATTGATATTTTGTTATTTGAAATGTTGTATCAGTGAGGAAGTGTGTTGTGTCAGTGAAGTGTATTGTGTAAGTGAAGTGTGTTTCTGAGAGTGAAGCTTATATTTTATAGTGGCAGTGCAAAGTATTTGAACAGTGGAATGTTTTTGAAGTGTTAATGAAATCAAGATAGACTCAGTGAAATGTGTCGTAGTTCCAGTGCAGTGAGTGAGTTGACAGCGAAATGAGTGTAGTGCTGAAAGGTACTTGTGCAGGTATGAACATATCATACTCGTGGGTTTTAATTCGAACTTAGGGTTAAGATACAAATTAGATTTTGTTTAAATGTTGGTTGAAGTGATTGTGCTTCATTTAATTTAGGATGCTTCCTGTATTATTATTATTATTATTATTATTATTATTATTATTATTATTAGATGGACTGAAGACCGTTACAGGCCACTTGGCTTAATACTTGTTAGGAAGATGATGATGATGATGATGATGATTATTATTATTATTATTATTATTATTATTATTAGTATTAGTATTATTATTGTTTTATTATTAATTGTGTTTTTTATTAATTGAGTGTATTGCTAATAATTGTCATTATTGAGTGTAATTAGTTACCACTACCAGCGGGTATATACCCATTTGCAGTGTGTATATATACATACATAATACATACATAATAGATACATACATACATACATACATACATACATACATAAATACATACATACACACACTTGTTCATAGGAGGTGCTCAATGTGACGCCCATTCATGGCAATGCATTCCTCTGCCCTTCGACGTAAGGAATCACGCACTCTTTGAAACTGATCTGGTTGTTCTTGATAACCAAAAGTCTAGGGATTTAGAGTTGAGGAACGAGCAGGCCAAGGTGTGGGGCCTCCCCAACCAATCCAACGGTCCTGAAATGTCAGCGTCAGGTCTTATATTCATATTTTGTATGATAATAGAATGCAATTCTATAGAGTAAATTGTTACTAAGGCTTAAAGAAATTTAATCTTTATTTATAGCTTTGAAGGATATTAGTTTAAAATTAACTTAAAGCCTTTAAAATATATTTATTATTAATGTGCATAATATTAAACCTAATATGGAAATTGAAGATAAAATTATTCCAACACGCTCATTGCGGAGAAAATGTGCTGGTGTGCCATCATGCATGAACCACATCTGTGGTCTTTGCTAACATGCCACATACTCCATCAGGGTAGGCAATACGTCAATAAGAAATACCTGATAACGATCCCCAGTTAATCTCTGTGGTAGCACGTATGGCCCTTAATCTATCACCAAGAACGCCTGCCCATACGTTGATTGAGAATCGGTGCCGATACCTTGTTTCTTCAACTGCATGAGGATTTTCATCAGCCCACACATGCTGATTACGAAAATTCACAACATTATCTCTGCTGAACCCCGCTCATATTCGCAACGAAACTTTTCTTTCCTGTATTCCTTGCGACGTATCAGTATTCCACGCCAGGGGTGTCAACTACGGTATGATTATCTAGTAGTCTGCTGTATTGTAGGGCAGAAAAATGAATTGTCATAAACGGACGTCACATTGAGCACCTCCTATGAACAAGTGTTCTGGTCTCAGAAAGTATGTGTTATAGGACCTATGTTTATTTGATATTTTTTCTTGTTTTGATGTATACTATTACCTCCTGAAATATTGGATACTTTTTTAACACCCTGTATACGTGGTGAACCGTAATTAATTTCATGGGGTTATTCTTCGAGATATTTCAAACAAAAAAATTCATACACTTTTTCTCTTTTTTGCTTCCTCTTCGAGATAAAAATTGTTTTATAGGAAAGATTTCATAGAATGTTTCGGAAAAGCCATTGATTTAATTCCCAATATGCTCGGTCAATTTAAGAGAACAGTGTGTTATGATAATAAATGATTGAAAGAATTTTAGCTGTGTCATTTAAATGTGCAGAAATTTGATCCGAACAAATGTAACATTGTAAAATTTCATTTCAGAACTAAAACTTAATAATTGTTCTGTTCAAATTTCTGCACATTTAAAGGACAAAACTAAAATTATTTCAATAATTTATTATCCATCTTGATTACACAACTTTTAACACTTCATCGCTTCGGAATATGCAGTTTGTTGGTTTCACGTGTTAAATACTAGGTACGGTACCTTGTTGACTATTTTCAGCCTTCGCGTCTTTTGTTTGCATTTCCTGTGGGGGTGTGTTTGTGTAATGTAATGTGGAGTCAAAAGTGTGTGTGTTCTGAAATTGAGTTCTGTGTTGCTAATGTCATGTGGATGTGTTTTTTTGTGCCTGTATATTTCGTATTGTTCTAGTATAACAGCTATAAGGAATAATATTGCAATCCTTATTACAACCTTACTCTAGTGGTATGCAGAAAACGAAAAATAACTAAATAATTACAATATACAGTAGATCACGGTTGGCTGTTTCATGTGAAATGGTACAAAATTAATTATTTACATTTATTTAATGCACACAATTTTTTGTGATATGTTTTATTTGCAATTCATAATATTGGTTTATCTTCAATCATGAGTGATTAGTAATTATATTTTATTCCTGTCTTTTAACAATTGATGAAGATGATAAACCATAAACAGTAATATCACACACAATATTATAAGAAAGCAGAATTGTTTACGAACATGTAGAGCAAGCATGTCAATTGATGCCCATAGGAGCAAGCGCGCGCTTTAGAGCCCAGGAGAGCCTAAGCGCTTTACAGCGGAAAGGAAAGAGACAGACGAAAGAGGTGGTATATGCCGCTTGGTCGAGCTATATTCAGGGATGGCCAACACTGATTCAATAGATAAAGGAAGAGAACTTGTTAAAATATTTATCCATGTTAATTTTTAGATTTGCCTGAGAAGTAGAAGTGCATTATAAGAATGTAAGTTTTAATTTTAATGCTCATTTTTCACAAGTTTATTTTTTTATTCAAAAGAAATATTTTCTCAACTTTTCGTATAGAAAAGTGAAATTTTCAGGTATAGGCCTATTTATTTAGTAGCCTTACACAATGTTTTCGTAAATCTAATATACCGTATATACATATTACTGAAGATAGTGTATTGAAAATTTTTAAAATATTCGCATGGAAATTGTTTGTAAGGAAATGAATTAACAAAGCAACTACTGTTACATCATAAGCAAAAGATACGTGCCCATGTGTTGTAAAAATGTCAGCTCTATAGCTTCAGTAGATTTCGAGAAAATAATTTAATATTCTGATGATAGGAAGTTGCTCATAAATATCACCTTAAAAGCATAATGCGATAAGAGTTTTGTTATGTAATATTAGTTACAGTTAAAACAGATACAGTACCTAGGTAACTTTGCTTTGTACTGTAATATTGTTTTGATTAGTTTATTGATTACTTTTGTAAGGCTAAAGATACCATCAATATAAATTCCAACTTATCATGCCATACTCAGTCTCTTTCTTTGGAATATCACTTTCTTTATGAATGATGTGTTTCATCCACTTAATACAGTATAATATTATACTACTATGGAATTTAAGTGAATATTCCTTCTTAACTCTCTATTATGTTATTAAGATTTAAAACACAAGTGCAATATTAAGAAATCAGTGTCAGTACTTTTGTTTTACAGACAATATAGATAATATTAAACAGAAAGAAGCCATATAAAAATAACAACATAAAATTTCGCGTTCCGTTTGAAGTTTGTGCACCACTGTTTTCTTAATCCAACATGTTGCTTATTCATATACACAGCCCTTCCTCTTTCCATACCTAGCGCTTGCTGCCCCCGCACGACGTCAAGGTCAGAAAAATGCGCTTGCTTTGACATCACTGGTGTAGAGGATAGCGACAATGAGAAAGTCTGCGTAATTTTCTTGTTTTTAATTTGAACCCAACTCATGCGTAATATGAAAAATCATGTAAACTAAACCTTTTTAACAATACTGAACTAATTTTTAACATTACGATTCTTATCTATTCATTTGTTTGTATTTTTACTCCAATAAAGGATATTGTGTTCATTACTCTTTTGTTTTTAGCGTTATTTCTAAATAACACGGAGGTTTATATTCAGTGTAGCGCATTACGATCTTCAGCTGTTATAAAGATGTAGTCATTTGTTGGCTATTTCCATATCCACGATCACAGAGGGAGACATTGTACTTTTCACGTCAAAGTTGAGAGAGCGGGAATAAAACTGGGCGTGTGCGGAATACTTATCCAGGGAAAAGGTTATCTAGATCTGGCAAACAGGTTAGCAGCGCGCCCAGCGTAATAAGTGAGAACTAAGCGAAGGTTAGTTAACCTAATTAATGAAAATTGATGCCGCTAGCTTCCCCCTCCCTGTCTGACCTCCCTATATAGCTGGGAGGGCTGTTCTGCAGCTGAATTATGTACTGCAATTTAAAATGTGATTCATTAGCTTGTTTTTCTTGTCTCAGAAAACTGAGCCCAAAACTTGACATTAATTTCTTAACCAAATTTTCTTATATAGGAGGTATTTTATGTCTCTCACAATTATATGCATCTCTCTTTATCTCCATTTCCTGGAAATTATGTTACAAAATACCAGAATGAAGAGTTCAAAATTGGACATGCAGAATGTGTAAGATAATTTAATTTCTGCTTCATTCATTAGGATATAGAATTAAGGAAATCATTTTATATATCTCTTTTATATGATTAAAATGAGTCAGTTATGTATCATTCAGTGAGTACATGAGTGAGTTATATCTCACGTTGTAGAAAGAAATAAGATATTTCCAGTGGATACTTATCAGTAGACGGTGAGAGTTTATGGGAATGCATATTTTTATTGAATTCATATACAGGGTGATTCACTAAATTCTCCCCAGGTTTATGGAGGTGATTCCTGAGGTTATTTGGAGCAAAACAAAATGTAAATAAATTAATGGAATCACATTCATAATTACGCAGTTACGGTAATTTGAAAACTGCAGAAAAACTTCTATTTCAGGATTTCACTTACAATAATACCAAAAATAATTAAAATAGAAATAATTGATTGTTTATGTATAAATAATTGATTGTTTATGTATCTGTGTCTTTCATTTAGAGTGGATTTAAATCTCATTTTCGAAAAAGCCCTCCCTGAATCTCAACGCAACGGTTCGGACGGGTGTGAACCGCGCGTGTAGCATTTCGCAGCGCAGCTTCACAGAATGCGTTGAAGTAACTCTTCACGTGTTTTTTGCCTTAACCTAATACACGATGTCTTTCATCCACTCCCAGATGCACATGCAAGTAGTTATGGCAACAGACATACCCAGCGCTCCATTCACAGTGACACGTTTCGGAAATGTGTTGTAACTCCATAATTATTACGAATGTGATCCTACTGATTTATTTACTTGTATACCTGACGATTTCTATATTTTATTTTATTATTTATTTTCTTTTTTTCGTTGTTGGTAACTCTATAGCATCTATTATATGCTTTATGGTTGTGCTAATAGATGGAGTTACTTGTCAACAATGTGATTCTGAAACGTGTGTTCAGGTTACTGCCCAGCGACAGTCCTGATGTATTTTTATATTTGTGATGATTGGTTAATTAATATTAACCCGGCACACTCACAATCACACTCACATTCATACAAATTTCCAGACTCTAGACACCCAGGGAATTCTTTTTCTTCTTCTTCTTCTAGAAAAATTCACCGATAGCAGATCCCGAGAATCGAACCCGGGACCTCCTGATCTGGAAGCCAGGATGCTGACAAAACAGACCACGGAGGCAGTCTTAAGAAATTTATGTATAAAAACAACAAAGAAATAACTTTATCAGCAGGCCTTGTCTAGAAATTAGCTGGCTTTGACAATTTGTGAAACAAGAGGGCATAATTTATGGTTGCTAAGTGAAAACCTGATATTATCTTGTTTTACATATTGTGAAAGCATGGCCTGCTGATTAAGTTATTTCTTTGTAGTTTTTATACGCACCTTTCTTATGGAATTCTTAGTAATTGTTATACATATATTTCTTATGTATGTCATGTATGTTACATATTTAATCCATCGTGTCCACACCTGTGGAGTAAAGGCTAGCGTATCTGGCCGCGAAACCAGGTGGCCCGGGTTCGATTTCCGGTCGGGGCAAGTTATCTGGTTGAGGTTCTTTTTTCGGGGTTTTCCCTCAACCCAATATTAGCAAATTCTGGGTAACTTTCGGTGTTGGACCCCGGACTCATTTCACCGGCATTATCACCTTCATCTCATTCAGACGCTAAATAGCCTGAGATGTTAATACAGCGTCGTAATATAACCTACTAGAAGAATAATCCATCGTTCCGATGCTGGAACATACCCATAAGGAGTTTAGTTACTCTTATCTGTCGGTAGGGGGCAGAGAAACAAGTGATACGCGCATTGTGGCTTGGAGGTTTTTAACGTACCGGAAAACTCTAACATGGACACACGGCTTAAAATCCCTCCCAGAAGATTTTCTCTCCGGATATTTGCGTCCTGATAAATCAATCGATCCCATCCGGGTTTGAACTCGCAACCCTTAAGTCTAGAGGAGAGTTCTATACCCCTAGACCACTGATTACTTGATATGAAAACGTAAATTCCTATGTTCTATATGCAGAAAAAATATTTTCTGGTCGTGTATTATAGGTTTAAATAAAACATAATTAAAAATCGAAAGAAAAAAAATTCTGTACGAAGGAACTATGGAATTCACAACACATTTTTAGCTTCAGAAATGATACTTCTGAATACTTCATTATTTATCTGTAATATTCTTTTACCCTAAAAACTCAAGAATAATGGTATTTCACAAACAACTTCAAATTAGTGTAATTCTGAAAATATTGAGATTAGGACAAATGTTTATATAACATTTTTTGCTCAAAATGTCTTCGGAAATAAGCTCCGTAAGGGACGGTAAATCCTCGTGAATCATCCTGTATATATTTACGGTACAAGTGTCAAAAATTACTTTTTTTTGTGTCTAGGAATGGCGAACGGGAGAGAGTTTACTGCAGAAGAAGTTTTACAGAATTCATTCATTCATTTATTTTATTCCATAGATCTTACATGAGCAATGAAGCTTTAAGATGTGGAACAAGTCAAAATTTTACAATATTACAATTACAATTTTTATAAATTTTTACAGTTTTACAATTTAGTAATTTTCTACAATTTTTACAATTTTGTGCAATTTTTTACAATATTTTGGCGAGAGGTAGTGAGATGAGTGAGGTCCGAGGATTCGCCAAAATATTACCCGGCATTTGCCTTTTGGTTGGGGAAAATCTCGGAAAATCCCAACCAGGTAATCCAATCAAAGGGGTTGATGCCGAGGACTCGCCATAGACCATCCGGCTTCACTCTCACAAAAAGTTTCGTTTCCAGGCAGGATTCGAACCACGAAAGCCTTAGTTACCAGTCTTTCGTGCTCTGAGTGAACTAGGCTCTGAAATCAGCTACCACATTAAGATCCATCGATGGTATGAGGAGATGAAGGCGGAAAAGACAGAAGATAGGGGATTGCTGAGATTGCAGTGAAAGACCTACAATTGCTCAGAAAAATATGAACTGGATGAATGAATGAATATTTATGTGCAAAAAACGATTGCAAACACTTCATAAATTAAATAGTCACTGTTCAAGTTACGCAATGGGAAAGCAAGTACAATTTTAGGTAATATTGTGTAAAGGCATCAAAATTTCTGTTGAAATTTCCACCGTGTATGGTGCTCGAACTAGATATTCATTGAATAATCTGCAAGTCCTGTACTTGTAGAATTAAAAATCGATGTGCATAATCAAGATCGGACCCTCGTAACCACTGAACATGTGCTCCGCGTTCAAAATGGCTTTAAAACAGAGAAAGTGTAAACACATTCAAGCCAGACTTTCACCACCAGCAAATATTTATTGTTATCATAAGCACACGGTGGTGCTTCCGGAGAGGGGCGAAAAAGTTGTTGTGCTAGCCACTGTTTTCAGAATAAAAGAAAATATTGACAAAAATATGCTGGTGCACTTTTGACTTCGCCCAATAGTCCCCACCAGACGATAATTGGACTGAAACTAAAATCGTTGGCTCGACATTTCAATCAATTTGAAAGGTATGGAGATATTTCATTGGATTATAATAATGTGATTCTTATAACAGGAATTTTGAGATAATGCTACACTCAGGAAATAGTAATATACGTTACAAGAGCGGTATGTTGACGTTTTCATGTTCGAGGAAAAGATTGAAAAAGCGAAACGTAGTTGAGCTTTTTTAATTTCCGAGAACATGAAAACAAACATACCGCTCGTGTATCGTACATTATTTTGTGCGAAGATCGTTTATTACATACCTGAAAGACGAATTTCTAATTAGTTTGCAATGAAATCTCCATGTTGGTTTCTGTTTAATGACGGCAACTTCGGAACACCAAAATATCTTTCTTCAACATTGTTGCTATAAAATGTTTTGTGCGAGATCGTGCGTATTTGCTTGTTTTCCGCACAGAACCAATACGCGGTAAGTTGAAATACCACATTCAGTATTCCCAACGTGACTTATAACAAATAACAATTTCCCTCTTCTTAATATACGCTTAAAGAGCGACATTCATTTTACTGCTTTAGGCTTTTAACATATTATTTTTAGAGACTTTTAACATAGTATTAATTATAAAGTGGAAACTTACCACTGCAATTTCATCTAAATTGCAATGTTAATAATTGTTTTTAAATATTTGCAAAAATTAAGTAAAGTCTACTACTCCACGAAACTTATTGCATTCCTGATACAAGTAACTTACTATACTCCAGCAGGCCGTGATATACGTCTGTCTTTTTTTCCCAGTCTATAAATGCGAACTTAAAACAAACGGTAAGGTTATGTAATGATTTATTTTTCATTTTAATATTTTAACAATATTATTTATATAACATATTTTAGTAATAACATCGGCATCTGGAATCTTGTTGATTTTTCACGGCTTCCTTAATGTTACTTGTATCAGGAATGCAATAAGTTTCGTGGAGTAGTAGACTTTACTTAATTTTTGCAAATATTTAAAAACAATAATTAACATTGCAATTTAGGTGAAATTGCAGTGGTAAGTTTCCAATTTATAATTATTACTATGTTAAACGTCTCTAAAAATAATATGTTAAAAGCCTAAAGCAGTAAAATGAATGTCGCGCTTAAGCGGTAAGAAGAGGGAAATTGTTATGTGTGTTACGTTGGGAATACTGAATGTGGTATTTCAAACTTACCGCGTATTGGTTCTGTGCGGAAAACAAGCAAATACGCACGATCTCGCACAAATGTCAACTTTCGTGTTTGTTTTTGCAAATTAATTATGAATGTATGATTGTGTAGACTTTATTCCAAACAGAATTTCATTCGTGTTACTTAAAATCGTCGTGTCTAGTAAACAGGAAAGAGTTTTGCTTGGGACTGTTTTTTTGTAACACGACA
Source organism: Periplaneta americana (assembly GCA_025594305.2). Taxonomy (NCBI): domain Eukaryota; kingdom Metazoa; phylum Arthropoda; class Insecta; order Blattodea; family Blattidae; genus Periplaneta; species Periplaneta americana. The sequence goes on along the minus strand of JAJSOF020000003.1, from coordinate 200,619,409 downwards.
AAATGGTCTATTTTGAGTTTCACAAATTAGAGACAAAAAATTAAGAGTGAAGTTAAAGAAGTCCAAATAATTGCTTGAAAAGGGTGTGACATTTATAAAGTATAAACCTAAAACTGTTGTTTGGAGAACCGTGAGAGACATTAAATAGACCGAGTCGGACCGTGATGAAAACGAGGTACGAAGTTACATTTATATCTATACTAATAATAAATCTGTAGCCAAAATATTTCTGGTAATTATCGATTTTCCAAAAATAATTGGTGTTAACATATATAATTAACCATCCTGAAACCGAAAATCGCTTCTTTGAAATTTTTGTTTGTATCTATGTATGTCTGTCTGTCTGTCTGTTTGGATGTTTGTTACCTTTTCACGCGATAATGACTGAAAGAATTTTGATGAAAATTGGAATATAAATTAAGTTCGTTGTAACTTAGATTTTAGGCTATATGACATTCAAAATACATTTAAAAGGGCTGTTATAAGGGGCCTGAATTAAATAAATCGAAATATCTAGCTTATTATTGACTTTTGTGAAAAATATTACATAACAAACTTTTTTTAAAATTATTTCCGATAAGTTTTACTCTTTGCAAAATTTTGATACGACTGATATTTAATGAGATAAATGAGTTTTATTCGTTCTTTCTTTATTGATTCCTTTCTCTCTCTCTCTCTTTCCTTTATTTTTTCTCTCTTTTTTATTCGTTTCTCTCTCTCTTTTGATTCGTTTGTATCTCTTGATTCGTTTCTCTCTTCCTTTATTGATTCCTTTTTCTATCTCATTTCCTTCATTTTTCTGTCTTTTTTATTCGTTTCTCTCTCTCTTTTGATTCGTTTCTCTCTCTCTTTTGATTCGTTTCTCTCTCTTGATTCGTTTCTCTCTTTCTTTATTGATTCCTTTCTCTCTCTCTTTTCCTTCATTTTTTCTCTCTATCTCTCATTTTTATTCGTTTCTCTCTCTCTTTTGATTCGTTTCTCTCTCTTGATTCGTTTCTCTCTTTCTTTATTGATTCCTTTCTCTCTCTCTTTTACTTCATTTTTCTCTCTCTCCCTCTCTTGATTCGTTTCTCTCTTTCTTTATTGATTCCTTTCTCTCTCTTTTCCTTCATTTTTCTCTCTATCTCTCTTTTTTATTCGTTTCTCTCTCTTGATTCGTTTCGCTCTTTATTAATTCCTTTCTCTCTCTCTTTTGCTTCATTTTCTGTCTCTCTCTGTATTTTATTCTTTCCTCTCTCTTTTGATTCGTTTCTCTCTTTCTTTATTGAGTCCTTTCTCTCTCTCTCTTTTCCTTCATTTTTCTCTCTTTTTTGATTCGTTTCTCTCTCTTTTACTCTTTTCTCTCTCTCCTTTGATTCGTTTCTCTCTTTCCTTATTGATTCCTTTCTCTCTCTTTTCCTTAATTTTTTTTCTCTCTCTTTTATTCGTTCCTCTCTCTTTTGATTCGTTTCTATCTCTCTTTTGCTTCATTTTTCTCTCTCTGTGTCTTTTATACGTTTCTCTCTCTCTTTTGATTCGTTTCTTTCTTTCTTTATTGATTCCTTTCTCTCTCTTTTCCTTCATTTTTCTGTCTTTATTCGTTCCTGTCTCTTTTGATTCGTTTCTCTCTTCTATTTAGTTTCTTTCCCACTTTTTTATTCATTTCTCTCTCGTTTTTTATCAATTTTTCTTTCTTTTCAATCGGTTCTATCGTCCTTTGTGTTTCTCCACACTTCGTAGAATACACTTCATCTGATCCACTGCATAAACTATGTTAATTCAAATAGTATTTACACGTATTTTCAATTCTCGCATTTCCTCCCACAATGAACCTGGAAGCAAAGCCTTCACCCCCGCTCCCACAGCTGTATCTCTATTGAAACTGAGTGAAATGTGCTTTTCAGCGTTTCTGCCAGCAGATCACGAAATGTATATTACCTGGAATGTGCATCTAAAACTTTCCTTTCATAGGGCTTCACCTGAATCGTTATCACGGAACAAGTTGACGCAACTATACGAATCAGCGAGTTAAAAAATTAATTACAGAAACCTTCGACTTTGATATTCGAACCCATAATCTGCAAGTATGAAATACGCCCGGTGACAATACGTCAGAAGTTCATACTAAATGAGGTGCGTTCCGCCATATACAATTTCTGCTATTCTCTTTTTCCCCCTCTGTATCAATTATCGCTTAACGTGGGCTTCAACTTGAGTAAATGCGATTTCCTGTTCTGCAGCGGTGGCGACGCCATGCGGCCATATTTTTAAATTACACCGTGTTTTCCATTTTATTTTTCCGTAGGGGTAATTCCATTCATCAACTTAATTACAGATGTAATATTCACAGGGGGACGAGAAAAACACTTCAGCAGCGGGGAGGTTAATACGGGAAATTCGGAACTGGAACACGAATGAAATATTACAGGAAAATAATGCAAGTCGGAAGCGATTAGCCTGGCCGAGCTCAATCGGTGGGTTTGTAAATAAGTGAATTCATTGTTTTCGTGCCAGTGTCTACAAAAACATATCAGAGTAATTAAATTCTAGGAATGAAATCTACTCACTAACAGAGAACTCGTTTCGAGGTATTTGTGTTCACTTATTTACAGTTGGTACTCATTATGCATTCGAAATTGTTTAAACGATAATATCGGCCTTAATGTAATTCCAGATCGAAAAAATTAAATGTCAATAGGCCAAATAGAGATTATCGGTACGATGTTCAAATACAAACAGCTGAGCCATTTATACTCGAACCAACAATTTCTGAAGTCGAAATTGCGATAGAAAAAATGAACAAAAATACAAGTCTCCAGGTATCGATCAAATTCCAGCAGAATTAATACAATAGGTTGGAAATTTCTGTCTGGTGCTTTTCCAATTCACTGCTGGCTAAAGCAGGGAGATGCACTATCAACTTTACTTTTTAACTTTGCTCTAGAATATGGCATTAGGAAAGTCCAGGATAACAGAGAGGGTTTGGACTTGAACGGGTTACATCAGCTGCTTGTCTATGCGGATGACGTGAATATGTTAGAGAAAATTCACAAACGATTAGGAAAACAGGGAATTTTACTTAAAGCAAGTAAAGTAAAAAAATCCCGAAAACACAAAGTATATGATTATGTCTCGTGACCAGAACAAATAGAAATAGGAAATAGAAATTTATCATTTGATGAAGTGGAAAAATTCAAATATCTTGGAGCAACAGTAATAAATATAAATGATACTTGGGAGAAAATTAAACACAGGATAAATATGGAAAATCCTGTTATTATTCGGATGACAGCTTTTATCATCCAGTCTGCTGTCAAAAATCTGAAAGTTACAATTTATGAAATGATTATATCACCTATTGTTTTGTATGTTTGTGAAACTTGGACTCTCACTTTGAGAGAGGAACAGAGATTAAGGGTATTTGAGAATAAGGTGCTTAGGAAAGCATTTGGGGCTAAGAGGGATGAAGTTACTGGAGAATGGAGAAAGTTACACAACGCAGAACTGCACGCATTGTATTCTTCACCTGATATAATTAGGAACATTAAATCCAGACTTTTGAGATGGGCAGGGCATGTAGCACGTATGGGTGAATCTAGATATATATAAATACAGTGTTAGGTGGGTAAACAAATAATAATACCTGAGGGGAAAAGACCTATGGGGAGGTCAAGGCGTAGATGGGAGGATAATATTAAAATGGATTTGATGGAGGTGGGATATGTTGATAGGGACTGGATTAATCTTGCTCAGGATAGGGACCGATGGCGGGCTTATGTGAGGGCGGCAGTGAACTTACGGGTTCCTTAAAAGCCATTTGTAAGTAAGTAAGTAAGTATAAAATCCATTATTTCAAGATTAGTACCATCAAACAAAATTTTACTTGGCAGTAATCAGTAGATAGTCTTCTTTTCTTCAAAGCCTACTATTTTATTACACATGGCCAGCTACATGAAATTTCACTTTCAGTTTTTTATACATGGATTTTTATGCCAATCTTTCTTTACCTAGTTTGAAATACTTACTTACTTACTGGCTTTTAAGGAACCCGGAGGTTCATTGCCGCCCTCACATAAGCCCGCCGTTGGTTCCTATCCTGTGCAAGATTAATCCAGTCTCTATCATCATATCCCACCTCCCTCAGATCCATTTCAATATTATCTTCCCATTTACGTCTCGGCCTCCCCAAAGTCTTTTTCCCTCCGGCCTCCCAACTAACACTCTATATGCATTTCTGGATTCGTACTACATGCCCTGCCCATCTCAAACGTCTGGATTTAATGTTCCTAATTATGTCAGGTGAAGAATACAATGCGTGCAGTTCTGTGTTGTGTAACTTTCTCCATTCTCCTGTAACTTCATCCCTCTTAGCCCCAAATATGTTCCTAAGCATCTTATTCTCAAACACCCTTAACCTACGTCCCTCTCTCAAAGGGAGGGTCCAAGTTTCATAACCATACAGAACAACCGGTAATATAACTGTTTTATAAATTCTAACTTTCAGATTTTTTTTTTTTTGACTCAGACTGGATGATAAAAGCTTCTCAACCGAATAATAACAGGCATTTCCCATATTTATTCTGTGTTTATTTTCCTCTCGATATCATTTATATTTGTTACTGTTTCTCCCAGGTATTTGAATTTTTCCACCTCTTCAAAAGATAAATTTCCAATTTTTATATTTCCATTTCGTACAATATTTCGTCATGAGACATAATCATATATACTTCGTCTTTTCGGGATTTACTTCCAAATCTATCTCTTTATTTGCTTCCAGTAAAATTCCAGTGTTTTCCCTAATCGTTTGTGGATTTTCTCCTAACATATTCTCGTCATCCGCATAGACAAGCAGCTCATGTAACCCGTTCAATTCCAAACCCTCTCTGTTATCCTGAACTTTCCTAATGACATACTCTAGAGCAAAATTAAAAAGTAAAGGTGATAGTGCATCTCTTTGCACAGTGAATTGGAAACGCGTCTGACAGAAACTGACCTATACGATCTCTGCTGTACGTTTCACTGAGACACATTTTAATTAATCGAACTAGTTTCTTGGGAATACCAAATTCAATAAGAATATCATATAAAACTTCTCTCGTGAATAAATATATACATATAATAATTTATTTTTCAATGTTTTTTTGTTAGGTATACGTATCTAAAATATTTGACACCAATTTGCAAATACTCTGTATTCAAAGTTCTCTTTTATTTTTTTGTGTCTCTCTACACCCCTTCATTCTTCACACATTTGTTCGCCCTTGGTCCCATTCGTGCCTTCCCTGGCTGTTTCATCGCACACTCCTGTCTCCCACCCCACGCAGAACATCTTCTGGCTGTGCCAACTGTTAGCCGTTGTTAGGCCACTTCATTGGCGACCCCTCCTCCACTTCAAGTTTAACTGGACTAACAAGCTAACTCGATTCCCAGCAGTCCAACTAGATATAATAACAATTTCCCTTACACGGTTACGCCGGGACGTCATTGTCAGAGTCAAGACAATGCTCGTGGATTTCTGAGCTCGTCTTTGTAAATAAACTAACAACTTTCCAGTCATCAGTTTGCTAACAAGTCTGCGATGATACGAGGAGCAGGTATTCATATCGGATTTGAATTGCACCAACTTGGCGGCAAAGAATTCATTTGTTTCGGTGCTAAGGTTTGTATTTCTCTGAGACTAACGCAATGAATAACTTTATGTGTTACAGACGGAGATTGGCTTTACGGAAAGTAAAATTTCGAGTAACTTACAATACAACTTAATTAATAAACTATCATTGACGGAAATGACAAAAGGAATAGAACAAACCAGAAAAATGAATAAGGAAAAGATAAAGAGACAAAATCAATAAGCTAAACAAATAAGTAAACGTAAAATAATTGACAAATTTAATTATCGAAATATACAATGACTAGTGGCTTGTGCAGCAAATGCTGCTGCAAACTAAGTTCATTAGACGTTCAAATAAGTCACTCAGTAAATTATAGAAATTAAGGTCTAAATTAAGATATTCTCTACATTTACTTACATAACCTCAAAACGTTTCACTTTCATGTCATCAATATAGCATCAATATTATGTACAATTAATGAAAAATAGACGCATCACCTTTTTTAACTATAATAATATTTAATTTCTAATGGTAATAATGTCATCAAACCACCTCAAGTTTTGTAGATTTGAATATCCAATACACAGCTGTACACAGAAAATTATAGGCCTACACTGCAGAATCAGTTTTTAATAACAAATTCAATTGAGCTCTAAATATGTCGGCAATCCTGCAGGTCATGGCCTTCGTGTAATAGCCTATTGTTTATTGTAGTGTGTGTTTTGTTCTGAAATTCAATCAAGTCGGCCGTGATGCAATAAAATTAGTTCTCAAAACTGACAACAGATGGATTTTGGAAAATAGGAAAATTATGTAGGAAGATTGACATTTCACTGAAAACTACTACTTTTCCGAAAAACTTTGTATGCCAGGCATGAAAATGAAGGGTCACTCATTAAAATCCGTTCAGCCGTTTTCCCGTAATTTCCATTACTAGTTCAAATTATATATATATATATATATTTTATGACTGAAAAATACAGACATGACTGTGTCATTCATTCATTCATATTCTATTTGCCCAAGGGTAGATCTTTCACTGCAAACCCAACATTCTCTAGTCTTTCCTATTTTCTGCCTTCCTCTTTGTCTCCGCATATGATCCATATTATCTTAATATCGTCTATCATGTGATTTCTTCTGCCCCGAACTCTTCTCCCGTTCACCATTCCTTTCAGTGCATCCTTCAGTAGACAGTTTCTTCTCAGCCAGTGACCCAGCCAATTCCTTTTCCTATTTCTGATCAGTTTCAGCATCATTCTTTCTTCACTCACTCTTTCCAACACAGCTTCATTTCTTATTCTGTCTGTCCACTTCACACATTCCATCCTTATCCATATCCACATTTCAAATGCTTCTAGTCGTTTATCTTCACTTCGTCGTAATGTCCATGTTTCCGCCCCCAAACAATGCTACACTCCACACAAAGCACTTCACTAGTCTCTTCCTCAGTTTTTTCTCCAGAGGTCCACAGAAGATGCTCTTTTTTCTATTAAAAGATTCCTTGGTCATTGCTATCTTTTGACTTCCTGGCAGCAGCTCATGTTACTACTTATAGTATACCCCAAGTATTTGAAGCTGTCCACTTGCTCTACTGCCTCATTTAGAATTCTCACGTTTACCTTCTCTTTTTTTTTTCCTATGTCCATAGTCTTCGTCTTGTTTGCATTTATCTTCATCCCATACTGCTCACAGCTGTCATTTAGCTCCAGTAGCATATCCCTTAGTATCACCTCCTCTTCTGCTAACAACGCCAAATCATCAGCAAATCTTATGCACTTTATTTTTCTTCCTCCTACTATCACTCCCATGCTACAAGGAGCGCACAAGGGAAAAACACTGGAGGAGAGGGATTCGATCCGTTGCTGTGGCTTGAACTTCGGCGTAGCTCAATGGTTAGAGCGCTTGGTACATAGAACCAAGGAGCCGGGTTCGATCCTCGGCGCCGGAGTGAATTTTTCTCCCCTAATATTAATTGTTACCGTAACAGACGTATTCTGTAGGACCAAAAAATTAATCTTTACTTAAATTACTTTAGTTCGATAATAAAAAGTTTCTTCAGACAAATTTTAATTATTCGTTTTTTTTAGTATTAAATTTAAGGGACTTACTTACTTAATGGCTTTTAAGGAACCCGGAGGTTCATTGCCGCCCTCACATAAGCCCGCCATTGGTCCCTATCCTGTGCAAGACCAATCCAGTGTCTATCATCATATCCCACCTCCCTCAAATCCATTTTAATATTATTCTCCCATCTACGTCTCGGCCTCCCCAAAGGTCTTTTTCCTTCCGGCCTCCCAACTAACACTCTATATGCATTTCTGGATTCGTCCATACGTGCTACATGTCCTGCCCATCTCAAACGTCTGGATTTAATGTTCCTAATTATGTGAGGTGAAGAATACAATGCATGCACTTTATAGTTGTGTAACTTTCTCCATTCTCCTGTAACTTCATCCCTCTTAGCCCTAAATATTTTCCTAATAACCTTATTCTCAAACACCCTTAAACCTATGTTCCTCTCTCAAAGCGAGAGTGCAAGTTTCACAGCCATAAAGAACAACCGGTAATATAACTTTTTTATAAATTCTAACTTTCAGATTTTTTGACAGCAGACTGGATGATAAAATCTTCTCAACCGAATAATAACAGGCATTTCCCATATTTATTCTGTGTTTAATTTCCTCCCGAGTGTCATTTATATTTGTTACTGTTGCTTCCAAGTATTTGAATTTTTCCACCTCTGCAAAGGATATATGTCCAAAAATTTAACGGACTAAGATTAATTCTTGTACTTCCACCCAAACAATAATGCCATATTGAATAATAGACTGAAAAATGGGGAAAATAAACATTTTGTAGAACTCTAATGGGTAAGTAGCATCGAAGATTAACGAATTTATAAATTGTTAAAAGCCTCTTACAAAGATAAGTAATGTGATGAGGCCATTTTAAATTTTGATCAATAATGATATCCAGATATTTCACATATGTGGCTTGTTTTAATGGTGGACATTTACAACTTTTGGGACATAAATAATTACCTGTATGTATTATTAGCCTATATTCATCGCTAATTTTTAAATTTCAATACTTGGCTTTTCCTAACCTCTATGTTAGCGTTTAGTTATGTATTTTTAAGTATAGGTTATGTTTGTTTATAACTTTGTGATTGGATTGCTTGAATAACACAGCAATAAGTTCGTATGTTTGCATTATGTTTGTATCTTATTTTCATTGTAAATGAAGCCTTTGGCGTTGTTATGGAGACAGATCTATTTTCCCGGTTTGTTGTACTATTTTCTGACGGTCAGTTGATGGTAAACAATAGCTTCCAGAGTCTTTTTGTGTTACAGCAGATACTCTTGTGTATTTAGAGATCGCATTAGGAATAATACAATGTGGGAGTCGGAAAAGGGGCTTGAAAGGGATGTTAAGGAAACTAGCGTCAAATATTGTTCGCTTCTGAGAGCGAGTGGAAATGGCTGGGGGTGTGTAATGAATAGTGCAGAAGGGTTGCTAGAATTGTTAGCAATCCCGACCAATTTGCATGCTATTGTATGACCCTGGAAAGTATTCCTTGTCTCAGGGACTCTCTCCCTGCCTGTTCTACCCATTATATTAACAGGTTCTGAGACCGCTTTTCATTTCGCAGTCCGCTTTCGAGAGCTACACAAAATTAAACTTTTCATTTCCAACTTCCCCCCCTTTCTCCTCTTTTCCAGCGACGTTTTATTGACAGTGTTGTAATTCTAGATGACGTTTGTAATAGACCGCAAATCCACACAAAACGTCAGGTTAAGATGGAGGGAATTAAGAGCTGCATAGTTTGGACGCAGCGCGGCGCCACTGTCTTATGATTTTAATTTGGGTCAATTACTATCATTAACAAGTGAATTGCGCTAGAGTGGGACCGTGTGGAATTCAAAGAGCTCTCCGCGGTTTGCGGATTTGTGTACTGAACAAGAGGGTGAAAGTGTGTCTAAATGAAAGAGATTCCTGAAATGAGAAACAGGAAAAGGACGAAAAAACAGGAAGATAAACAGGGACATATGAAGGAAAGAGGAGGTACATTTGGGAAGGACGAAAATGGGGTGTAATGATAGAAGATGAAAGTGAGGAGGAATTGATGAAGAATAGCGAACAAGGCTGGGATTTCTATGGTTTTTCATTAATGATAGAAGATGAAAGTGAGGAGGAATTGATGAAGAATAAACATTCTGAACAATTAATATTCAGGCTGGGATTTCTATCTAAATGCATAGACCTATTTGTTTTTCATTTCCTACAGTTAGAATATTGTGATATGTTTACGAATTACTAATAATTTGATAATGATTTGAAATATAATAATAATAATAATAGCCGTTCAAAGATTGCAAAAATGGTATAAGTCAAAAATGGGTAATGAGGGTTAAACAAAAACATTCTTAAAATACAGCGCAAAGTAATAATAATAAATATTCAGTTTATTTCAAAATTCAAATTTATTTAATAATTTAATTTAATTTACATTTGGATAGATAATAAATGAGCATATCCTCGTGCTCGATGTCAAAGTTGTCTACATAAATTTTAATAGGGATCAAATAATAATGCTGATGATATAAATAATAATAATAATAATAATAATAATAATAATAATAATAATAATAATAATAATAATAATAATAATAATAATAATAATAATAATAATAATAGAATAGTCGTAACAGAGATGATAATAATAGAAAATATTGTAATAATAAAATAATTCAATTAATAATAATAATAATAATAATAATAATAATAATAATAATAATAATAATAATAATAATAAATAATAATAATAATAATAATAATAATAATAATAATAATAATAATAATAGAATAGTCGTGACAGAGATGATACAAAGATTGCAATACAAAATAATTCAATAATAATAATAATAATAATAATAATAATAATAATAATAATAATAGAATAATCGTGACAGAAATGATACAAAGATTGTAATACAAAATAATTCAAATAATAATAATAATAATAATAATAATAATAATAATAGTGATAAAACAAAAATATTTACAGTAATAAAATAAATACTAAGACGGATAAGATAAAATATAAAAACACTAGCAAGAGTTAACACAACTTAAATAAGCATATAGCCTAATAACCGGAAAAATGCCAAACTCGAAAATCAACAGAAAAGTTCGTTGTATCGCAGACGACAGCAACCGCCGTATTGACATTGTGTTGTGCATTAATGGTAGTAGGGGAGCCGAAAGTCTACGTAACTGCCGTTCTCTTCGAATCTTCTGGTACAATCATGGGAAGTTAATGCTGAAAAACAAAATGTCTACGAGTCAAACTGTTCATTGTTACCAGGATAAATACAAATAATACTGAAATATATTAATCTAGTTTCAGTTATAGATCTCCCCTTTTGTGCAAGAGGTATCATATCAAAATATTTTATGAATGGCGGGAAAATATAAATTTCAATAACTTTCAGAGATAGTGACAAGTACAATCAAGTGTATCTGTGGCGATGCTAAGGAATCATTTATTGGAGATATACACTGTTATTAATTAAGAAAGTGATCTATTTATATTTATTACAATGTTTTATCTTATAGGTTACATGCATCAGATAAATACGATAAAAATTAGTACTATATAATGCTAGTAACACTTGAAAAAAATATAATAAAATTTATCAAATATCATACAAACATTTTCACTTTATTTTTAAACTTAAACTATTAATAGTCAGTGGATAGCACGAAGGACATATTAATTGCTACTTTGCGCTGTATTTTACAGAATTTTTACTTTAAACCTCATTAGCCAATTTTGACTTACATCACTTTTGCTCTGAATGGCTCATAGATTTCATACACAGTCTTTCATAATTCCGTGAAACATTTTATAAATTCACCACAAATATACTACGTAACAAATTATGGTAATTTTTACGCGCATTGAAAGAGAAACTCTCGAAGTCTTTTAATAAAAAAATCTTTAATATTCTCATAGCTGCAGTGCATATTCTGTACAGATTACTGTGCACTTAACTGCGGAATCCCGGCCAAATAAGTCACTAAATTGAGTGCGCTCCTTGTATAATGGCAGTTGACTTGGACATAAAACTACAACATATAGGGGAGAGTCGGGTAGTATCGGACATCGGGTAATATCGGACAGTGAGTTTCTTTCATCTACCACACAATGATAGTACCTGATTGACATGGTTACGTTTCTGTGATGTCGCATAGAGAAACGTAACCATGTCATTCAGGTACTACCATATGGTGGTAGATGAAAGAAACGCACTGTCCGATATTACCCGATGTCCGATACTACCCGACTCTCCCCTATGCCTAACTTGGAGTCAGGCCACAAAGGGAAAAATCGAAGGAGGAGAGTTCGGTCCGGTGCTGTGGATTGAATTCGGCGTAGCTCAGTGGTCGGAGCGCTTGGTACGTAGAACCAAAGACCCGGGTTCGATCCCCGGCGCCGGAGCGAATTTTTCTTCTCAAATATTAAACATTGATGAGTTTACCTCTATTCCAACATAATGCAGTTTGTTATGCATTGCATTGTTTAGTTGTGGTGAATTTCTAAAATGTTTCACGGACTTACGAAAGACGGTGTGTTATATTCCAAAATTGTCCATATTTCCGGATATAATAATAATTTATTTATTTAATCTGGCATATTGTACATATTTGAGTAAAAATCATACATGTTTACATAATTTAATATTTTATTTCAAATATTTTCCATATTTTGTGGTTTCAAAGTTATTCTCGTAAAAAAATCATTTTAAGAATTTATTCTACTGGGATAAATGTTCTATTTTTTAAAGCTGGATTCTGGTATTTTCGGTACCGTAAAGTGGGGATATTTCGGACGCAGGGGTAACATCGGACAGTAATTCAATATATCATATTTTATGTTGGTAACACCAGTTCTTAGCATCTTTTCCGTTCTTTTTACTATGTTCGTATGTTTCTGCACATTTTTAAAGACCCATTGGTGAACTGGTGTTACCAACATAAAATATGATAAATTGAATTACTGTCCGAAATATCCCCACTTTACGGTACTTGAATTTGCGACCTCTACAGGACAGCCCGGCTCCTTAAAATATGAGATTATGTTTATAGGCTACTTTATATGATAATTAATTTATAATTAAAACGAGCTCGTAGTGGGAATGAATTATCTAAAGATATGAGAACTCACGTAATATTTGAATAAGACTATTTCGCTAGTAATATTAATAATAATTAAAAATAAGATAACTTAATTATATTGCTATGAAAATTATACAAGCATGGCAAGTGAGGTTTACGGTGATGAGAAAAAGTTAGAAAAGACTAGAATATGAAGTCGACCAGAATTGCTTATAGGATGCAGAAGAAACCACAATTTTCTAAACAAATACCCACAAACATTTGAAGGGATCAGAGTGGGCCAAGCGCCATTTACTATAACCGTAGAAAACAAGGGTTAAAATGAAGTTATTACCATAACTAACTAACTTACTTACTACTTACTATTAACTTACTACTAACTAACTATTATGACAAGTCTTGTATTGCATGTATCCACGTATTCACAATTTTTATGTTCTAGTGATATTTAACTTATTTTATATTTTTGTTTTCATATTTTCCGATAATGGCATATCTATAATGTGATAAGTTGAGCTATATATAATCATAATTTTCCATACTGTGTGCACTTAAAAATATTGTATTCCTTGTATGCTTTGTACTGCATTATTTTATTATTATTATTATTATTATTATTATTATTATTATTATTATTACTTACTGGCTTTTAAGGAACCCGGAGGTTCATTGCCGCCCTCACATAAGCCCGCCATTGATCCCTATCCTGAGCAAGATTAATCCAGTCTCTACCTTCATATCCCATCTCCCTCAAATCCATTTTAATAGTATCTTCCCATGTACGTCTCGGCCTCCCCAAAGGTATTTTTCCCTCTAGCCCCCAACTTACACTCTATATGCATTTCTGGATTCGCCCATACGTGCTACATATCCTGCCCCTCTCAAACGTCTGGATTTAATGTTCCTAATTATGTCAGGTGAAGAATACAATGCGTGCAGCTCAATTATATTATTATACAATTATTATTATTATTATTATTATTATTATTATTATTATTATTATTATTATTATTATTATCAATAATTGTTTTATTTTTTTATACTTTGTATGTCTCATTTATTTTGACCTGGTGTTCACATTTTATTATGCTTTTTCTTTCTTTCTGTATGTTATATATTACGTCTGATTTCTACTTACTTGTTGTTTACATTTTATTATTATATCTTATTCAGTTTTGTGTGTAAAATTTTAGTGTTTTTGTAAAGCAATTTTACTTCTGGTTGAGTGTTAGAGAAGGCCGTATGGCCTTAACTCTGCCAGGTTAAATAAATTATTATTATTATTATTATTATTATTATTATTATTATTATTATTACTATAATTCAGTGGAAACATATAGCAAGTAATATAAAGTATACACATTAAAACTAAATGATATGTCAATCTTCATTAAATTGTGGTATTCACTTAACTTTAACCTGTTTTTAATAAATGGCACTTGGCCCACTATGGCTCTGAACTCTTCAATTGGTGTCTACACTAAAGCCTCTCTTGAAGAAAAGTCTGTTTTACCCATAGCCATATATATTTATTTAGTCATTTCTCTGTACACCTAACCATATGTCAATTCACCCAGCGATCCAACAGTCCACGTGATCTTGACGGAATTTTCGTCTTAATATTTTTACAATGCTTTTCATTTAATTTTGTTCGAAGTGTATTTTAACCCATTACTTATCTGTATTTCAGTTAATGGCCCACGTCGACGGTTGGCAAGCCTGTTCTCAAAGCCCTATGCTATCACGTAGCACAAAGCAACGCAATCTATTCGCGGAAATACGCACCATCGCCCGAGGGAGGTTTTGAATGCTAGAACTATCCTATATAGTTGCTGATAGTCCCCAGGACGTGCCTAATTAATTAATGGTAACAAAAATATTTGCGTGTCTATCACGTGGAACGTCGCCATGGCCCTGCCGGCTTACTACGTCATTTCCTGCCAGCCAGTAAAACATAACTCCGGTAGCAGTTGGCGCTGATGTTGTGGAGAGAGTTCTAAGATAATATTTTGATGTACAGCTAGTGCTGGTGACCGCTGTACTGCCAGAACGTTTATTTTTTGTTTATGTTATGTAAAGTATTTTATTTTCTGACTGCTGGCTGATGATTAGACCTGTATGAACTGGTGGAGAGGCCAAGGGTGCTGGGTTCATTGTGAAACTTTTTTGAACAGCCAATAATAATAATAATAATAATAATAATAATAATAATAATAATAATGATTTAATTTAATGATGATTTATTTAACAGAGTTAAGGCCATACGGCCTTCTCTAACACTCAACCAGGAGTAAAACTGCGTTACAAAAAACACTACAAATTTACAAAGTACACTACAATTTTACACATAAAACTGAATAAGATAATAATAATAAAATGTAAACAACAAGTAAGTAGAAATCAGACATAATATATAACATACAGAAAGAAAGAAAAAGCATAATAAAATGTGAACAGCAGGTCAAAATAAATGAGGCATACAAAGTATAAAAAAATAATACGATGATAGAGTAATGGAACGGAGAAAAATTCTCTCCGGCGCCGGGACTTGAACCCGGGTTTTCAGCTCTACGTGCTGATGCTTTATCCACTAAGCCACACCGGATACAAATCCGACGCCGGTTAGAATCGTCTCAGATTAAGCTCCAACTCTTGGGTTCCCTCTAGTGGCCGCCCTCTGCACTACGTCATAGATGTCTATGAACGCAGGACCGAAGTCCACACATGTGCTGAGGTGCACTCGATATGAGTGACTAGTTGGCCGGGATCCGACGGAATAAGCGCCGTCTTAAATCACGAGTGCACCTCAGCACATGTGTGGACTTCGGTCCTGCGTTCATAGACATCTATGACGTAGTGCAGAGGGCGGCCACTAGAGGGAACCCAAGAGTTGGAGCTTAATCTGAGACGATTCTAACCGGCGTCGGATTTGTATCCGGTGTGGCTTAGTGGATAAAGCATCAACACGTAGAGCTGAAAACCCGGGTTCAAGTCCCGGCGCCGGAGATAATTTTTCTCCGTTCCATTACTCTTTCATCGTATGATGACGCAGAATATCTGCATGGAAATATCATATGTACTTCGGTACATTAAAATAATATATAAAAAAATAAGACAATTATTGATGATGATAATAATGATAATAATAATAATAATAATAATAATAATAATAGTACTAATAAAATAGTGCGGTATAACGCATACAATGAATACAATATTTTTAAGTACACACAGTAAGGAAAATTATGATTATATATAGCTCAACTTATCACATTATAGATATACCATTATCGGAAAATATGAAAACAAAAATATAAAATAAGTTAAATATCACTAGAACATAAAAAAATGTGAATACGTGGAAACATGCAAGTAAGTTAGTTTGGCAACTCGTCATAAGATAATTTTCTAACTTGGATTTGAAAGATTTCAATGTTCGGCAGCCATTGAAGAGGTTAAATGATTCATCGAATAAAATGTGCCTGGTACCGTTAAAAAAAATGAAGTCATTTCTCGTAGAAGAGAAGAGAAGGACTTATGGCCTTAATCCTATCAGATTAAATAAATAGATAAATAGATAAATCAAAAAATCAAAAATCAAAAATAAATAAATAAATCAATAAGTAAATAAATAAATAGATAGGTAAATAGATAGATAAATAGATAAATCAATAAATAAAAAATAAATAAATCAATCAATAAGTAAGTAAATAAGTAAATTAGTAAGTAAATAAGTAAATAAATATATAGGTAGGTAGGTAGATAGGTAGATAGATAATGTTACAGGAAAGACATATACACATATTTCTTCCCCGTTACATTTAAACAATTTTTGTTGAAAACAGTTTTTCATTTGGCGCCTATAAAAATAATTTTTGTTGATCAAGATAAATGGGACATCTGAATTTGAAATATATGAAGTGTAAAAAGAAAGTATTGTGTCTTAAAAAATGCAAATGATAATTTTCACGTAAACATGCGTTTTGAGCATCTATTCTTTTATATTTGTTTTAGCAGTAATAACTAAATTCTATACTTCACACATTCCAGAACCGCTTAGTTGAACTTGATTGCTCCATTTCTTTAAATATTATATTAATTTCAACTATAATACTTTATAAAAATTCTGTATTTTCTCATACGTAAATTGTCCCGCTGTTTTACGAAAATGGGCTGGTTTTACTTGAAACTTTGTTATTCGCTGTCTTAACATACGCAGTGGGCCTTGAGATGAGTATTTCGGTGCTGAAGGTATAAAAAAATTGAAGGATGTAAAAGGTTGTCATGGCGATGAATGCGTTTCGATATTTCTCCTCTAGACTCTGCATCTTCAATCTGTTTTATACTGAAATTAGAAACAATCGTTCTTCCTTTTTTCTCCTCATGGATATATCGGTATTGAATATTTAGTAGGCAGAATATAAACAATTGCCAGGCGATGTTCAGTTGTTTATGAAATTCCACTACAGTTCAGTTCTGTTTCGTTATTCTCATTACATAATTTCAAGTCTAGATAACTAGTGGCTATCAATCAAATGCTAGTTTTGATCGTCGATAATTTAGAGCACATGGAACTTGGAAAATTCAAACAAAGTGAGAAAACGTTATTTAAATGAAATTTAAAGTTGCCTCAGTGATTGAGTTCAGACTAATAATTCCTGTATTTGAACGGTAGGCCTACTTTTACACGTAAAGGCACAACAGTTATTCTGTCTTTGACTTATATAGGGTGTTAAGAAAGAAGTGAAAATATTTCTCTAAATATTAGCAGGCAATGAAGAAAACAAACGAAAACATCTGAACTTTGGTATCTCGTAGTTCTTTTATGTGTTGGAAAGTTTTTATACTTTTAGTGTATATACAGTGTGTCCATTTTATTTTGTTACAAGTAAACGGCACTTGCATCCGTTCTGGATAGAGTTTCGCCAGTGAATACAGGATTGGGATCTGCTTGTGGCGGGAGTTTTCTGCAGGTATATAAATTAGCACTGTCATTCAGCCATTGCTCCATTTTCGCAACAGGACGGTCTCATCGCGTCTGAGTAGCCACTCTAGTTCAAAAGCGCCGCACGCCATTCCGGATGGCATTTTGCCAGTGAATACAGTATTTGGATCTGCTTGTGGCGGGAATTTTCTGCAGTTATATACAGGGTGATTGATGAGGATTTACCGTCCCTTACGGAGCTTATTTCCGAAGACATTCTGGGCAAAAAAAGTCATATAAACATTTGTCCTAACCCAATATTTTCAGAAGTACACTAATTTCAAGTTGTTTGTAAAATACCATTATCCTTGAGTTTTTAAGGTAAAAGAATATTACAGATAAAGAATGAATTATTCAGGAATATCATTTCTTTAATTAGCTAGCATTCTGAAGCTAAAAATGTGTTGTGAATTCTATTGTTGCTTGGTACAATTTTTTTTTTTCGATTTTTAACTACAAAATTACATTTTCGTACGCATTTATCACAACAATTGTTACAAATCACGCCACTTTTGAAAATTCCTTAAGATTGTACATTTGTTGTGAATTCCATTGTTACTTGTTACAGAATTTTTTTTTCGATTTTTAACTACAAAATTACATTTTCTTACGCATTTATCACAACAATAAATTATTGTGATTTGTAACAATTACTGTTACAAATCACGCCACTCTTGAAAATTCCTTAAGATTGTACATTTGTTGTGAATTCCATTGTTATTTGGTACAGATTTTTTTTTTTCGATTTTCAACTACAAAATTATATTTTCTTACGCATTTATCACAACAATTGTTGCAAATCACGCCACTTTTGAAAATTCCTTAAGATTGTACATTTGTTGTGAATTCCATTGTTACTTGGTACAGAATTTTTTTTTTCGATTTTTAACTACAAAATTACATTTTCTTACGCATTTATCACAACAATTGTTACAAATCACGCCACTCTTGAAAATTCCTTAAGATTGTACATTTGTTGTGAATTCCATTGTTACTTGGTACAGAATTTTTTTTTTGATTTTTAACTACAAAATTACATTTTCGTACGCATTTATCACAACAATTGTTACAAATCACGCCACTTTTGAAAATTCCTTAAGATTTTAATTTGTTGTGAATTTCATTGTTACTTGGTTCAGACTTTTTTTTTCGACTTTTAACTACAAAATTGCAATTTCTTACGCATTTATCACAACAAATGCCACTCTTGAAAATTCCTTAAGATTGTACATTTGTTGTGAATTCCATTGTTATTTGGTACAGATTTTTTTCGATTTTAACTACAACATTACATTTTCTTACGCATTTATCACAACAATAAAATTGTTTTGTAACAAATCACGCCACTCTTAAAAATTCCTTAAGACTGTACATTTGTTGTGAATTCCATTGTTATTTGGTACAGATTTTTTTTTTCAATTTTTAGCTACAAAATTACATTTTCTTACGCATTTATTACAACAATTGTTACAAATCACGCCACTCTTGAAAATTCCTTAAGATTGTACATTTGTTGTGAATTCCATTGTTACTTGGTGCAGAATTTTTTTTTTTTCGATTTTTAACTACATAATTACATTTCCTTACGCATTTATTACAATTGTTACAAATCACGCCACTCTTGAAAATTCTTCAAGACTGTACATTAGGATGCATAATTAAACTCTAAAGAATCAAGTTCCTAAATTCATATGATTTGTAACAATTTTTGTGATAAGTACTAAGAATGATGCCATTTTTAGTTAAAAATGGAAAAATATAACCTGTACAAAGCAATTAGCAACACATATTTAGCTTCAGAACACTAGCCAATTAAATAAATGACACTTCCGAATTCTATTTGTAATATTTCTTTCCCATTAAAACTAAAGACAAAATGTATTTTACTAACAAATTCAAGTTAATTTAACTTTGAAAATATTGAGATCAGCACAAATGTTTATATCGCATTTTTTGCCACAAAAAATAAAATAATATAATTTATATAATATTTCAGATTACATCCGAATTGCACGACAAAATTATTCACTGTAAATTAAATTCTTAACTTAAAGATTTAATCTGTATCAAATTAACCCGGAAATAAGCCCTGTATGTGAAGGTAAATTATCGTGGTTCACCCTGTATAAATTAGCCACTGACATTCAGCCATTGCTCCATTTTCGCCACAAGGCGGTCTCATTGCGTCTGAATAGCTCCTCTAGCTTAAGGGCGCGCACGCCATTCCGGATGAGTTTCGCCAGTGAATGCAGACACTAATTGTGAAAGCATTGGGATCTGCTTGTGGCGGGAGTTTTCTGCAGGTCAGAGCTGTTTGAACTCTCTGGTATAATTATCCGCCTTATCTGACGTCCGCCTCAAGACTGGAGGATGCTCAGGCTCTGATTTCCACTTCCTTGCAGTAATCAATATCCGTGTTGTCATACTAGGTTGTCTGGCCCAAATACGTCAGCTGGAGTGAATACGAGCGCACGACAAATATTTATCTCAGATTTCATTTCGCTATTCAGTGCAAACGAGATGTCGTGGCAGGATGTTTTTTGTTGCCAAATCAGACATAAGTGTATCAAAACCACTAAAACAATATAATAATTATCACCAATTATTCAATTACATCGTTATCTTTTCCACTTTTCCAATACGTCCATTCTAATCTCCAGTAGCTTAACATTATATACCTAGTCTCATTATCGCTGCTTGTCTATGCGGATGACGTGAATATGTTAGGAGAAAATCCACAAACGATTAGGGGAAACACGGGAATTCTAGTTGAAGCAAGTAAAGCGATAGGTTTGGAAGTAAATCCCGAAAAGACAAAGTATATGATTATGTGTCGTGACGAGAATATTGTACGAAATGTAAATATAAAAATTGGAAATTTATCCTTCGAAGAGATGGAAAAATTCAAATATCTTGGAGCAACAGTAACAAATATAAATGACACTCGAGAGAAAATTAAACGCAGAATAAATATGGGAAATGCCTGTTATTATTCGGTTGAGAAGCTTTTATCATCTAGTCTTCTGTCAAACAATCTGAAAGTATGAATTTATAAAACAATTATATTACCGGTTGTTCTTTATGGTCGTAAAACTTGGACTCTCACTTGAGAGAGGAACAGAGATTAAGGGTGTTTGAGAATAAGGTTCTTAGGAAAATATTTGGGGCTAAGAGGGATGAAGTTACAGGAGAATGGAGAAAGTTACACAACACAGAACTGCACGCATTTCATTCTTCACCTGACATAATTAGGAACATTAAATCCAGACGTTTGAGATGGGCAGAATATGTAGCACGTATGGACGAATCCAGAAATGCATATAGAGTGTTAGTTGGAAGGTCGGAGGGAAAAAGACCTTTGGGGAGGCCAAGACGTAGGTGGGAAGATAATATTAAAATGTATTTGAGGGAGGTGGGATATGATGGTAGAGACTGGATTAATCTTGCTCAGGATAGGGACCAATGGCGGGCTTATGTGAGGGCGGCAATGAACCTCCGGGTTCCTTAAAAGCCAGTAAGTAAGTAAGTAATTCTCATTATCTGTAGTTCTTTATTATCAACATGTGCAACATTAATCACTTAATTTACTTCATTATCGTCATCCTAATTTTGTCTCTTGTTATCATTTGCATTATTAGCTCTCAATTCATTATCATAACACCATGTTTACAATCAATTCCATCACAATATTATCTCCATTAACACCAATGCCATCTACTTCATTATCATGAAACTAAATTTTTATTATTGTTAAAGTTTTATTATGATGAATCTGATTTTCACGTCATGAACATGATTTCCTTCATCAATATGAACTATGTATTTCTTTAACACGAGACCTCATTTTCATCATCAACATGTATTTCATTTTCTTCATTAACACAGTCTTCATTTTATCCACTAGCTTGAGCCTCAACTTCAGCCTCATTTCCTTTGCTATCATATTAGATGTCATTTGATTCATTTTCATCGATCTCATGACTTCAATATCATTGAAGTGTCATCAACCTCATGATCTTCAATATCAACAACCTCATGATATTCACTATCACCAGCCTCATGATCTTCACTATCATCAACCTCAGCATCTTCACTCTTGTCAACCTCATGGTATTCACTATCTTCAACCTCACGATCTTCATTACTATGAATCTCGTATCTACTGTCATGATATTCAGTACATTCAGCCTTATGATCTTCACTATCATCAACCTCATGATCTTCACTATCATCAACCTCATGATCTTCACTATCTTCAGCCTCACGATATTCATTTCCATCAATCTCCTATCCACTATGAACTTCATGATATTCACTACCTTCAGTCTTATGATCTTCACTATCATCACCCACATGATCTTCACTACCATCAGTCCCATAATCTTCACTATCATCAACTTCTTGATATACACAATCATCAACCTCATGATCTTCACTATTATCAATCTCATGATCTTCACTATCATCAACTTCGTGATACACACTATCATCAACCTCTTGACTTCACTATCACCAATGATATGATATTCACTATCTTCGTCCTCACGACGTTCATTACCATCAATATCGTATCCACTATTACCATGATATTTAGTACCTTCAGCCTCATGATCTTCACTACGTCAACCTCATGATCTTCACTATCATCAACCTCATGATATTCACTATCTTCAGCTTCACGATCTTCACTACCATCAATCACATGTTCACTATGAGCTTCATGATATTCACTGCCTTCAGCCTCATGATCTTCACTATCATTAACGTCATGATCTTCATTACCATCAATCTCATCATCTTCACTATCATAAACTTCGTTTTATTCACTATCATCAACCTCATGATAATCACTATCATCAACCTCATGTCTTCCCTATCATAAACCTTATGACAATCACTATCATCAACCTCATGTCTTCAATATCGTAAACCTCATGATAATCACTATCATCAACCTCATGTCTTCACTATCATAAACCTCATGTTTTCATTATCATAAACCTCATGATAATCACTATCATCAACATCATGATATTCGCTTATCAGCTTCATGATATTCACTGCCTTCAACCTCACGATCTTCATTTTCATCAACCTCATGATACACGTTATCATCAACCTCGTGATTTTAAATATCATTAAACCTAGCGATGTGATCATCATTATCATAAACGTCATCGTCTTTATCATCATCCTCGTGGTAATTATTTAGCAAATCTTCATGAATCTCTTCTTCATTGTCACTTTTTTCATTGCCATCTTCTTCGTAACATTTTCTCCTTGATTGTCATGATAACGTTGTCGTAAAAATAGCTAGTCATCCTTTTAAACTCTTCAACTCACAGACATCTTTCCGCCATTCTTTTGAGGAGATTCAGACCACTTCCTATAGAAGACAAATCTGCATATCCCTGCCGGGAATCGATTCCGTGTTGCTGAATTACTATCGGGACAAGCTTCCACGTGGGTCACATGACGGGAGATGCGAATGCTTGCAACACAATCACGCGTTGCCAAGCGACTGAAATATGGTTCTACCGTTTCCATGGCGAATTTCAGTGCTATTGTTCCATGTTTATAAATTAATTGAGGTCTGCTTACCACATAACAGCAGCATGCAAATGCGGACCACGACTTCTTCAATAAAACCTCGCTCTGAATTGTCATATGTTAATAAGTCCGTGTTAACAGTGGTGACTGCCCGCAGGGAGTTCAAACCTGTACGATTTACATAGATATGATAATCAGAAAGCGAAATTAAGCTGGGAGAAGGTGATCACATGTTATGTACTGCAGAGCGTGACAAAGTGGTTCAAATTATACCACAAAGCTGCATTTCTGCTCAATTTGTATTCTTCTTTGCTTGCTCCTGCCTTCTATTTTCTCTCCTATTAGTTACCTCTCTCGTTTGTAGTATTTTCTCGTATGTTTTCCCATCCTTCTCGTACTTATTTCTCTATTTTACACCCTCCTTCTTTTATTTCACATCTTCTAATATTTACTTGACTTGTCTCTTTTTTATCCTTTAACTCTTTTATTTAATCCTTTGCCTCTTTTATTTCATCCTATTCCTCTTTTATTTCATTCTTTTTCTCTATATTTCATCCTTTTTCTCTTTTATTTCATCTTTTTCCGCTTTCATTTGATCCTTTTCATTTTTTATTTCATCCTTTTTCTCTTTTATTTTATCCTTTTTTTCTTTTATTTCATCCTTTTCCTCTTTCATTTGATCCTTTTCATTTTTTATTTAATCCTTTTCATTTTTTATTTAATCCTTTTTCCTTTTTATTTAATCCTTTTTCTTTTATATTTCATCCTTTTCCTCTTTCATTTGATCATTTCATTTTTTATTTAATCTTTTTTCTCTTTTATTTCATCCTTTGCCTCTTTTATTTCATCCTTTGCCTCTTTTATTTCATCCTTTTCCTCTTTCATTTGATCCTTTTCATTTTTTATTTAATCCTTTTTCTTTTTTATTTGATCCTTTTTCTTTTTTATTTAATCCTTTTTCTCTTTTATTTCATCCTTTTCTTCTTTCATTTGATCATTTCATTTTTTATTTAATCTTTTTTCTCTTTTATTTAAACCTTTTTCTCTTTTATTTAATCCTTTTTCTCTTTTATTTCATCCTTTTCCTCTGTCATTTGATCATTTCATTTTTTATTTAATCCTTTTTCTCTTTTATTTCATCCTTTTTGTCTTTTATTTCATCCTTTTCCTCTTTTATTTCATCCTTTGCCTCTTTTATTTCATCCTTTGCCTCTTTCATTTGATCCTTCTCATTTTTTATTTAATCCTTTTTCTTTTTTATTTAATCCTTTTTCTCTTTTATTTCATCCTTTTCCTCTTTCATTTGATCATTTCATTTTTTATTTAATCCTTTTTCTCTTTTATTTCATCCTTTTCCTCTTTCATTTGATCATTTCATTTTTTATTTAATCTTTTTTCTCTTTTATTTCATCCTTTTTCTCTGTTATTTCATCCTTTTTCTCTTTTATTTAATGCTTTGCCTCTTTTATTTCACCCTTTTCCTCTTTCATTTGATCCTTTTCATTTTTTATTTAATCCTTTTTCTTTTTTATTTAATCCTTTTTCTCTTTTATTTCATCCTTTTTCTCTTTTATTTCATCCTTTGCCTCTTTTATTTCATCCTTTGCCTCTTTTATTTCATTCTTTTTCTCTTTTATTCCATCCTTTTCTTCTTTCATTTGATCCTTTTCATTTTTTATTTCATCCTTTTTCTCTTTTATTTCATCATTTGCCTCTTTTATTTCATCCTTTGCCTCTTTTATTTCATCCTTTGCCTCTCTTATTTCATCCTTTGTCTCTATTATTTCATCCTTTGTCTCTCTTATTTCATCCTTTGTCTCTCTTATTTCATCCTTTGTCTCTCCTATTTCATCCTTTGTCTCTTTTATTTCATCCGTTGTCTTTTTTTCTCTTCCTTTATCTATTTTGTTTCATATCTTGTATCTTATTTAATCTCTTTTCTCTTTTATCTCATTCCTGGTCTCTTTCATATCATCGTTTGCCTCCTTTATTTGATTCTTTGCCTCTTTCATTTCATTCTTTGTTTCTTTTATTTAATCCCTTTCACTGATTTTACTATTTCTGCATTTTTTTATTTCGTCCCATCTAAGTGACATAGACTATTATCTTTAATTTTTGTAATGTCTCTTTCCGTATTCTCCTAAATTTCTCATTCTTCAAAATCTTATTTTCTGTCATTCCTTTCTTCTCTTCTACCATCTTTTACTCGTTTTTCCTGTTTCTCCTCTTCCATCACTTTTTCTCATTTTATATTTTACTTACTCATTTTTCTCACTTCTTCTACCATTGTTTCGTATTATAATTCCATTTCTTTTACCTTTGTCATATCATTATATTCTTCCTTCTCTTCGTTTCCTTTCTCTTCGTCTCCTATCTCTTCATCTGTCCTTTTATTTTCACTCCTATTTGTTTCTTACAAATATTTTTATTGTTCTTACTTCTCACACATGCTTTTAGTTTTATTTTTTAATATCAGTTTTTTCTATTCCTTCCTTTTTTTCTCCTATTTCATCTTTCATATTCTTCTTTCAACATTCTCTTATTACTCATTTTCCTTGGTCCTCTTCTTTAATTCCGTTATTTGTTTTTGGCATTCCCTTTTTTTTTTCTATTTAAACTTTTACTTACTTACGTACTTACAGCTTTTAAGGAACCCGGAGTTTCATTGCCGCCCTCACATAAGCCCGCCATCGGTCCCTATCCTCAGCAAGATTAATCCAGTCTCTACAATCATATCCCATCTCCCTTAAATCCATTTTAATATTTTCCTCCCATTTACTTCTCGGCTTTCCCAAAGGTCTTTTTCCCGCTCCGGTCTCTAACTAACTATTCTATATGCATTTCTGGATTTTCCCATATTTATCACTTTTACTGGCCTTATTTCTATATTTCCACAATCTTCTGCTATTGTTCCTTTCCACCTTCCTTGTTTCCGTTGTCTCTTGTTTCCAATTTTCCAAAACACTTAATACTAGATGTTGGCGTTTTCTACTCTTCTGAATTTTTACTTTTCTTTCTTGTTTCATCTTATTTTCCTTTTTGTGACTTCTTCTCTCTTGTAGCTTCTTCTTACCTCCTATTGTACTTCATCACCTTTCTGTTTTAATTTATCTCTTTCCTTGAATGTGTCTCTCGATTCTTCACGGATTGTATTTCTTCCTTCTATTTTATCTTCGTACCTGCTCTTCCTTTGTTTTTCGTTGCCTTAGTAACCGCTGAATTAGGTGTCAAAAACAAATGAAGACCGTTCTGTAGCATAACGATTTACCATTTCCATCTTGAGTAACAGTAGAACCACATATGAATTCCTGCTGTCGTAACGTGGCTGGACCCTATGCATGACTGTTTGTTGATATGTATGTTTGTATTCCTGTAGTGTGGCTCAGAATCTCATTTTCCGCTCTCTTGTTCCGCTGAGTACACTTGTCACCCGGAGGTACTACCAATTCGCGTCGAGTTTTCATACAAAAAAAGTTGAAAAGAAAACTTGGAAAACACTCCACTTGCTACTGACTTTAGCATTTTATTTTGTTTTTGCTTTTGTTTTGCTTCTTAGATTCTCATTCGCTTCTTTTGATCTCCATCTCTGTCGAAAATTGCTTCCTCCCTCTGCATCAAAAAGCTTTGTTGCTGAAGAATGTCGAGTTTGCCGATACCTGCGCACATACACGCACTTTTTAAGAATCAGAGGTGGTGGTGGTAGTGGTGGTGGTGGGTGGGCATTTCTTTCTTCTTCTTACTTTGCCTGTTTGCCGCCGCTTGCTTCTAGGTAAGTTGTATATTTTCTACTTTATAAATCATAAGGAGAGGGGCTATTTTTCTCGCAGCTATTTTCCATTATGTATATGTCAGAAAAAGGCCTCCCACTTTTCGAGGCAAACGATCCAGCCCCTGCTCAGGTACGCCCACTTCATCCTTCTTCGTCCCTGCACCCTTCCCGATCCTTTTTGCAAGTGAGACTTTGTCCAGCGTATCTTGCTTCATAAATGATTCCTCTTCTGGAAGTGCGAAAGACAGACTGTGATTTGAGATACAAGTCTTTGAGAATGCAATATGACACATGATGCATATGTTGCCTAGCTACACACGATGTGCCAATAAAACCAATAACATCTGCTGGATTTCTGACGATCAGTTTCTTAGCATCCTGAAAATATGCAGAAACAACTTCTTCAAACTTCAGTTTGAGACTCTGCAACGACTTCTTTTACGTCAGATTTTTCATTTATGTTGGTAAGTCATATTCAGTTTTTATAGTTTGATCGAAACTAAGGCCTACTTTATACTAATACTGATATTTCAACAACAAATACTACGACAAATGTTGAATGCTTGGAGACATGCCCTATTCTAAATCAATACTGACATTCCAACGACAAATACCACATAGATTTATAGATTACTCCTTATTCTTTGTGAATACTGACATTTCAACGACAAATACCACGTAGATTTATAGATTACTCCTTATTCTTTGTGAATACTGACATTTCAACGACAAATATCACGTATATTTGTAGATTACTCCTTACTCTTTGTGAATACTGACATTTCAACGACAAATACCACATAGATTTATAGATTACTCCTTATTCTTTGTGAATACTGACATTTCAACGACAAATACCACATAGATTTGTAGATTACTCCTTACTCTTTGTGAATACTGACATTTCATCGACAAATACCACATAGATTTATAGATTACTCCTTATTCTTTGTGAATACTGACATTTCAATGACAAATACCACATAGATTTATAGATTACTCCTTACTCTTTGTGAATACTGACATTTCAACGACAAATACCACATAGATTTATAGATTACTCCTTACTCTTTGTGAATACTGACATTTCAATGACAAATACCACATAGATGTTTAGATTACTCCTTATTCTTTGTGAATACTGACATTTCAATGACAAATACCACATAGATTTATAGATTACTCCTCAATCTTTGTGAATACTGACATTTCAACGACAAAGACTACAACAAAATAAGTTTGTAGAACACTCGAAATCATAGCCTACTCGATATGAATACCGATACTTCAACAATAAAAGCTGTAACAAAAATTTATACATTACTCGGATTTATTCCTGTTCTATATTAATACTGATATTTCAACGATAAAGACTACAACAAAATCAATTTCTAGATTACTCGAAACGATGGGCTACACTGTACCAATACTGATGCTTTAACATCGAAGACTACCAAAAAATGCATTTTATTTTTTATTGGGTTATTTTACGACGCTGTATCAACATCTAGGTTATTTAGCGTCTGAATGATATGAAGGTGATAATGCCGGTGAAATGAGTCCGGGGTCCAGCACCGAAAGTTACCCAGCATTTGCTCGTATTGGTTTGAGGAAAACCCCGGAAAAAATCTCAACCAGGTAAATTGCCCCGACCGGGATTCGAACCCGGGCCACCTGGTTTCGCGGCCAGACGCGCTGACCGTTACTCCACAGGTGTGGACCAAAAAATGTATATATTGCTTTAAACCACGTTCTACTCTACATGTATGCTGATACTTCAACGACAAAGACTACAACAAAAATGTACATATTGCTCTAGATAGCTCCCTATTTTATACGAATATTGATAATTCAACAAAGCATAAATAACAATTAATAGATTTCTCTAAATCATGCCCTTCTTTAGACGAATACTGATATTTCAACAAAGGAGCTACATAAGTTTATAAATTTCTTGAACCCACGGCCAACTCTAAATGAAAACTGATAGGCCTATCTACAACAGACTGCAACAAAATGAAGACTGTACTCTTATATATAATGCTGGAAACAATGGCCTACTTCATACGAATACTGATATTTCAACAACAAAAACTACAACAAAATAAGTTTACAGGTTGCTCGAAACAATGGCCTATGGTACACAACAGCAAAGACTACAACGAAATATAATTTTAAATTGCTGGAAACTATTGCTTACTCAATATGAATAGTGATATTTCAACAACAAAGATTAGAACTAAATAAATTCATGAATTGCTAGAAACAATGACCTATTATATACGAATAGTGATATTTAAGCAACAAGACTATAAAAAATAAGTTTATAGATCGCTCGAAACAATGGTCTACTATACACAACAACAAATGTTGCAACTAAATAAATGCATAAGTTGTTCGAAACTATTGCCTATTCTATCTGAAACTGATATTTCAACAACAAAGACTAGAACTAGATAAATTTATAGATTGCTGAAAACAATGACCTATTAGGCCTATATAGAAATATTCATTTTCAACAACAAAGAGAACAAAGAAAAAGTGTTTAGGTCACCGGAAACAATGGTCATCTATACACAACAACAAAGAATGCAACTAAATAAATTTTTAAGTTGCTCGAAACTATTGTTTACTCAATCTGAATAGTGATATTTCAACAACAAAGACTAGAACTAGATAAATTTATGGATTGCTGAAAATAATGACCTATTAGACCTATATAGAAATAATCATGTTTCAACAACAAAGAGAACAAAGAAAAAGTGCTTAGATCACTTGAAACAATGACATTCTATACATAACAACAAAGAATATAACTAAATAATTTTTTAAATTGCTGGAAACTATTGTTTACTCAATATGAATAGTGATATTTCAACAACAAAGACTAGAACTAAATAAATTTATGAATTATTGCAAACAATGTCTTATTGTATATGAATACTGATATTTCAACAACAAAGACTACAAAAAATAAGTTTATAGCCCTACATCGCTCGAAAAAATGGCCTACTATATAGTCCCGTCGCTCTAATTTCCGGCAACCAATCAAGGACTAAACGTGTGCGTCTTGTGATTCGCTGATTCATTTCTTATGGCTCGATAAATACTTAATATGATCGCCCGCCATTTTAGCTCTTTAGTTGGCGTTCGCAGAAAGCACACGAGGACGTTATTTGCCGCTCAATTATTTGCTGAATTACAGTGCCTTTGGTTTATTATCATAGGAGCTACGACATGATAATGTTCAACGGTGTTGCAAATAGATTCCTCGTATGGTAGCTTGGCAACGTAAGAACAAAAATGGCGAATGATACTACCTGCCTAGACCTTATAGACCCTTCACTTTCTAAGACGTAAGCAAAGAGGAGGAGTCACGCCGGAAATAACAGCGACACGACTATAGATAACAACAGATACTACAACTAAAAAAATTTATAAGTTGCTAGAAACTATTACGCACTCTATCTTAAACTGATATTTCAACAACAATGACTAGAACTAGATAAATTTATGAATTGCTGAAAACAACGACCTATTACGACTATATACAAATATTCATATTTCAACAACAAAGACAACAAAAAAATTAAGTTTTTAAGTCACTCGAAACAACGACCTACTATACATAACAACAAAGAATACAACTAAATAAACTTCTAAATTGCTGAAAACTATTTCCTCCTCTATCTGAATAGTGATATTTCAACGACAAAGACTAGAACTAAAAAATTTGTGAATTGCTGGAAACTATGACCTATTTTATACGAATACTGATATTTCAGCAACAAAAACTACAAACAATAAGTTTATAGATCCCTCGAAACAATGACCTACTATACACAAAAACAAAGACTGCAACTTTAATAAATTTGTAAGTTGCTCGAAACTATTGCCTACTCTATCTGAAACTGATATTTCAACGACAATGACTAAAATTAATATATATAATATATAGATACTATATATATATATATATGAATATTGATATTTCAGCAACAAAAACTACAAAAAATAAGTTTGTGCGAGATCGGCCTTGTTTTCCGCACAGAACCAATACGCGGTAAGTAAATACAAATATTCAACGTATTTTCCCTATTCTTACAATAATTCATTTACTGCTTTAGGCTTTTAAATATTATTTTTAGAGACGTTTAACATAGTAATAATTATAAATTGTTACCACTGCAAACAACGACATACTGTTTTTAAATATTTGAAAAAAAGAATCTCTACAACTAAAAAAATTTGTAATGCAAGTAAATTAAGTTGAAAAAATCAACAAGATTCCAGATGCCGATGTTATTACTGAATATGATATAAATAATATTGTTAAAATATTAAAAGAAAAATAAATCATTAATAACTTTACCGTTTGTTTTAAGTTCGCATTTATAGACTGGGGAAAAAAAAAAAGACAGACTTATATCACGGCCTGCTGGAATATAGTAAACACAGAAAACATTTTATAGCAACAATGTTGAAGATAGATATTTTAGTTTTTAAAAGTTGCATTAAACAAAACCAAGATGGACAAACAATAAAATTCGTCTTTCATAAATAAACGATCTTCGCACAAAATAATGTGATACTACTATATTTGTTTTCATAAATTAAAAAAGCTCACTACGTTTCGCTTTTTCAATCTTTTCCTCGAATAAATTTCATAACCGTCTTGCTAACGCAAACTATTGTAGATATCTCGAAACAATGACCTATCATGAAAAAACAAAGACTGCAAATTTAATTTTAACTGTTCGAAAATGACTATCTGAAACTTTTTCAACTACAATGACTAGAATTAATTTGATATTTCAGCAACAAAAACTACAGCAAAATAAGTAGGCCTATTTAGATTGCTACTACTTTGTATGAATATCAAAATTTTAGTGGCGAATCCTTTTGAAACTGGAACTTGTAACTGCAGGAAGATACTTGTAGCGTTGCGGTGTTTTTTTTCGTGTAGTGGTGGTGTGGCAACAACTGTGCGCTGCTCAGAAGTTGGTGAAGTTGGCAACATGTCTGAGGTGGCAGGTTGTGACGACATCGTTTGTGCATTACCATGATGGGCTGGACAGGTCAGTTGGTCATTGTGTGAAGTTCATAGACATTTCCACGTCATATCTACGTGTTCTGCATCGACTGCTGAAATTGCTGTGAAGTACGTTTCACATTAAATGCCGCAGCACTTCCTGCTAACGATTTCTGTTTGTTAGTTCCATAGAAAAATAGTTCAAATGGAACTGAATACCTCACAGCCGTTGCTGGAATTTCATTTGAAGCTCCCAATAAAATGTTTAATGTCTGCAGCCTAATAGACAACTGCTTCACAGATATGTCTTTTCACAATATCATCAATGTCATCATCATTATTTATTTATTTACTAGAGCTTCCTCAAATTAGAGGCTGTCATTAGACAAAGCATACAAGGCAATGCAAGAACAAATAGACGATGAAAGATAACAGAGTAAAGAAAAAGGTAAACAAGTACACAAACAAACAAACAATGGCAGTTTACAGAGTAAAAAAAGTTACAAGTAAAGAAGCAATGAAAGCTACAGTCCGCGTCACCATTTTTGGCGTGTGAAATAAGTAATAGGAACGTTAAGTGCGAGTATTTTATATTTGCCGCAGTCAGTCTGACAACTGTGTTTGGCAAATGGCTGATGTGACGTGTATAGGAAGTGGTACCATTCTCAGCTGCACTAGCAACATGCTCACAAACTGGGTACTATATAACAGGACACACGCCAAAAACGCTGGCGCCAACTATAATAAGAAAAAGAAAAATGATAATGGTTCGTCAATTTTTTCAGTACACTGAATTAGAGTTCATATCTATAGGTAGTTCCGTAAAAGTTTGACTGACTCTCTAATTAGGAGGAGGGTCAGTTCATTCAGAAAAGATTTGTGCAGTCCTAGGGTCTTACAGAATTGAGAAGAGAAGTTGGGTATCGTTCCTCTTGCTCCAAACATCAATCCCGTAACACTGATATCGTGAAGTTGGTATTTATCTTTATAATACGGGATGGTTGGAACGTAGATTGCTCGTTTCTCCTCATGTACGTCTTCGGGCTAACCTTTATACGTTTCAAACCTGATGGTGGGGTCGATTATCAGACCCTGAAAATTCGCTAATTTATGTCAATTCGTCTGTTACTGCCATTGTCGGCGGTTCCATGGACTTCTTCATAGAGGGTGTATTTTAGTTTTCTGAGAGCATCGGCCAATTTAGTTCTAATTGCATGGTGCCTATGTATACGCAGTGTTTCGCCATAAGGGCAGGGTCCCAGGACATGTCCAAGGGTTTTTATCAACACCAACTTCATTTTCATCGTGGTAGGGCCCTAACCATAATCAGTGTTATCAGCAGAGTCTGAATCTTTGGAAAAAATGTATTTTATTATCGAGTTGATTTAGTGTGTCATTGTTATATAGATTTAAATACATCTTGAGGCTTTTATTTATTTATTTTTCTTATTTACTTATTTATTAATTAATTTACTTATTTATTTACTTACTTATTTACTTATTTATTTATTTATTTTTATTTATTTATTTATTTTTATTTAGTTATTAAGTTATTTTTATTTATTCATATAATATATTTGTTTAACAGTTTACAATACACAATACAAATATTTGCTTAGAACATAAAATTGGATTAACATGAAAAAGAGATAAAACAGATATTTTCAAAATTGTCTCATAATAATCTCTTTCTATTATGTAATATTATTTGAAATATATTAACATTCTATGTTTTTAGCTTAATTTGCTATTTATTTCAGTGTTTAATTAATAGTTCATAGTATTTTGTTGTTTAATTCTAAATAACTCTTGTATACATGTAACTCTCATCTAAATCAAATTGTTGAATTCTTTGTAAGTTCATACATATGTATACATACTTTTGCTGGTTGAGTGGAAAAATTGGCCTTAACTCTGCCAGCTAAAATAAATCATTATTATTATTATTATTATTATTATTATTATTATTATTATTATTATTATTATTACAAGGTACTGTACAAGTGTAAATACAAATTAAAAATGAAAAAAGAAAACAGACAAATACATAGGCCTATTACGTAAATAAAAGACAAAGATACAGAAATAAATGAAAAAAAAACGAAATAAAAGAGAATGAAGAATAGATAAATATAAATATCATAACCAAAATATGTAAAATGTAGCTATAACTGGCAAATTACAGAGTAACAAATAGCACTATTATACAAAATCAACTACCTTCAGTATATTATTAAGAAAATGTTTATATTTCATGTAAGAAATGCTGAAATCTAGATGCCATGTTTTACATATTTCATTGAATTTTCAACACATTTTTAACCCTGGTGAATAATTTTTATGTGATAAAGTGTTTGGTTTTTTATAATATAGCAATTGACGATTTCTTATATGTGATATTCTAGCGTTAAGCTGGATTTGTGATAATATTTTGCTGTTATCCAGTAGATCTTTGAATATTTTATACAATAAAAGTTACTCAGCAGTAATCTACGACTGGCAAGAGACATTAAATTAAATTCAACAAGCAGTCTTTTGTACGAAATTTTGTTATAGAAGGCCGAATAATGATATTTTTTTTAAAATACAGGTACCTTGAGAATCCTTTTTTAAATATTTTCAGTTTGATTACTATAGGCCTATAATACCATGAGTAATAGAGCCAATTTTTATTTCACCTGTTTTGCCTGTAGGAGTCTTGCTACCTACTATAAGAATAAATGCTTACTTTTGCCTTTTTTCGTCTTAAATACATTGAAACTTTGTTTGATATTTTAATTTATTTTACAAACTAACATTTTGATTGTTTTCAATTTATTTATATTACCCTGCTCTAAAAAAAGCTGAAGGTTAGAATTTATAAAACAGTTATAGCCTATTACCAGTTGTTCTGTATGGTTGTGAAACTTGGACTCTCACTTTGACAGAAGAACAGAGGTTAAGGGTGTTCGAGAATAACACGTTTAGGAAAATATTTGGGGCTAACAGGGATGAAGTTACAGAAGAATGGAGAAAGTTACACAACACGGAACTGCACGCATTGTATTCTTCACCTGATATAATTAGGAACATTAAATCGAGACGTTTGAAATGGGCAGGGCGTCTAGCATGTATGGTTGAATCTATAAATGCATGTAGAGTGTTAGTTGGAAGTTCTGAGGGAAAAGGCCTTTGGGGAGGCCGAGACGTAGATGGGAAGATAATATTAAAATGGATTTGAGGGAGGTGGGATATGATGATAGAGACTGGATTAATCTTGCTTAGGATAGGGACCGATGGCGGGCTTATGTGAGGGCGGCAATGATCCTCCGGGTTCCTTAAAAGCCATTGTAAGTAAGTAAGTAATGTCAGAGTCTAATGCCTTCTATCTCATAGTTATAGCAATTTTATATAAATTATTTTATTGTTCTAACTGAATTACCAGTATGCTTAAAATCTTTTCCCGCCAGCCGTGAAGGGTACAAACTGTATTGTCTAAATGCTGGCTTACGGCGAATAGTTCACACCTATGGAGTAACTGTTAGCGTGTCAGACCGCGAAACTAGGTGGCGCGGGTTCGAAAACTTCTAATGAGATTACTGTTGACTATTTGGTTATATGACGTCATTCCATTTTCGACCAATGAAGTGTAATGCAATTTTGAATTCCAACCAATCACAGTCAAACATCGCGATAATTTCTACAGCTAGATTTATCGATATCAATTTATCGCATGGTCGTTCTTTTGTTTAGTTGGTGTCGCCAACTGTTTCCCCTTAAATCGATGAGCATGAAACCATTAAGATGCATCTACACGGTTAAACTTTTCTCTCAACTTTACCCAGTCAAGCAATGAATACAAGATTGATATTGATATTAATATATTTACGCAGTGAAGACGACGTTTAAAACGGCGCACCATGTAGACACAAAATCTTCATGCATCTTAATTGAACCCTAGGTCATATATGTAAATATGATCTAGGATTGAACTTAAGTTTTAAACTTGATTATTTCAATATTCTTCCCAGATTGCATATATACGTGCATGGAAAATTGAACTGTGTAGATGCAGCTTTAGTCCTGTTACACACTACAGTGAGATATAGCTGTCTCCACACATATTACATAGTTCTTAGTTCTCGGTGTAGTGTGCAATATAACGATGAAGTACTAAATAAAGTGTGAAATTCTACTTCCACATCTACATCTTCATGTTCTAATTCCATGTCCATTGTAGGCTATCTGAAGAAAATTACACTCCTTCATTCAGATTTGATAATTGCGTTTTCAACAATTCTTCATTTAATTAATGTATTAATCAGGTTACTGTAATTATATTATAACATTTTAAATTAAATTATGATTTCAGCAGATAATGAAAATGTATTTATGTTATAATAATAAGAGAAAAGTGCAGTACATGTAATTAACATTGTTAAACCTGTATTTCGTTTTTCGCAATTGCCAGTACTGAATAATAACATCGAATTTATTTATTTCAGTAATCGATATTCATCTATTTCAACTTCGCAATGTCTGAATAGGTTAAGTATTCGTAAATATACAATTATTAACATTTTGTAATCGAATTTTAGGGATATATTATTTACATTTTTATTTTATTCACGAAATAGTCCTAATAAATGTCGCTCGAGGTCTGAGATTTCCCAGATAAATCCACTCGCTTTGATCGTGGATTTATCGGCAAATCTCAGAGTGGCCAATGTATTGACATTTTTACCTTCCTTGATGGTAACTGGGCGGTAAAACAAAGCTGGCCTACTATATGCTGTATTCCTAATACGGATTCTCTAGATTAAGTAAGGAAACATTTATCTCCCAGTCTAGATTCGAATCAGACTATAGTTTTAACTTCAAAGCGTATGGTTTGGATCGTGATAATGTTATTCGCTAATTGCAAATTAACTTGTTGGCTCAATTATAGCGATGCTATAGCGTTGAAATGGATTCCGGTTTGTACAGTTGGTGACCATTTAAACCGCGATTAAAATGGCACCCTCGTGCAGCGGGGATCATCCTGAGGGAACAATTGACTGACAGAAATGGCTCCCAAGAGCCTGAGCATTGGATTACGGGATATAGCTCGCTACAGAGGGGGGCGAGATGAATGGAAGTGCAGAAGCTATTTTCATATCTGATTCATATTGACAGATTAAATATTTTACATCTACCGAGGGCAGATATTGCTGCCTCTATTCAAGTCTGCCTTCCTTCGGCTTTATTATATTCTGTATTTTACTTGGCTTACAGTTCCTTATATTCAGGAAATTGTATATCCCATTCGAAATGTTGCGTTTAGCACTTTATAGCACTGTCAATTCAGGGTATTTGATACGTAACATCAAATGTAGTTTGAATATATTATCAATGTACCTCATATTTCAATCATGTTACGATTATGCTATTCAGTAAATTGCGTATTTCGTGTACAGTAGCTATTATGCATTACATTCAGGATATAGTACATTTCATTGCAGATACATATTGTATTGAGGGTATAGTTAATTTTATTACATGTACAAATAATGTATTCAGGATATAGTATATTTCATTAGAGATAATATATTTAATTCAGATTTTATTACAGATACAAATTGTATTCAGGTTATAGTTCATTTTATTACAGACATAAATTGTTTTCAGGATATAATAGATTTTATTAGAGACATATATTCCATTCA
The DNA here is from genome assembly GCA_025594305.2 of Periplaneta americana. Classification (NCBI taxonomy): domain Eukaryota; kingdom Metazoa; phylum Arthropoda; class Insecta; order Blattodea; family Blattidae; genus Periplaneta; species Periplaneta americana. The sequence goes on along the minus strand of JAJSOF020000003.1, from coordinate 200,581,614 downwards.
GAATAGATGTTATTACAGAAATATATTGTATTCAGGATGTACTTCATTTCATTACAGGCACAAATTGTGTTAAGGATATAGTACATTTTATTAGAGGCATATATTGCATTCAGAATATAGTAGGGTAGATTTCATTACATATACAAATTGTATTGAGGGTATAGTTCATTTTATTACAGGTACAAATTGTTTTCAGGATATAATAGATTTAATTAGAGACATATATTGCACTTAGAACATAGTATGGTATATTTTATTACAGAAACATATTCTATTCGGGGTGTAATCTATTTTATTAAAGATACAATTTGTTTTCAGGATATATTTTATTGGAGACATGTACTGCATTCAGAATATAGTACGGTAGATTTTATTACAGAAACATATTATATAGTTCATTTTATTACAGGTACAAATTTGTGTTCAGGATATAGTACATTTTATTAGAGACATATATTGCATTCAGAATATAGTACGGTAGATTTTATTACAGAAACATATTATATAGTTCATTTTATTACTGGTACAAATTTGTGTTCAGGATATAGTACATTTTATTAGAGGCATATATTGCATTCAGAATATAGTAGAGTAGATTTCATTACAGATACAAATTGTATTGAGGGTATAGTTCATTTTATTAGAGGTACAAATTGTTTTCAGGATATAATAGATTTAATTAGGGACATATATTGCATTTAGAATATAGTACGGTAGATTTTATTACGGATAGATATTCTATTCGGGATGTTGTTCCTTTTATTACAGGTACAAATTGTATTCAGGGTATATAGTTCATTTTATTTTATATACATATTGTATTCAGGGTATATAGTTCATTTTATTTCATATTCATACTGTATTCAGGGTATATAGTTCATTTTATTTTATATTCATACTGTATTCAGGGTATATAGTTCATTTTATTTTATATTCATACTGTATTCAGGGTATATAGTTCATTTTATTGTATATACATATTGTATTCGGGATATTGCACATATCATTATATGCATACATATTCTATGCAAGATATAACATCTTATATTCAATATATTGTACATTAAATCCAAAGTATCTCATATTTCGTCCATCATTTTACTACATTCTCTTGGTTGTAGTTCTCGTTAAGAATGTCTTTCATCTTTTAATCTCCTTGAGTGTGCCGTGTTTGTGTATTTCTCCCGGGATGACATGTGTGTTCCTTTTATGTATTTGCTTGTGTGTATTCTTCAGATTTTTTGTGTGTAGGCCTATGTTTTTTCCGGTTTTCCTTCGTCGTTTCTCTCAGGTTTTTTTCTCTGTGACCTATGCCTTTCTGCCTTTTGTTTATGAGCGCCTATCGCGCACACTTTTGTCCGTAAATATGTATATTAGGTTTTTATTTATGAGTATATGTCTGTCAGGTTCTCGTTTGTAAGTGTATTTCTTCAAGTTTTCTTTCCTGAGTATATTTTTCTCAACTTTTCATTATTGAGTGTGTTTCTCTCAGGTTTTCGTTAGTGAGAGTATATCTCCCAAGTTTTCGTCTGTGAACATATGTCTCTTAAGTTTCCGTTTGAAAGAGTATGTCTAGCAGGTATTTATTTGTGAGGGTAAGTCTCTCAGATTTTTGTTTGTAAAAGTGTCCCTCAGGGTTTTCGTGTTTATCAGGTTTTTGTTTGTGAATATACAGTATATCTCTTAGATCTTGGTTTATGAAAGTATGTGTTTCAGGTTTTTGTTGTGAGATTATGTCTCCGAGGTAAATGATTTGTGAGTGCACGTCCATCAGATTTCTTATTTTGTGAGTGCATTTTTATCTCGTTTTCGTTTGTATTTCTCTCGGGTTTTCGTTTGTGAGTGTGATACTCTCGGGGTTTCGTTTTGCGAGTGTAGGCTACTTTTCTACGGTTTCCGTTTGTGAGTGTGTCTTTCTCCGGTTTTTCGTTTTTATTTCTCTCGAGTTTTCGGTTTGTGAGTGTATTCCTCCAATGTTTTATTCCTTTATGTGAGGCCTATGTCTGACAGTTTTATTTTCTCTATGTTGGAGTGTCTTTCAAGTTTTGAAGTATTTTTGTATGTGTTTGTGTTTTTGGAATGAGTTCCATAAAACATTCTGAATGCATATTGTTACTGTATTATGATTGAGGCGGTTAGAAGCAAAGGGATGTGACATTTCTAACAAAATGATTTAAGTGCATCCAGAATAAACCAAAGCATTACAAATTGTAGCGGGAAAGGGCTACATCTTTTAATCACATAGCACATTAACATTTAAAATTAAAACTTCGCGAAATTTACGAATTCTTAGTAATTTTCCATCACATTTTATGGTAAATAACATAAATGTACTCACACCCCTTTGCTTCTGACCGCCTAAATTGAGATATTTAATATACCCTTTAGTTTAATTTATTTCATTCATGGTAAATTTTTATATTGTGCACTCAATATGGAATTTCTACTGTCATATATTCTAACTAGTCTCACATTCTCTAATTATTCATTAAACGTGTATTCAATAACTCAATTTCCTGTGCCTGCATTTGTACTGAATTCTGTATAATGACAGCTAGGAAGCCCGTCATCTCTTGGGTTCATAAGCAAAAGCGTCTAATATTCAAATTTCGGTTTTTAAACCATAAATAAACTTACTTACTGGCTTTTAAGGAACCCGGAGGTTCATTGCCGCCCTCACATAAGCTCGCCATTGATCCTATCCTGAGCAAGATTAATCCAGTCTCTATCATCATATCCCACCTCCCTCAAATCCATTTTAATATTGTCTTCCCATCTATGTCTCGGCCTCCCCAAATTTCTTTTTCCCTCAGGCCTCCCAACTAACACTCTATATGCATTTCGCCCATACGTGCTACATGCCCTGACTATCTCAAACGTCTGGATTTAATGTTCCTAATTATGTCAGGTGAAGAATACAATGCGTCCAGTTCTGTGCTGTGTAACTTTCTCCATTCTACTGTAACGTCATCCCTCTTAGCCCCAAATATTTTCCTAAGAACCTTATTCTCAAACACCCTTAATCTCTGTTCCTCTTTCAAATTGAGAGTCCAAGTTTGACAGCCATACAGAACAATCGATAATATAACTGTTTCATAAATTCTAACTTTCAGATTTTTGACAGCAGACTAGATGACAAAAGCTTCTCAACCAAATAATAACACGCATTTCCCATTTATTCTGCGTTTAATTTCCTCCTGAGTGTCATTTATATTTGTTACTGTTGCTGCAAGATATTTGAATTTTTCCACCTCTTCGAAGGATAAATCTCCAACTTTTATAGTTTCATTTCGTACAATATTCTGGTCACGAGACATAATCATATACTTAGTCTTTTCGGGATTTACTTGCAACCCTATCGCTTTACTTGCTTCAAATAAAATTCCGTGTTTTCCCAAATCGTTTGTGGATTTTCTCCTAACATATTCACATCATCCGCATAGACAAGCAGCTGATGTAACCCGTTCAATTCCAAACCCTCTCTGTTATCCTGAACTTTTCTAATGGCATATTCTAGAGCAAAGTTGAAAAGTAAAGGTGATAGTGCATCTCCTTGCTTTAGCGCGCAGTGAATTGGAAAAGCATCAGATAGAAACTGGCCTATACGAACTATGCTGTAAGTTTCACTAAGACACATTTTAATTAATAAATATAAATTCAACAAAAATTATGGCGGAAAAACAGACAATTATTGAAGATTTTCGCGATAAAAAACGCGTGAGAGTTGCGTAAGACGGACAAGCGTATGTTAGTTCAATTCTTGCTTTCAGACTTGGATTTATATTTTGGGTTATTCGAAACATTTTTGTGGATGTTTGTTTCAGCGTCACACACGAACAATCTAGCGCTCTTGGGACGGGATATGCAGTCAGTTTTACGCCCTGTCCTTTTAATGGTTTTAGTCCATTTGAGCATCTTCCTGTGGGAAACTGAAATCAGTCCAGCTCGACCGCATTCCATTTCAGTGCCGGTTTTGTCATTTGATAATTTGATGCATTTGCTACAGTTTCATTTGACGGCAAATTTTGTAATGCTAACGCATGTTAGTGTCACAAAAACTGTGTTTACTGAAGCGACTTGTGTGTATTATATTCCAAAATATGAGGGAATACATTACAGGCGTTTCAGATAAACTAGAATACAAAACTACTAGTTTCTATGTCGAATTTCTAATGTTACTCAGTGGAAATATCAGATAAACTATTCTAACATAATCCTCAATAAACGTATACTGTATAGGGGAGAGTCGGGTAGTATCGGACATCGGGTAATATCGGACAGTGAGTTTCTTTCATCTACCACACGATGATAGTACCTGAATGACATGGTTACGTTTCTGTGATGTCGCAAAGAGAAACGTAACCATGTCATTCAGGTACTACCATATGGTGGTAGATGAAAGAAACGCACTGTCCGATATTACCCGATGTCCGATACTACCCGACTCTCCCCTACATTTAAGTAACAATGTAACATTATTACTTTCAGTGTTAGTAATATGGAATATCATTTTTGTTTTATTAAGCATCTGAACATTATTGATTGAATATCATTTTTTTGTTTTTGTTAAGCATCTAAACATTATTGACTGGAATATCATTTTTGTTTTTATTAAGCATCTAAACATTATTGACTGGAATATCATTTTTGTTTTTATTAAGCATCTAAACACTATTGACTGGAATATCATTTTTGTTTTTATTAAGCATCTAAACACTGTTGACTGGAATATCATTTTTGTTTTTAATAAGCATCTAAACATTATTGACTGGAATATAATTTTTGTTTTTATTAAGCATCTAAACATTATTGACTGGAATATCATTTTTGTTTTTATTAAGCATCTAAACATTATTGACTGGAATATCATTTTTATTTTTTATTAAGCATCTAAACATTACTGACTGGAATATCATTTTTGTTTTTATTAAGCATCTAAACATTATTGACTGAAATATCATTTTTGTTTTTATTAAGCATCTAAACATTATTGACTGGAATATCATTTTTGTTTTTATTAAGCATCTAAACATTATTGACTGGAATATCATTTTTGTTTTTATTAAGCATCTAAACATTATTGACTGAAATATCATTTTTGTTTTTATTAAGCATCTAATGATGTTAATGATTAGTGGTTGGATGGTTTGCTTGACTTCTTTTCAATTGTCTTTCATAACGTCAACTGAATAAATTAATTTTATGTTACGTAAATAACGACCGATATTATCATCATTATTGACTGGAATATCATTTTTGTTTTTATTAAGCATCTAAGCATTATTGACTGGAATATCATTTTTGTTTTTATTAAGCATCTAAACATTATTGACTAAAATATCAACAATACAATTATACAATACACAATACAATTTAACACAATAATTACAATTAATAATAAAACATAAATAAAATACCTAATTTTACAATACAACCTACATAATTATGTATAGGCCCTACATAAGTTTCAATAGTCTTTCACTTTACTCTCATCTCACTCACTGTAGTGGCACTATGACGCATTTCACTGACACTTTAGGACATATTTCACTGACACTCTATATAAGACATTTCACTGACACTATAGAACACATTTCATTGACGCTATAAATTATCACTGATCGGAACTATTCACTGCACTGTAAAACCATAATTTGAACGGTGTAATTGGAATTTTTTTCTTATCTGTTTGGGGGGTGGAGGAAGAAGTACATGTTTTTGTCAGAAAACTTGATAATGAAAGTTTGACGTAGGAAAGTTCTCGAACTCGACGTGTTGAGTTGACCTTCGATTCCCGCCACGTCTGGCTAGCTCTACTATTTTGTTTGATAACCGTCATTGTCACATTCCGCCATTAGGGACGAAATAAAACAGACACTATTACAGAAGTTGAAGCGTAGGAAAGTTTCTGAACACGCCCTGGTTATTTGACCTTAGATCCACGCACAATACGCTTTGTGCAGAATTGGGATATTAATTATGAGTATGTTGACAACACTGTTACTAGATAAACCAAACCGTGGGGATAGCCGCTAATGACCGGGACCCACCGACCCGCCACGTATCGTTTGAACAGGCTTAGAGTTCACTTGGAAGTTTCGTACAAACGGAATCGACTGCGGGGGCGGCGAGGGCGGCGAGGGCGGCGAGGGGAGGGCTTACGGATTATTACACATAATCCTGCTCAAAACCTATCGACGCGACAACAGCCGGAATATTGTAGACATGGGGCATGAAAGTTAAACACAAGTGATTAATTAGAGGACCCGCCTAACATTCAGTTTTCATAAGCGGATAAAATATCATAACGGGCCTTCATCTGAAATTCAGGAGACACAGAAATGACACCGGCATCCATTTCTGATTTATAATAAACACAAAAAATTGTCGAAAACGTATATTACATTTTCTGAATTTAGTCAAAGAATAATATCTTGAGTATAATTATGTGTGTATATTCCGCCTTTGCTTATCATACAATATGAATGAATTAATTAGTCATATTTTCTCATTAACGTTTTCGGTACGTAAATTGTACCATCTTCAGATGTTTGTATATGATGCTAATTGTTAACCAAGCCTGTGGGTGCATGTATCTGGACTTAAATGATCAGTGTTTTTGTGTATGCTGTGCGATGTCGGTGAAGTGTTGTCATGATTACACAAATGATCACCTTAACTCTTATATACAATTTGCTGGTACCACACTTTATCGAACTTAAATTAGAATGTTTCAGTCATTATTTAAAAACACTATATAAAACGCTGTTTAAAAACACTGTTTAAAACTATTTAAAAGCACTTAGTTTTTACATCACTTTAACTATGTGAAGTATGTGATCACTTATTGTGTGGTGTTTGCCGGTTTGAAGTTAAATGAGGCACTTGTGGTGATCTTGTTTAGCGTTGAGTTGGACGCAATATCGTAACATGGCTATGTTTTCTGAAAGTGATGTTGAGACACTTCTATTAAGTTGATGGCATATGTAATATTATAACAGAATGAAGGTTGTCAGGTCCGTGGCTTTAATCGCCTGATTTTAACGTGTATTGATCTGCTCGTGCTTGATGCTAGGCTGATATCTTCAACATGAATATCTTGAGGTTAAAATAAATAGGATAGAAGATGCTTATTTAAATACACTGTCTTGCATTAAAGAATATCGAAACATATCGCTTAGTATGTCTTATGACTGGTTTCTCCAAGTATTTCTAGAAAATTTAACGATTATCAGTCAATCGTCCACTGCGAAATGTCTATCACCATTAATGTCCGGTACGAAAAATATCCACAGTCATCAAATGTCCGTATAAAATATGTTCCTAGTCATTAAATAACCATTATCTTAAAATGTTCATCGACATTAAAATATCCAATATCAAAAATGTCCAGTCATTAAATCGTCATTATCTTAAAATGTTCATAAACATTAAAATATCAAATACAGGGTGCGTCAGAAAGAACGGATGGATTTCACATGGCAAGAAAATTGTAAAGATTCATCAAATCAAAAATTTATTATCAACATATTCACCAATACATGCAGTTTATTTATGGAAAACAACATTATCCATACGATGTCCTTGGCTTTCAATACGGGCATCGAGGCGTTTTCTGATGTTCGCCATCACTTTCACGGTCATAGCTGGTGCAATTGCCACGATTTCTTCACGAATCGCTGTCTTCAGTTCGTCCAGTGTATGTGATCGATGTTTACAAACTTACGCCTTCAAATGGTCCCAAAGAAAGAAGTCGTCTTACCGTAGCCTCGGACAATCTCAGTGCAATATTTCGTCCAGTTGATTTCTTCTTTAATGTTGAACCTGTGAAAAATGAAGCCACCCACCGCAAAATTGTATTCCGAGTTGGAATCCTATGACATCCGATGTCGAAATGAGTCCTGAGTGGCGATCACAGACTCTTCATTTTTCAAAAATGTCTCTACGATGAAAGCACGATGTACACCAGACCAACACCATATTCTCAACTGAAACATTCTAAAATCGTGGTCCCCCTCATCTCTTTCCTCGTTGCGTATCGATAGTTTGAAATCCATCCCTTCTTTCTGACGCACCCTTTATTAAAAATGTCCACAGTCATTAACTGATCATTATCTTAAAATGGTCATAAATATTAAAATATCGAATATTAAAAATGTCCACAGTCATTAACTGATCATTATCTTAAAATGGTCATAAATATTAAAATATTCGAATATTAAAAATGTCCACAGTCATTAACTGGTCATTATCTTAAAATGGTCATAAATATTAAAATATTCGAATATTAAAAATGTCCACAGTCATTAACTGATCATTATCTTAAAATGGTCATAAATATTAAAATATTCGAATATTTAAAATGTCCACAGTCATTAACTTGTCATTATCTTAAAATGGTCATAAATATTAAAATATCGAATATTAAAAATGTCCACAGTCATTAACTGATCATTATCTTAAAATGTTCATAAATATTAAAATATCGAATATTAAAAATGTCCACAGTCATTAACTGGTCATTATCTTAAAATGGTCATAAATATTAAAATATCGAATATTAAAAATGTCCACAGTCATTAACTGGTCATTATCTTAAAAAAATATAAATATTAATATATCAAAATCATTAACTGGTCATTATCTTAAAATGGTCATAAATATTAAAATATCGAATATTAAAAATGTCCACAGTCATTAACTGGTCATTATCTTAAAATGGTCATAAATATTAAAATATCGAATATTAAAAATGTCCACAGTCATTAACTGGTCATTATCTTAAAATGGTCATAAATATTAAAATATCGAATATTAAAAATGTCCACAGTCATTAACTGGTCATTATCTTAAAATGGTCATAAATATTAAAATATCGAATATTAAAAATGTCCACAGTCATTAACTGATCATTATCTTAAAATGGTCATAAACATTAAAATATCAAGTATCAAAAATGTTCATAGTTATGGGGTGAAAAATAAAGTAAACGTAGAAATTCGAAATGAGGCAATAGAACAAGTGGACAGCTTTAAATACGTAGGGTGTACTACAGGGACATAATTTTATTTTTACTTCAATTTTTATTGTACCTGAGTTTTGAATGTACTTCACTCCCACCCCCTCTATTAGTAAATCTCCACACAGAACCATGCCGCGTATGCAGTCAAAGTCGCCTTATGGTCATAGTAAACTGTACTGAGTTAGTGGAGTATATTTCGATCCAAGAATATGTTCGCGTTTTCCAGTGACAAAAGAGCTTTCAATATTGAATCATATTTTCGCACAGGTACTGTCGTCCGTTTGCCTACGTCTCATCCCGGTTTCCCCCACCCGCTTCTGCTCTCCCCTCTGTAAAGACTAGTGGCTAAGCTGTCTTAGGTCTTTTCTGAAAACATTAATTTCTGTTAGGAACTGGACTTCTACGTGATATTATACAACTGTTTAAAATAACTTAAATAAAAGGGCCTCGTTAAGTAATTAACTGTCAAATGATTTTCCTCTTTTCTACGACCCTGCGACAAAACCAATTGGACGGACAGTAGATAGCATGTCTGAGTAATTTTATCTTTTCGGATCGGGCAGAATTTACAGTACGTAAGGTACTCTTTTGTACGGGAGGTACAGAATTATTTCAACATGAGTTACTAGTACGAAGGACGAAACTAGTAATTGGAATTAGGTACAATAGTCTATAGTATAGTGCGATAATATGCACAAAAGAACTGAAGCCTGTATCGAAATGAACGGCCACCATTTTCAAAAATGTGTTTAAATATCCATATTATGATTATTTTTTAATTTAACTTCATTCTCTATATTGTACGCTAATGTGCTATAGACAGTATAATATACACTGCATAATGAATACGTCCACATGGACAGCTCAGTTCGTCTAGTAAACTGTGATTTGTTATCAAACTCAAAATCGCGATATTTCCTAGTTTACGTAAATGGATGTATCTTCCCTCCTATCCTAGAACTATTTTACGCCAGAATGGGGAATGTTGCAAACGGTGTTTCCGGTTCTCAACCGTTAATCCAGAGGTATAGCCAGGTTAATATTAAATATGTTAATAAAAATAAAATGATGTCCCTGTATAAGCAGTAACATGAGCTGCTGCCAGGAAGTCAAAAGGAGGATAGCAATGACAAAGGAAGCTTTTAATAGAAAAAGGAGCATCTTCTGCTGACCTCTGGAGAAATAACTAAGGAAGAGACTAGTGAAATGCTTTGTATACTGTGTGGCATTGTATGAGGCAGAAACATGGACATCACGACGAAGTGAAGAGAAGCGACTAGAAGCATTTGAAGTGTGGATATGGAGAAGAATGGAAGAAATGAAGCTGTTTTGGAAAGAGTGGGTGAAGAAAGAATGATGCTGAAACTGATCAGGTAGAGGAAAAGGAAAAATGTTGGGTCACTGGCTGAGAAGAAACTGCCTACTGAAGGATGCAGTGAAAGGAATGGTGAACGGGAGAAGAGTTCGAGATAGAAGAAGCTATCAGATGATAGACGACATTAAGATATATGGATCATATGAGGAGACTAAGAAGAAGGCAGAAATACGAAAGACTGGAGAATGCTGGGTTTGCAGTGAAAGACTTACTCTTGGGCAGAAAACTATGAATGAATTAAGTAAAAGAGACCCCGTAAGAAATATAAAATGTAGTACAGTAGGGAAGAAGAAGAAGAAGAATATGCACCGCAAATCCAAGGGACTGTTAATATGATTGTTGAGGCCTATTTTAGTAATTCTGTGTTTCTGTAATGATGAATTACGAAGTTGTGTAAAGTATTTTAAACGCTGCATACGATGAACGAAGCGTTGTAGAAAATTGTCTTACAGAAGCTCATTGGGTCTATTGAGAGCAGTTAAGGAAGCGGACAATTTCTGTCTTCCAGAACGCACGACTTGGTACAGCAGCCAATACGACTGCGCCCTACAGCCTCGGTCTCTCTCCTCCTCCAATCGGCGACTACGAACCAGCCAACAAGTTCGCTCGTGTCGCCCCGACTTCCTTACACCAAGGGATGCAAGGTTGTGAGCACAAAAGCTATTACGTAGGATATTTCCAAGCCTCAGTCTTTTAAAAAAATAATCTCTTACGTAGATATTATAACACACTCTATCATAACATAACATTTGGAGAGTACAGGGGAAAAATCTGATGTCACCTTTTACTGTTTTTACAGATCAAGTTAAAAGCTTCAAGACCCATTATATTCTATTGTCTTTGGATTACTATTCTTCAAAATACTTTGCACTAATGAAGTTATTATTCTGTATAGTTAAACTTCACTGATCTACATTATTTGAGCTATTATTATATGACATCTAAAACAAAAAATCGATAATTTTGGACTTACCAGGTTATTTCCCTGTGCTCTTTATTTATAATTCTGACAATAATTCAGATTTTTTAAAAACAATACTTCAATTAATATTAGAGTGTTTTAAAAATGGTGTAACAGCAACTGAGGACATAAATGGACATTAAATTTTAAGTAATACAGAGTGTGCCAAAGAAACGGAAGATTTTAATTTTGTTTAAAGTGTTTAGAAAAATATTTGGGGTGAAGAGGGATGAAGTTACAGGAGAATGGAGAAAGTTACACAACGTAGAACTGCACGCATTGTATTCTTCACCTGACATAATTAGGAACATTAAATCCAGACGTTTGAGATGGGCAGGGCATGTAGCACGTATGGGCGAATCCACATATGTGTATAGTGTGTTAGGAGGCCGGAGGGAAAAAGACCTTTGGGGAGGCCGAGACGTAGATGGGAGGATAGTATTAAACTGGATTTGAGGTAGTTGTGATGTGGTAGGGACTGGATTAATCTTGCTGAGAATAGGGACCAATGGTGGGTTTATGTGAGAACCTCCGGGTTCTTTAAAAGTCATTTGGAAGTACAGACCAATTTATTATTTAGTCCTGACAGCGAAAGAGGGGAAGTAATAGGAATAGTAGGGAGAGTTCTGTAGTAGAGATAAGTGCGAGCGGTCGGTAAAGGAATGCAGTGCACCTTAACTGTACTGGAAACACAACGCTATACCGCATGCGTGACATCCGATCTCTCTGACTGCAGGCGACAGACTAACCTGAACACCACTTGGCGTAACTTAATGCACTCGCCTGACCCAGGCGCACATTGCCGGCGATTTATCTGAACTAAATAATCGTACTTGTAAGTAAGTAGTTTTCACTTACCAAAGATTATTTCAAAGGAAAATATTTTGAAAATGTAATGGTTTTTCACCATATTTAACTATTTTCTCCTCTTAAAGTCAGTGGATATTAAATCCCAATTTGAACAGTTGCTATGAGATGTAAGTTGTTTGTGTGTGTAAACAATTAAAGCGGCTTGCAAAAATGTTTTTAATAATAATAATAATAATAATAATAATAATAATAATAATAATAATAATAATAATAATAAAGAGCACAAATTGTGCAAATAAGGTGGCTGCTCCTGTTATGGCCATGTTCCTGATATGCCCACCCCTCTATTTTGAGTTAGTTAACCAAAAAATCCGCTAAATTGCAGCAGCATCCACTGAAAGGGCATCCTGGTATGTTACTTGATCGTTTTCCATCCATTCAGGTTGAGCAATATGGCATCAGTTGCCTGTTTTGCGGTTTTCATGTGACCTCTTCTTATTTTACTCTGGTAAGTCTCCTTTGTTTTATGCATGTTTTTCAAAGACTTGTTTCATGAAAACCATCGTACTCCATTCAGTTTTAAATGTTCTGTTGATTGGTGTTGTCGTTGATGGCGTATCGTTTACGGGTTGTTCATAATCAAACGATTTTCGTCAACGCTTACCTGCTCCTGATGTGGCCATATCAAATGCACCATGGCCATATCAAGTTCATTTCACTTTTATTTTTCACCTGGCAAATTTATATGCCTTATAGCTGGGATTACGCAAAGAATTTGTATTTTAAGAAAAACTACTTAATTTTTATGGAAAAACCTGTTTTGACTACACTTTTGAATTATAAAAAGATTATTAAGTGTCATTTTTATTCATTTTACACCAAAATTATTTAATTTTAACACAACTGCGCTATCAAACTCTAAACAATCACGATTTGTAGAACATGGAACAAGGGTGGCCATATCATGTGCACATGTTCCTGATATGGCCAGCAGGTAGACTTTTGGAATTTGGGACTTTTTGGACAATTAAAGCTACTTTTATGGGGAAAGAAAGTTGTTTTAAGAAAGTCCATTAGACTGAGAACGAATAAGAAAAAAGTGGTTTACATTTTTTTTTCAAAATAGCCGGCTAGAAAAAATCTCAAAAAACTTTAGCATGGCCATATCAGGGACACCTACCTTATTGAAAGTCACTTAGATTGTACAAAGTTAATGACTGATAACTCCCGATTCCCACAGAGTAGGATATGGTATCTATCACATGGCTTGTTGCATAAGACACACACACAGTTGTCATCCGGTTCGTGGAAAGACTGATTTCTGCATATCTTGTGGTGGTATCCATGAACCGCCAGCGATGTCACGAAGTGGCGGAGCGTCTGGTTCGTGTCTGACCAGGTCCGGTTATGTAGAAATCCTCCCAGATGTCTTCCCTCTTCCTTATCCTCTCGTCTAGTGCTTTCTTCCAGTTGGAAGTGGAGGGCAGATCTAGTTTCGTTCTGAGTTCTTCTATCAAGAAAGTCTCTTGGGCGAGCACGTACATCAGAAGAAGTTTTTCAAACTTATTACTTGTTAAAGACCTTATAGCTCCTGAAATATGCATTTCCGACCAGAGTCTTCTACCATCTGTAAGTTATAGTTTTGACCCTAATGTTTGGAGACACTCTGTATAATATAGATTCATTGCCCGTCTATCCATAAACAAATGAATTTGTACGTTTAACTATTTATGTGAACACTGTATAGAGTGTTTCTGTGTGTAAGTGCGTACATGTGCGCACAGTAAATACGTGTGTCGATCTGAAGATTGTTGAGCAATAGTTGAAAATGTTTGAGGAAGTCTGTGACACATTTCCCGGGTCATCTCAGATTATTTGATGGTAACTGGGTTGTGATATGCATGTGTTGCTCAGGATCCCACTGCAGGGGGAGCTCTCTGTCACGGGATTCGCTCCCTCCATGATTTATTCCTCAGTCGCGTCGGTTTGCGACATAAAAGAAGTCGTTGGTATACAATAAAGGCATTTCCTGTTTATTATTTGGACCGGGTCTCAGGATTTGATAAGCGCCATCTATATGTTCACTCGTAAAACACGAGATCTAGCTGCGGAAGTTTCCATCTCTAGCATCATGTTTCAAAAGCTTCCATCCAACACCTCCTTGAACTTCCCTAGTTCGGAATATAGTCTGCATTGCATAGGCTTTATTTCGTCTCAGAGTGTCTGTTTCTATATGGATGTAAAACAGTGATTGCGATATGCTTTTGTTTTCTACGTGATATCGTTCACCTGGTAATAAAACAAATGACGCAAGTTCTTTGTATTTGAGTTTTATTTGGAAATCGAGAGCAGAGTCAGTTCTTAAAATTTTTTCTTTAGAGTATTTGAAAGTAGAAAGCATCATGACGTGTATTGTACAATATTTTTTTGCACGATCATATTTCTAAAATTGTAAATGCAATATATTTTGCATTGAACATTTAGAGCAATATTATTCCAAAGACTTCGCAAAACTGTACTTTAATGGTAACTAAGTAACAATAATTGCGCTGTAATGGGTCTATTACATTATAGTTCTATGTTATGAAGAATGGTTTCCCTAGCAACAAGATTCTGTGTGGGAATTCTAGCTTCTATTGTGTAACAACAATAGCTGTAAATACAGCAAAAACACGGTCGTGCATAATAGTACATTATGCAACGAGCCTATAATGGTAGTAATTAAGACGCGAGTATGTTTATGAAACGAACGCAAGCGAGTTTCATAATTTTCATGCGAGCGTCTTAATTACCATTATAGGCAAGTTTCATATGACTTTTTATGCTCGTCCATATTTCTAACTTGAAATTATTCATAAGTATTCATGTTATTCTTATCTGACTGAGGAGCGTAACTGACCTTGTGCAATACCTCGTAAATTGTGAGATGTGCGCAGAAGCGAAAATGTTGATTTTTTCCGAGAAACAAATGCCGACATTGACCTTGATATAATCTAGAGAGTAAAATAAACATCAATCTTGATATAACCTTGAAATTGAATTAGACATTTAAAAACGAGATGACAAATTGAATTTATTTGGATATTATTTACAATTAACGCTAATTATTATAGTAACAGAACTCGATACTTTATTTCAAATATAGGTGATTTATTGATTTATTGTTGTCTTTCGATTGCATATCTGGCGAGAATCGATAATTCTCCGGCGACGCTGATATAACGCTTTCAAATTGCTAACAATGGTATTTTCTGATTGGTGGAACACCTGAACTTTAATGAATAGGTGTACTTTAATGAGGTGCATTAAAGGGCTGCTACCAGGTGTATAATTACCGGTACTACATTTCGGCATGGTTTAGCATAAAATAATTTTAATTACATCTAGGTTTACTAATTTGAATCATGTGTTGATTTAAGACATTTTATTTACTTATTTTGCCTTTGTTTTCTTTCAGGTAAGTACTTTCACCTTCGATATGCTTCCTGCCTGTCTATGTAAGTACAACTTAAATTTATACATAACAAAGCCTTTCGTATCATTTGTAGTCCAGCAGAAGAAATATTTTGAATTTTATGTAGGAAAATCGTACGTTTTTTGTTGATCGTAATTTTAGTGACGTGACACACTATCCAACATATAATTGGCAACAATTTAATATCATTCTTTGACAATAATAATAATAATAATAATAATAATAATAATAATAATAATAATAATAATAATCCGTGGCGCTACAGCCCGTGAAGGGCCTAGACCGACCAGCCGGCTGCTGGCCTCACGCCCACATACCGAAGTAGAGGTGGACGATCATCCAACCAGAATGGAGGTATCGTGTGGTTAGCACGATAATCCCCCCAGCCGTTATAGCTGGTATTCGCAACCGGATTTCGCTACCTATCGTAGCTCCCCAAGTGCATCACGATGCTGGGTAAGCACCGGTCCCATACACTGGCCGAAATTTGATGAGAAAATTTCTTCCCCCATGAGGACTCGAACCAGCGCGCATTCCGTAACGCGAGTCGTAGGCGGGATATTAAAAAGAATAACATTGGAAAGAAATGTAGGCCTACTTAATATTCCCTAAATTATCTCTTGCATATCTCTTAATTTTTTTATATACAGTGTGTCTCATTTATTTTTCTCACACAAAATATTTTTTATTTGGTGCCAAGTGGAAAACAGTTTGTATAAGTAGGATGACAATGGGAAATTTGTACAGTGAGTATATTTTTCTTGTAACATTGTTCATTATGGAGATACGAGAAATGACTTCATTTATTTAAATGACAACATGTACACTTAATTCAAAGAAACATTTTACCTCTTCAAGGCCTGTTCAGAAATGAATCACAATGTACCCTTCTAATAAACAAAACATCTTAGACTTAGAATACAAAATAAAATGCAATTCATAGTGTACATACTTGAAGTTCGAAGTACAATGGAACTTTGTAGTACTTTGATACTTCAAATGTAAAAGAACATGTACCTGTTTTGTTAAAAGCGATGGCCATTGGACTAATTACCTTGCTCGCTTCCATCATCTTTATTTCACTATATTTTTTTTTTTATTTGGGGTGCAGTCAAGGACTTTTATGGAAATATTCCAACAATACCAGAGGATATGCAGAAACGTATTATTGATGCTTGTATATCCATTTAGAAGGCAACACTAGAATGATCTAGGTTGCCATTAAGGCAAAAATTGGAATTATATTTCGAAGTTCCTTCAGGCAAATGCTGGGATAGTACCAAGTTTAAGGGCCAAGATCCAAGTCCTTCCCGGTTGTAATTGTCCCTTCAGTATCAATTAATCGTATAATTTCCAGCGATAGTCTTCCCACAGATCCGTTGAAGTATCATTTAATTGTATTATTAACAATTTTGTCAACAGTAATCTCACAAGAGGTTTTGATTTATCTACAGAAAATCAAAACTCGAGTTGGATTTAATTGACTATTACACGATTAGAAGAAAGTATATAAAGATTAGAAGAAATAAAGTACTCTAATACAATAAAATATTGACATTACTAAAATTCTATTTCACTAATGTTAGCTTCACCTCAACGGTTGAACGGAGCCACCATTTTCACTTGACTATCTATGTGAGAAACAAAAGATGATCGCAAAGCATGTTTTATAGTACTGTAAAGAATTTGCAGTTCGAAATGTTGGCAAACAGAAACACAAATGCTAGGATGTGTTAAAAACAAACAAGTGCTAGGGAGGTGACAAATAACAAACGCTAGGGAGTTGATAAAAATTGTAAGGATAACCAGCCATTATTGGTTGAAACACGTCCTCCCCTCCGCAGTACACTCCAGCATCATCTTCGGTATGCTTAAATGTTTCATCTTCTTCATGTGTCCAAATCATTTTAATCTTCTTTTCTTTAATTATTTGAATAATGTCCTTTATTTTCTCAGTTCCTGAAAATTCTTTGATTTCTAATCTTTTCCGCACTTCATTTTCTCGCTTCTCTCCGCCAAAAGTTCAGTTTAGTAACCAATAATTTGTTTTCAAATGTCTAATGTCAAAGATTCTGCTTCGTATAACAAAAAACTTTGTACCAATGACATAAAAATGAGGATTCGTATTTTATTTAAAATGTTCCTAATATTCAGAATTGAGTTCAGCAAGCCTACTATACTCAGTAATAATAATAATAATAATAATAATAATAATAATAATAATAATAATAATAATAATAATAATAATAATAATAATAATAATAATAAAAATTTTGTCCACTATTCTTTTCAGAAGATTAACTCTATATGTAGATGAAATTATTGGGGATCATCAGTGCGGTTTTAGACGTAATAGATCGACTATTGAAAAGATTTTTGTATTCGACAGATACTGTAGAAAAATGGGATGGGAGTGTAAGGGTAGAGTACATCAGCTATTCGTAGATTTCAAAAAGGCATATGACTCGGATAAGAAAGAAGATTTATATAATATTCTAATTGAATTTGGTATTCCCAAGAAACTAGTCGATTAGTTAAAATGTGTCTCGGTGAAACGTACAGTAGAGTTTGTATTCTAGTTTAACCTTTTCTGTCACTGATGGGCTAAAGCAAGGAGATGCACTATCACCTTTACTTTTTAACTTTGCTCTAAAGTATGCCATTAGGAAAGTCCAGGATAACAGACAGGGTTTGGAATTGAACTAATTACGTCAGCTTCTTGTCTATGCGGATGATATGAATATATTAGGAGAAAATTCACAAAGGATTAGGAAAACACTGGAATTTTACTAGAAGCAAGTAAAGGGTTAGGTTTGGAAGTAAATCCCGAAAAGATAATGTTTATGATTATGTCTCGTGACCAGAATATTGTACGAAATGGAAATAAAAAATTGGAGATTTATCTTTCGAAGAGGTGGAAAATTTCAAATATTTTGGAGCAACAGTAGCAAATATAAATGATACTCGGAAAGAAATTAAACACAGAATAAATAATGGAAATGCCATTATTATTCGGTTGAGAAGCTTTTGTCATCAGTCTGCTGTCAAAAAGTCTGAAAGTTAGAATTTATAAAACAGTTATATTACCTGTTGTTCTGTATGGTTGTGAAACTTGGACTCTCACTTTGAGGGTAATTGAGATTAAGGGTGTTTGAGAATAAGGTTCTTAGGAAAATATTTGGGGCTAAGAGGATGAAGTTACAGGAGAATGGAGAAAGTTACACAACACAGAACTGCACGCATTGTATTCTTCACCTGACATAATTAGGAACATTAAATCCAGACGTTTGAGATGGGCAGGGCATGTAACAGGTATGGGTGAATCTAGAAATTCATATAGAGTGTTAGTTGGGAGGCCGAGATGTAGATGATGGGAAGTTAATATTAAAATGGATTTGAGGGAGGTGGGATATGATGTTAGAGATTGGATTAATCTTGGTCAAGATAGGGACCGATGGCGGGCTTATGTGAGGGCGACAATGAACCTCCGGGTTCCTTAAAAGCCATTTGTAAGTAAGATAATAATAATTCTAATAATAATAATAATAATAATAATAATTTTAATAATAATAACTACTCAGTTTTTCACGTAATTATAACACAATTTTTAGTTGTACTATGGCGTCTAAAAACAATCAGAAATAACTTACTATAATTGAGTTTCAAACCCTAATGTCGTTCTAAACTTGTGAGTCCAGAAAGTGTACACATGTTAACTTTAAATAAATTAGATAATTGCGTGTACCCGCTCTCGCTCTCTCAATATGACATCGAATTTTATCAACTAATTGGTTTCAAAGCCCTCTTAACATGTAGTTCACGTTACATGAGCTCTGGTTGAACAAATGTTGTTCAGAGAGATCAAAGCACACAAGAATGTGCTTTGTGTTAACTAATACCCAGTATTCTGATTGACCTCGAAACGAATGGAATGTTTTTGTGCTGTTCTAGCACAATTAGAAACAAAAAAAAGAGAGACTCGTTTGTGTAGCAGGGAAGGCTTTTCATGCTCCTACTCTAGCATACTCAAGCTTTGCAAACTTCAGCTCTCCTGCACGAATTTCTCTTCAATTCTACGAAGAATAGCCAAGCGCCGTGTGGTGCACAACTTTTATGTGCACAAATTAATTTTATTTGAATTTAAATGTCCCCCCAATTCTAACTCAAGTGGCAGGCTTTGTAGGGTTTTAAATCTGCGGACCTCGGTTTGATTCCCAAAAGCAGAGTGCGTATTCATCATCTGTTTATAGAATTAATGTATGCTCTTGCCATGTGTTTGTGCTGTGTTGTCTATCGGTGAATTTGGACTACTTGACTAGTGAGTTCGTCACTTGTGAATGAGTTTAATTCAGTCAATAAATTTGAAACGGACTATACTGTAAAATTCCTGTACGCATATTTGATTGATGTATAATTTCATAGCGTTTTTGTTCGTCAACAAAACACTGCGTTGCTAGGAGAATGTTTGTCATTTGTCATTGCCTGTTTGGAGTGTTGTGCTTGTAAATATGATTTAATTTTGCAGATTTGAAGAAAGTTTGTGCTATTTGTGGACTAAAGAAGATTGAGTGTCGAGTGGAAAAAGTCAAACTTCCGACATATCCGAGTTTAAACGGAGAAAACACTTGCGCTCGTGTACCGTGGGGAGAATACCGTCGGAGAAAGCACTGCAAGAAAATGGTTCTGTCGTTTCTAAAGGGCTACTTTGTTAATTAGTGATTCGACACGTTCAGGAGGACCATGAGGCTACGTTGAAGATCTTCTAAAAGTTTTAATCGAAGATGATCCACGTCAGTTACCCAGGAATTGTCAAAATCTAATGAATAATGGCTAATGATCCATCATGCCATATTAAATTCCATGGACAGCATTTACAAATCGGGTGTATTGATATCTCACGCTTAAAGTGAAAGTTCATTCTTTTTTAGTTGGTTATTTAACGACGCTGTATCAGCTACTAAGTTATTTAGCGTCGATGAGATTGGTGATAGCGAGATGATATTTGGCGAGATAAGGCCGAGGATTCGCCATAGATTACCTGGCATTCACCTTACGATTGGGGAAAACCTCGAAAAACCCAACCAGGTAATCACCACAAGCGGGGATCGAACCCTCGCTCGAGCGCAACTTCAGACCGGCAGATAAGAGTCTTAACCGACTGAGCCATACCGGTGGCTAATAATAATAATAATAATAATAATAATAATAATAATAATAATAATGTATATCTAAATATTTATTTATTTATTTATTTATTTATTTATTTATTTATTTACATGTGCTAGACGACAGCCATTGGCCAATAAAAGTTCAGCGCAGTGATACAATGAATACAATAAAATGAACAACTATGGTACAAATTAAAATAATAATAATAATAATAATAATAATAATAATAATAATAATAATAATAATAATAATAATAATAATGTCTCGTGACCAGAATATTGCACGAAATGGAACCAAAAATTAGATATTTACCGTTTGAAGAGGAGGTAAAATTCAAATATCTTGGAGCAACAGTAACAAAATATATAAATGACACTCTGGAGGAAATTAAACGCAAAATAAATATGGGAAATGCCTGTTATTATTCGCTTGAGAAGCTTTTGTCATCCAGTCTGTTGTCAAAAAATCTGAAAGGTAGAATTTATAAAACAGTTATACCACCGGTTGTTCTGTATGGTTGTGAAACTTGGACTCTCACTTTGAGAGAGGAACAGAGATTAAGGATGTTTCAGAATAAGGTTCTTAGGAAAATATTTGAGGCTAAGAGGGATGAAGTTACAGGAGAATGGAGAAAGTTACACAACACAGAACTGCACGCATTGTATTCTTCACCTGACGTAATTAGGAACATAAATCCAGACGTTTGAGATGGGCAAGGCATGTAGCACATATGGGCGAATCCAGAAATGCATGTAGAGTGTTAGTTGGGAGGCCAGAGGGAAAAAGGCCTTTGGAGAGGCCGAGATGTACATGGGAGGATAATATTAAAATAGATTTGAGGGAGGTGGGATATGATGGTAGTGACTGGATTAATCTTGCACAGGATAGGGCTTATGTAAGGGCGGGAATGAACCTCTGGGTTCCTGAAAAGTCATTTGTAAGTAAATATAATAATAATAATAATAATAATAATAATAATAATAATAATAATAATAATAATAATAATAATAATATAGCTGAACTAAGTGACGAGTGTTTATATCACTTCTTAGCCATGGGTATATTCCTTGCAGACCTCGGAAAACGATGTAAAATTCCCCGGTAGTGCATAACGACTTACGTGCTTAAAATCTAACCTAGGTCTGCTAAATTTATTACCACAGAAAATAATAATTCATTCGTTGTTGACAAGTAAAAAAAAAACAGACATAATACTGTAATGTGACATTTATTTGTTATTAGAAGAGTAAAGCCTGAATTGTAGAGGTGACAATGCGATTACTGGTCACCCCTTGTTTTGTCTAATTTGGCTGTAAGTGGAATTCCAACCCCGAACCTCTAGAGTGCACGAGGGGCACTAGAGCCGTGCTAGAGTGGCTTTTAAGTGCTCTGGGGATTTGCGCACCGGATATCGACTGTTAATCCGTATTAATATTGGAGATGATATAAAACTCGCTCGTTTGTAGGAGAGTCACAAAACCATATCAGTATTCGCGTTTGATTGAATTGCTTCACTCCAAAGTGAGCAAGATATCTGCAAGGTGGCTGGCGATGACAGCGCCCCAGCGGGGATCTCCTGCATTTGCAAACGTTTCATTAGCCAATGTCATCACAGAGAGATTTCTGACGCTTTGTTGAACAAAATTATCGAGTTTCGCTCCCAAGATTTTGCCGATATTCTATAACCAGTTTGCAGAATTATTATAAAATAAATTTGACGTCTCCCAGGCAACGAACAAGCTTGGTCAAACCCAAGTGACCAATTAGTATCGTACTGCACTGATAGTCGAAAGAACTATACACTATACTTACTGGTTTTTAAGGAACCCGCAGGTTTATTGGCGCCCTCACACAAGCCCGCCATTGGTCCCTATCCTGAGCAAGATTAAACCATTCTCTATCATCATATCCCACCTCCCTCAAATCCATTTTAATATTATCTTCCCATCTACGTCTCGGCCTCCCTAAAGGTCTTTTTCCCTCCGGCCTCCCAACTAACACTCTACATGCATTTATGGATTCACCCATACGTGCTACATGCCCTGCCCATCTCAAACGTCTGAATTTAACGTTCCTAATTATGTCAGGTGAATAATACAATGCGTGCAGTTCTGTGTGGTACCTAAGAGGTTACGTCCAATTTCGGCTTCCCCTTCAAAATTTTCTAGAGTTCCTTCAGTGGAGCAGCGTAACCCGGAGTGAGACTAGTGGCCAACAGGCTTGGAGCTCACATATTTCGTTTTGTACAGCCCCCAACCCCTTGCAAGGACGTGTTTTGCGTACCTTTTAAAATTTTTCCTCCCAATTCTCTTTCGATTTTTTCGATTGTATAGTATTTAACGACGCTTTATCATTTCTTTGTTTATTTAGCGTCGATGGAATTGGTGATAGCGATATGGTATTTGGCGAGATGAGACCGAAGAGTTGCCTGAAATTCGTCTTACAGTTGACGAAAACCTCGGAAAAAATCCAACTAGGTTTTCAGCCCAAGTGGGGATCGAACCTGCGTCCAAGAGCAGCTCATTTTTTTTTTAATTTGAACCTTATTTTTGCTGTAAAACCTTAATATCACGAAATTAGCCGAATTTGCCCTATATCACGACACTTCTTAACTTTCATGTCTGACTTACATACCTACTTACATACTGCACTTTACACCATAATACAGGGTGATCCGTTTGGGAATGGATAAAATAAAAACACAGTAAAACATTTACTACTGAACTTTATTTGTTGAAACTTTGTGCATACAACACTGAAAGATGGGAGATTCCTCAGAGCTCAACATGACCCCCATTGCGCACCCTGCACAACTCATAACGGTGATGCAATTCAGCCCATGTCCGTTGTAACATGAGAGGGGTGATTTGTTGAAAAGCTTGAGTAATTTTTACTCTCAGATCATCAATGTTCCTGGGTTTCTGTGAATAGAAAATGTCTTTAACAAAACCCCACACGAAGTCAGGAGGGGTTAGATCTGGGGAGTTTGGGGACCAAGTCAAGTGATAGCTGCTTCTCGTACTGGGTTTTGCCTACGACTTTCTGAATTTTTTTTAACACATAACCTTTTTTGTACAAATGTTCGATACCATAACATTATGGAATCGTATTTAGGTACATTACGCACACCGTCCTCACGTCGAAATTCCCCTTGAACTCTTTTAACACTCTCAAATTTAGCATACCAAAGAACACATTGTGCCCGCTGTTTATTAGTAGTAGCCATTTTAATAATCTACGATTTTAATTTGTCCTTTCAGATTAAGCATTGTTGATTGTCATATCTGGAAATTTCCATCTTTTAATCATATTATAACCAGCAAGAAATTTTTTCTACTATCGTAATAGCTTTATAATAATAAATTAATATTATCTATACCTAAACGGATCAGACTGTATATTTTCGTCCTCCACTGAAAAATAATGATCTCCGAAGTCTTTTACAAAGACAGAGAAAGTTACAGATTTTATTGGCGGCATTTTAATATATCTTTATATATTCACAACTGAACTCCTAACAAAAAGTTTCCTTTTTAAACAGAAAACGATATGGTGTGTAGAAATAACCTATTAGAATGCAGTAAACAATACAAAACACACACACATAAAACTCCTAATGAACTTCCGTCACGTGACGTTTTCATTTTGCGTACAAACCTGAAGGAACATCAGTAAAGTAAACAACTACCTTTATCCTATAGCCAATGTTCCTTAAGGTACTCATTTGCGCTTAATTTTTAGTTTTCCTTCGAAAGTTTGATTTTTTATTTTTATATCATCTGAAAGCTTGAACTTCCTAAAGAATTTGAATTTTGAGTTGATTTCTGTAGATTATCCAATAAGTCGTATTATGATGTGATGAACAAGTAATGTTCATTCGTTCGTTCATTCATTCATTCATTCATTCATTCATTTATTATATTCCACAGATCTTACATGTGCAATGAAGCTTTTAAGATGTGTAACAAGTCAAAATTTTACAATATTACAATTACAATTATAATTTTTACAAATTTTTACAGTTTTACAATTTAGTAATTTTCTACAATTTTTACAATTTTGTGCAATTTTTTACAATATTTTGGCGAGATGTAGTGAGATGAAGTGAGGTCCGAGGATTCGCCAAATGATTACCCGGCATTTGCCTTTTGGTTGGGGAAAACCTCGGAAAAACCCAACCAGGTAATCAAATCAAAGGGGTTGATGCCGAGGACTCGCCATAGACCATCCGGCTTCAGTCCCACGGCTGGGGAAAACCTCGTAAGAAACCATTCAATGAGACCAAAGGGGGATCCAACCCAAGCCCGAACGCAGCTCCGGATCAGCAGCCAGCGAGTCTGCCGACTGAGCTACATCGATGGCTCTACTAAAAGTATACAATACATAGCCAATCAGATTATTAAATTTACAAACGCAAACCATCATTCATCAGTTGAGCTATATGTATAATACAAAACAAGTAAGTTAATTAAATTTAAGGCATAAACAATTCAATCAGTTGTGATATACAGAAATTGATAATACATATCATGCAAACTACTTCAAATTACAAACACAAACAATTGTGGTTTTAATGTTTCCGTCTTGACTTATTTATAATGTCAACTCAAAAAATATATTTTTTTTTGTGAACACATTTTAATTATTTTGTGAATGTTTTCGCCCTGTGTGGGGATCTTCAGACAATATAGATATCTGTACATAGTGTAGTAGTATACATAGTGTACATACATTGTACATAGTTTAGTGATTTACATTATAAATAAGTCAACACGGAAACATTGAAACCATATAACTCGTTCATCATAATACGATTTATTGGATAATCTACAAAGATGAATTCAAAATTCAATTTTTTTAGAAAGTTCAAGCTTTCAGATGACATAAAAATAAAAAAAATCAAACTTTCGAAGGAAAAGTAAGAATTAAGCGCAAATGAGTACCTTTAAGGAACATTGGCTATAGGATAAAGGTCATACATAGTTGAAGAAACGCGCTATTTACCTTCCATGATATGATGGTCTCAGTCATAAATATAATATTCAAGATTGGAATGTCATTGGACTTATGTTTGGTGCGCGAGGAACAATTCCCAAATTTACATTGGAGATCCTCAGAAAATTAAAGGTTCCTGATAAGACTCTTCAGACAATTGCATCAACCATTTTAAAATCTTCACTGAACATCATCAATCATCATCTCTATTCATCTTTATAATATTCAACGTATATTATTTATTTTCAATAAATTTTTATCGTTTTGATAGCTACCAAATCTTGTCGCAGAATATTCTTTTTTAAAATTTCAATATGTATTTTTTTAACATTAATTTACATTTTCTTTTTTGTTCATTTGAATTGATTAGGATGCCGATATTTTAAATCCAAGATTTGGACGGCTATCATTTCGATGATATTCTCTCTCAAAATTACACAATGCATGTGGCCAATTATATAAATACTAACTTGAAGTTTTAAAAGGCAATTAAAAACACTTTTTGAAATCTAACTAAAAGTACAGCAACAAGATTAATCAATGTATAGTTATAATTGTTTAAATTAGGTTCAATTTTCAGTTCAGTATCTGCATTTATAATAGAATTTTATATTTATCTTTATATTCATATTTATAATAAAATTGTTATTTTTTTTTGTTAATGCGACATGAAACGAAACTGGCCGTATATATTATATCGATTGTAACAATGACAGCACCCATGGATAATAAAGAAGGCTGTGGAATACCATATAAACTGCAGTGTCACTATATTGTCGTAGAGTATTCTTATTAATGTTGTTAAATAGAAGTATTTATTCAAAATCAATCATTCATATTAAATAATAATTTGAACATATTATAGAAGTCCTATTTACGTATTAAAAAAACTAATCTCAAGAAAATAGTTTCTCACCTCGCCATGTTTGCTACGGTCCTCGGAAAACGATATAATTTCGTATGGGCATTTCTTTTGCAGCCCCATGTACTGAGATGTATAATAAGAAAGCATGTGTCATCTGCATGAAGCGATCCTGTAGTAAAGAAGCACAGTAATGTAATAGTGTCAGAATATTCTGGACTGAAATTATATCATGTGGAGAAAAACAAGACTAGAGTTTGAAGAGACGCCATAAAAGTAAACGATTATTCCTTTTTGTCTTCGACTGGGTTTTGAATGGGAGACCGCCTCTGCTTCCCTCCGAACCGCTCTGAATCTAATATTAGTGCGCAAGAAAAATAACCATTCCACCAATGCATGTATTTCTACCAATTTCCAATGCAGACAAAAGAGAATCGTTTCATTGTTACAACTGCCATTCGTGTTTGCAATGTTGGCCGAGTATGGCGCTGAAGTATGCGATAAAAAACTCAATTTCAGATGTAGCAGTTACAGGTCTGACAGGAGGCGTCACTCCTGTGACTGCAACAGGAACACAATCTGACTATCGGATCAATTAATCATGATCCTGTATGGGAAATAAGTATACCAAATTGGCTCAAACAGGTTCCATTATTTAACGTGTACTTCATGCATTAAGCATGCTGAAAATTAAGTGATGAGGAAACGGGCATAAATTTGTAATTGTTGCGTCGACCCTTGTCGCCAATCAGGTGAGAGTAATTTATGGCTGATTAACGACGTGTGGTGAATAAAAAATGTATTGTGCAATCTGTTGTAAGAGCCAGTTTCGAATCTAAATATAACTTTACAAAAACTGACAATAATGTACTAGGAATTTCGTATTCATTATTGTAAATGTGAATTCACAGATAAAAAATTGAAGCTGAAAACAAAATATCTGTGTCAGTGTTGGAGAAATTCGTCCATATTACGCTGATATGTAACATTTAAACGACAAGGTTCGTATGCTATAATAATAGAATATTTTTGAAACATTATTTTCCCAGATTATTTTATTTCACTATTTCTAGCAGCAACAGTAACAATAGTACATTATGCAACGAGCCTATAATGGTAGTAATTAAGACGCCAGTATGTTTATGAAACTCGCTTGCGCTCGTTTCATAATTTTCATGCGAGCTTCTTAATTACCATTATAGGCAAGTTTCATACGACTTTTTATGCTCGACCATATTTCTAACTTGAAATTATTAATAAGTATTCATGTTAGTGTTATGTGAGTGAGTGCATTAGCCTACTCTCATAAATTGAGAGATGTGCGCAGACGCGAAAGTATTGATTTTTTTTTCCGGGAAACGAATATCGACGACCTTGATATAATCTAGAGAGTAAGATAAACGTTAATCTTGATATAACCTTGAAATTTATTTATTTATTTATTTCTTATTTTGCTAATAATTATAACATAACATATATTATATATAGAAAAAAAAAAACTTTAGCTCGCCCCTGAAAGAGGAGAACTTGTGCCCAGGGGCGGATTCCTGAATTGAAATTAATAAGTATACAATACAATTGAATTCGACATTGAAAAAGGAGATGACAAATTGAATTTATTTGATATTATTTACAATTACGGCTAATTATTATAGTAACAGAACATAACCTTCTGCGACAGTACTGAATTTCCAGCCTCCGTGAGGTTTCGATAGTTGTCTTTCGATTGCATATCCGAGAATAATCGAAAACCTGAACTTTAATGAATAGGTGTACTTTAATGACATGCATTAAAGTACTGCTACCAGGTGTATAATTACTACATTTCGGCGTGGTCGAGCATAAAAATATAAATGATACTCCAAAGGAATTAAACGCAGAATGAATATGGGAAATGCCTGCTATTATTCGGGTTGAGAAGCTTCTGTCATCCAGTTTGCTTTCCAATAAACTGACAGAATTTATAAAACAGTTATATTACCGGTTGCTCTGTATGGTTGTGAAACTTGAACTGTCACTTTCAGAGAGAAACAGAGGGTAAGGGCGTTCGAGAATAAGGTTCTCGGGAAAATATTTGGGGCTAGAATGAAGTTACAGGAAAGTGGAGACAGTTACACAACACAGAACTGCACGCATTGTATTCTTCACCTGACATAATTAGGAACATTAAATCCAGACGTTTGAGATGGGCAGGACATGTAGCACGTATGGGCGAATCCAGAAATTCGTATAGAGTGTTAGTTTGGAGACCTGAGGGGAAGACTACCTTATAGGAGACCAAGACGTAGATGGGAGGATAATATTAAAATGTATTTGAGGGAGGTGGGATATGATGGTAGGGACTGAATTACTCTTGCTCAGGATAGGGACCGATGGCGGGCTTATGTGAGGGCGGCAATGAACCTGCAGGGTCTCTGAAAAGCTATTTGTAGATATTTCATTTCATTTAGTGTTCTGCCCAAGGACAGGTCTTTCACTGCAATCCCAGCTTTCTCCAATCTTTCCAATGTTCTTCCTTCCTCTTTGTTTCTTGGTATGATTATATCTTAATGTCGTCTATCATCTGATATCTTCTTCTGCCCCGAACTCTTCTCTCGTTCACCATTCCTTCCAGTGCATCCTTCAGTAGGCAGTTTATCCTCAGCCAGTGACCCAGCCTATTCCTTTTCCTCTTCCTGATCAGTTTCAGCATTTTTCTTTTCAAACACACTCCTTCCAACACAGCTTCATTGTTAGTCTGTCTGTCCATTTCACACGTTCCATTCTTCTCCATATCCACATTTCAAATTCTTCTAGTCGCTTCTCTTCACTTCTTCGTAATGTCCACGTTTCTGTCCCATACAATGTCACACTCCACACAAAGCACTTCCTTAGTTCGTTCTTTTTCCAGACGTCCGCAGAAGATGCTCCTTTTTCTATTAAAAGCTTCCGTGGCAATTTCTATCCTTCTTTTTACTTCCGGCAGCAGCTCATGTTACTGCTTATAGTACATCTCAATTATTTCAAGCTGTCCACTTGCTCTACTGCCTCATTTAGTATTATGAATTTATTTTTCTTCCTGTAACCACGGTCTTTGTCTTGTTTGCATTTATCTTCATCCCATACTGCTCACAACTGTCATTTAGCTCCAGTACCATATCTCTGCTGTCAATAAATCTGAAAGTTAGAATTTATAAAACAGTTATATTACCGGTTGTTCTTTATGGTTGTGAAACTTGGACTCTCACTTTGAGAGAGGAACATAGGTTAAGGGTGTTTGAGAATAAGGTGCTTAGGAAAATATTTGGGGCTAAGAGGGATGAAGTTACAGGAGAAGGAGAAGTTACACAACATAGAACTGCACGCATTGTATTCTTCACCTGACATAATTAGGAACATTAAATCCAGACGTTTGAGATGGGCAGGGTATGTACGTATGCGCGAATCCAGAAATGCATATAAAGTGTTAGTTGGGAGGCCGGAGAGAAAAAGATATTTAGGGAGGCCGAGACGTAGATGGGAAAATAATATTAAAATTGATTTGAGGGAGGTGGGATATGATGATAGAGAATGGATTAATCCTGCCCAGGATAGGGACCAATGGCGGGCTTATGTGAGGGCGGAAATGAACCTCAGGGTTCCTTAAAAGCTAGTAAGTAAGTAAGTAAGTAAGCATATCTCCTCTTCTTCTAACAAAGCCATATCACCAGCAAATCTTATGCACTTCATTCTTCTTCCTCCTACTATCACCCCTCCAATGTTCTGAAAACAGTTCTTCACTAAATCCTCCAAAATAGATGTTGAACAGGGTAGATGAAGGGCATTCTTGTCGTACTTCTCTCTCTATTTCACATTTTCTGACATTTCTTCTCCTATCCTTAGTTTTACTCGTTGTTACATATTATAAAGATTACTGAACAGTCTCCTCTCTTTCCAAAAAGTGGCATGTACCCGTCTATTCTATGAAGCGGTACATTACACAGAGTGGAAAAGTGTTGTCATAATCTGATACACATGCATGTGTGTCATGGGATATTGATCCAGGTAACGCTTTGTCGAAAATACGTCCTTGGGCTGTTATTACAATGTACTCTGTAGACACGCGTTGTCCTCTTGGTGTACGTACAGCATATCGCCATGTCAATGGAGTACCTTCATAACGCGTTATAACGCAATCTTACCATATCAGGTTTTAGTGTCTGCTTCAGGCTAACCGCACATATAGACTTATTATATGGCTAAGTGTCTCACTGTATGTTTACCTCTTCACTGGTCAACAGTGTTTTTGTTAAATGTAAAATCTCTGCTGTTTCTTATGTAAATTCATCTGCTGATTCCAAAAATGTAGTCAGAATTTTTCTACCACACACCATTTTTGTGTAATTTTAGGGAAAACTGATTTATTTTTATTGCTATATATAGTTATTAACATCTAATGGAAAGACAATATTTCAAATATTCCATTTTATTGCTTTAAAAATTGATATGTAACTTTAGACTATTTGTTGCCTCTGAAGTCAGAATACATAAGAATGAATTTTATTCTTCATAAGACTGTATTGCATTGTATTGTATTGTATTGTATTGTATTGTGTTGTATTGTATTGTATTGTGTTGCATTGTATTGTATTGTGTTGTATTGTATT
This sequence comes from Periplaneta americana, assembly GCA_025594305.2. Taxonomy (NCBI): domain Eukaryota; kingdom Metazoa; phylum Arthropoda; class Insecta; order Blattodea; family Blattidae; genus Periplaneta; species Periplaneta americana. Next base: position 200,550,320 of record JAJSOF020000003.1, on the reverse strand, counting down.
GCATTACATTGTGTTGTATTGTATTGCATTGTATTATATTGTGTTGCATTGTATTGTATTGTATTTTGTTGTATTGTGTTGTGTTGCATTGTATTGTATTGTATTGTACTGTGTTGCATTGTATTGTATTGCATTGTATTGTGTTGTATTGTATTGAATTGTGTTGTATTGTGTTGTGTGTATTGTATTGCCTTGTATTGTATTGTGTTGCATTGTATTGTATTATGTTATATTGTATTGTATTATGTTATATTGTATTGTGTTGCATTGTATTGTATTATGTTATATTGTATTGTGATGCATTGTATTGTATTGTATTGTGTTGCATTGTGTTGTATTGTATTGTGTTGTATTGTATTGTGTTGTATTGTATTATATTGTGTTGCATTGTATTGTATTGTGTTGCATTGTATTGTATGGTATTGTGTTACATTGTATTGTATTGTATTGTGTTGCATTGTATTGTATTGTATTGTATTGTATTGTATTGTGTTGCATTGTATTGTATTGGTATTGTGTTGCATTGTATTGTATTGTATTGTATTGTATTGTTTTGTTTTGTATTTATTAACATTCCATGGTATTCATAGATTGCTTCACAGCTAGAATATGGAACAAGTAAAAAAACTTAATACTATTATAAAATCTTTATTTATAGTCACAGTCTAGATGAAATATATACAGACGAGATTTACAATATAATCTACTAGTACAACACAAAGTTTTAGTATCAATTTCATGAAGCGTTATTGAATCTCAATAAAATATGATAATTTTTATGTATAAAAAGTCATCATTTTTAGTAGGTTAAGGATATAAGCTAGGTGAGTAATACAATGCCATGAAAATTTCAATTTATTTTCGTAATTTTGAAGTAATTTGAGGAGTACAAAAGCACACACAAACGAGCGGGAAAACAAACAATAATAAAGAAATTATATTCAGTAGTAATCACTCAACTCTAGGACTGAAAAATAGTTGTCCCTCTTCACCGATACAGGTCTCGAAGGATCCATTTTCCTCAAAATGCTCTCCCATTCGTATTGCTGAGATGTCAGCTCTTACTTTCTTAATATTTTGCGTAAAGCTCACCCTTAATTCAGGGTGTTCACGGAGAAACCTTTTGATGCAATCAGAGGCTGGGGTATTGTCCTTGAATTTAGGCACATATAGGGTAAACATTGGTAATTTCGTGATAATTTCATGAAAACTAATTTAAAATGCAAATGTGTAAATATATCCTTATTCCGATTTTTTCATCTAAAAGACGATAACTTGCTGTACAAATCTGGAAACATAAAAGATTGGATACGTTCTTGAATATGTGCCAAAAACCACTTTTACAACTTAAGCTGAAAGGTTGGTTATTTCGTGATAACCTTGGTAATTTCGTGATATTGCAATGATAATTTCGTGAGATGTAGAAGAATTGTGGAAAAATTCATTAAAGTCAAATGAAATTCTCATTTATTGTTACAAGACTTCAAACATAGTAATTCCGTCTAATATTCATAGCAAGAAAACATAGAAATACATATCAACACATAATAAGAATGACATCAAAGTAAAAATTGAAATTGAAAAGCGATCTTCTTTGCCCTGAAAGGATGAACACTTTTATTACGACTTTACTATAGTATATATTACTAAGGTAACTCCAAAAGTAATGCATAACGTTTGTTTAAAAATTATATTTTTATCCTACAGCTTTGCTATTTTCGTAGAATGTAGATGCATCCTTTAGGAATAAAATGTCACTTTTACACTTAACCCCGTCCCTTTCAACTGCCTTACGTAACCTAGGAACGAGGGCCTATAGACCAGCACGGTAAAAGTCTGCACCAACACGTCTGAGCCACTCTTTAGCAGCGTGCAAAAGGGAGCCATCTTCTAACCTCACTCTGCGAAGGGATCCTTCAGTTTACCAAAGAGATGGTAATCGCACGGTACCAGTTCAGGACTGTAAGGCGGCTGTTTCAGTGTTGTCTATCCGAATTTTCTGATCTGGTCTGTGGTCTTGTGACTGACATATGGCTGTGCGTTGTCGTGCAATAGCAGAACATCCTGCTTCTCCCGATGTCGTCGAACACGACTCAGTCGAACTTGAAGTTTCTTGAGAGTTGCAACATACCCGTCAGAATTAATGGTGGTTCCTTGTGGCATGATGTCCACAAACAAGAGTTCTTCTGAATCGAAAAACACAGTAGTCATAACGTTTCCTGCCGAAGGTGTACTTTTAAATTTCTATTTCTTTGGTGAATTTGCATGATGCCACTCCATTGTCTGCCTCTGGCTCCGGTCCAAAATGGTGGAGCCATGTTCCATCTTCTGTCACAATTCTTACAAGTAAGTCATCTAGCACTTATCATTGACACTTAGCATGGTAACAAATCAAACAGAAGCTACACTGAACCCATTGCGTCTCCCTTTTCTTTTTTGTTATCACATCTTGTCTTCAGATTTCTAAAATTCCTATTGTAATACAATTTTTAAAATAGTATAAAATGTAACGCTTAATGCTCAACAAAATTTCGCCTCAAACAGCTAAGATTTCTATCAGTAAATCTAAGCCTATATGGCGACTACAGCTGTATCTAAAATTCCAAAAACATATCCTAAAATTTCATGAAGATACAATAAATCTTTGTACCAAATATCATATGCTTACCTTTAGTAATCAGCAGGAAAGGATTTATATGTAAATACATATTTACTTATAAAGCTAATATAATTTATATTTTGCATTATCTTTATGTTTCACAATGTGTAGGGTTGAAAATCCTACTTTTATTTTCCATATTTTTCCATATTTTAGAGTTTAGTACATATTTTCGTTAATTTCCATATATTTTCCATATTTCATATAAAACAGTCCATATTATATTAGGTTTAACAATAAAACAAAACAAAATTCCATTAACTTTTAAAAATACATTTCAACAATAGAGATTTAAACACATGTTCAGTAATCCCTTTAACATCAGAGTTATTTGAAAATTAGCAGTCCTATCAACAATGGGAAAGTAAGTTACAAAACTGTATTAATTTAATTTAAAATTTTTAACAGACTTCAGTTGTGCAGCTCAACAGTTAAATGCCAGTCAGAGTACACATAGGTTCAGTTTTGTAAATCATACTATAAAGACGGTAAATATGCCAAAAGTACGTCATTCAGTCAATTTAAAATCAAAACTAACAAGTTACATTTCAGAATTTAAAGAAGATGGTTTATCAACTGACAATAAAATATTATTTTGTAATTTGTGTCAGTGTGCAGTATCATCTACACAAAAGTTCCTGGTGCAACAACACATTACAACTAGTAAACATCAGGCCAACAAACAACTAAATTCCAAGCAGAGACAATTGTTTTTAACACAACCAACAACATCGAATGTAAGATCTGAGTTTAACATCGACCTGTGCCGTTCTCTCATCTCTGCTGATATTCCTCTCTACAAACTAAAGAATAAGGTCTTCAGGGAATTCCTTGAAAAATATACTCAACATACAATCCCGGATGAGTCAACACTTAGGAAGACGTATGCTCCATCCATCTACGATGAGACAATACAGAAGATAAGAGATGAAATTAAAGATAGTTCAATTTGGGTTTCCATTGATGAGACTCCCGACAAAGAAGGTAGACTTGTTGGTAATGTAGTTATCGGTTTGTTAAGTGAACAATATTCTGAACGAATTCTTTTACATTGTGATGTTCTAGAAAAGTGCAATAACAAAACTATAGTTAAACTGTTCAACGAAGCTATGGGTATCCTGTGGCCAAAGGGTATTATGTACGATAATGTGTTATTCTTTATTAGCGATGCTGCCCCTTATATGGTCAAAGCTGGACAAGCATTATCTGTTGTATATCCTAAATTGACTCATTTTACTTGTGTGGCGCATGCATTTCATCGTGTGGCAGAAGTGGTCAGAGACAATTTCCTAAAGTAGATTTGTTGATTTCATCAGTGAAAAAGTATTTCTCAAAGCTCCCAGTAGAGTTAACGTGTTGAAAGAAATGTACCCTGAAATTCCATTGCCACCAAAGCCAATTTTAACTAGATGGGGTACATGGCTAGAAGCAGTTGAATATTATGGCGAACATATAGACTCTATTAACAATGTTCTCCTTGCATTGGACTCTGAAGATGCAGTCTCAATTGATACTGCGAAAACAGTTACCTGTGACATAAGTGTGAAGAATGACTTAGCTCACATTCAGCATACATTTTCATGCATCATAAAAACGCTCAAAAGTCTCCAAAATAGGCACCTTTCACTATCTGAAAGTTTTGAAATTATAAATAGTACTGTGGAACAACTGAATCGTGGTAGAGGTAAAGTTGCAGATGCAGTAAGAGCTAAGGTGGACACTGTACTTTCAAAAAACCCTGGATATGAAGAACTACAAAAGGTTGTTGTTGTGATGAGTGGTGAATCAACAGTGAAGATTAACTTGGACTTATCCCCAGCAGACATTGTGAAATTGAATTATGTACCAGTTACTTCTTGTGACGTCGAACGCTCTTTTAGTCAGTATAAATCTATCCTCAGAGACAATAGAAGAAGATTCACTTTTCAGCACTTGAAAGAAATGTTTGTAACCTATTGTTATGGTAACAGACAATAAAAATTGTGTTTTGTTGAAACTACATTGGAAGATAAGGTACGTCCATTATATTTTTTGTTTAGTTTGATTAAAATATACCAATATTTAACGTACATAGTCATTTTTTATAATTTTAAGTCCATATTTAATTCCATATTTTGGTAAAAATCCATATTTAATTCCATATTTTGGTAAAAATAACTACATATATATTTACATATTTCATATATTTTTAGTCCATATAAATCCGTTCCCTGGTAATCAGCCTGTAATGTAATTACAAACACCCACAAAATTTGTACGCCTGAGAAGTCGACGCAAACTTGCTCTCTCCAAACATAAAAGCTCACTGAAGCAACTACAATAGTCACAAAAAGCGTAGCTGTATGTTTCTGGAAACTGGACAACATATGCAATCTCTTGGCGGAAATTTGAATCTCGTAACACTATTGGTTAGTTCACAAAAGAGGAAAGAAAAAGTATCACGAAATAACCACTGCCACGAAATTACCAATGTTTACCTTACACCTTTGCGTTGCAAATAATATCGCACAGTCAATCTAAAATCAGTTACATCCACAGGAAGCCCAAACTCTGATAACTTGATAAGATGATCAACAAATGATTGCCGCTCCTCCCTGTCGTTGAAATTCTTTTGGCCCTCCTGGTGTTTTTGTGTGCATATTTTTCAATTTATTCTTCAAAATTGTAATAGGAATTTCATAATTGGTGGCCGCTCTTCTTTGTCTTAATCGCTATAGCTTTCTTCAAAGTTTCTTCATTATAGTTTTTATAGGGCCGGCTACCTCCTGGGGACATATACACATATGTGGTATGATGAATCAGTACGTATCTAGGCCTATTTATGAAAACAAAAGAAAATACCAGTATTTGTTAGTATTCATGCATGGATATAAATACAATTAAAAATACCTATAAATCCATTTTCAATACAAAACATGAGCAAATTTTGAAGAGACAAATTCACCCCAAATCGCTGTTAGAAACGCCACATTTCCCTAAACCCAACAAAATAACCTAAAATGTTGGCTCAATAATTCTGTGGTTATTATAAGAGAAAAATTCCCTCCGGCGCCGGGGATCGACCCCGGGTCCTTGGTTCTACGTACAAAGCGCTCTAACCACTCCGCTACGCCAGTTCAATCCAGAGCACCGGATTGAATCCTCCTACTCTAATGTTTTTCCCTTTGTGGCCTTACTTTATGTTTGACATAATATGTTGACATACATTAAGTCACACAAAGAGCGCGCTCAATTGAGTGACTTAGTGACCGGGATTCCACAGTATATATATGTACTGTTGGGAGAAGAATCTTTTCTCCTCTAATAACCATTGTTACCATAACGAATAAATTCTGTTAGACTGAAAATTAATCTTTACGTCAATAATTCAGTGTTGTTTGGGTAAAGGGAGATAAGTCATAAAAATTAGTTTTGAGATAAATGAAAATTAAACTTGGAACCCTTATTACAAATAATTTTCTACACAAATAAAACATATCAACTGCCAGTATTCTTTTGAATTTTGCACACTCACTTGTATAATTTAACTTGTGTGTTCATCTGCACTCTCACTTTGATAGTGGAACATAGGTTAAGGGTTTTTGAGAGTAAAGTGCTTAGGAAAATATTTGGGGCTAAGAGGGATGAAGTTATATGAGAATGGAGAAAGTTACACAACACAGAACTGCACGCATTGTATTCTTCACCTGACATAATTAGGAACATTAAATCCAGACGTTTGAGATGGGCAGGGCATGTAGCACGTATGGGCGAATCCAGAAATGCATATAGAGTGTTAGTTGAGAGGCTGGAGGGAAAAAGACCTTTAGGGAGTCCGAGACGTAGATGGGAAGATAATATTAAAATGGATATGAGGGAGGTGGGATATGATGATAGAGAATGGATTAATCTTGCACAGAATAGGGACCAATGGCGGGCTTATTTGAGGGTGGAGAGTAAGTAAATGTTCATCTGGGGAACAAAATTCCATCTACACAAAAAGAAGGTTTATTCCCCTTTACCCGAACACCACAAAATTGTAACTTTCACTGGCGTTTCATGTAGACATAGTAAGGAATAAAAATAATACTTACCAGCTTACTGAAGTAAGTTCAGACACCTGTTGCAAGAGAAAGTTTGCTGCACAAGAAATTCACTGAAAAATGTAAACAACACAACTGGAGTACAACCAACTGTCGAACCACAAAATCCAATCTGAAATTATCATATATCTGAATCAGACATTAGTAACTTGTTTCATTGAAACAAATGTGAGTTGGCGCCATTTTTTTTCGTGATATGAGACAAAATAAAAAATTAGTGCTTTCAGGAAGTTACATGTCATCATTTTTACCTCAAATAAATTAATACAATAATTGCAAACAAGCAAAAAAAAATAGCACTCTAGAAAGACTGGTATAATTTCAATGTATTTTTGCACTAATACATTATTATCACTAAAAATATTAGCCGAGTCTCCCTACCCGTTAAAAATGTATTGTCTTCATATGAGCTAAAATCCATGTACATACGAGGACAAAATGGGACGTTACTCTCAGCCAAGGAAAGTGCTCGCAGTTGTACGTGATTTTTCTCGATCTGTAGCAAAGTGAAAACCTCAAAAACTTGTACCAAACATATTCGGGTATTTTATTTTATTTTATTAGGTTATTTTACGACGCTGTATCAACATCTAGGTTATTTAGCGTCTGAATGATATGAAGGTGATAACGCCGGTGAAATGAGTCCGGGATCCAGCACCGAAAGTTACCCAGCATTTGCTCGTATTGGGTTGAGGGAAAACCCCGGAAAAAACCTCAACCAGGTAACTTGCCCCGACCGGGATTCGAACCCGGGCCACCTGGTTTCGCAGCCAGACGCGCTGACCGTTACTCCACAGGTGTGGACTATTCGGGTATAATGGTTAAGTACTGCGTGTTCAGTTCAAAGTGTGTCATGGCTCGCCGTATGTCGTCATGTGGCTAGCCGATGAGCCTACAGAATTCAATCTTCCTACATCTCCGCAAAGGCGTATAACCCATATGCAAGAGAAGTTGCCTAGCAAGTACGGCGTTCATTCTGAAGAGTACGTACCGATACGTACGGTAACGCCGGTAGTGGCAGGAATGTGAACTGTTTGGAAATACTGTACTTACTGTCGGGATATGGGGAGAGGGTTAAGACGATTACTTACGTATTTGTTGACATTAACTTCGACGGTCAACATGGACACGGAGCATTTGATTTGTCTTGTGGAATGTTCACAATGAAAATTAAACATAACCGTAACACAAACACAGAAGTTTGCGCCCAGGCTGCCAAATGGGATCATTCGCAATGATTCACATAAACATTGACATAAACATTGCCGTTAGACGTTAACATGTAAGTCTGCAAACTCCAAACTTTCATGCTTATGCTTACGTGATTTTCAAACAGAACACAATCGTGGAGCGCTGATGTATACGACAGAATAATGAGAAAATGGCGTCTTTGTTATGTTTCCATGGTTACCAAGTATCTTAGTGGGTATGTTTATGTTCCCATCGTGCATGTTCTTGATTTTACCGTTACGTTTACATTTTTAAGTTAACGCTTACGTTATGTTTAATTTTGTGACTGAGCCTATATCCCCCGTACGACTTGCCCGTGCAAAACACAGCTCGAAAGAGGTTATGGTAGCACACAGACTTTACAGACCGCCATCTGTTGCTACGACGTTCAAGTTATACCGTACACGTTCTCAACTTCAGATTGAACGCCTTGATTAATAGGCAACTTCTGTGACATAAAAGCTTAAACTCGCTTCAAATCGTTGACTCACAACAGTGACGTCATGACACACTTTGAAATGAACACCCAGTAGAAGTCTCCTACTCACTGCATACGCTCTGTTATGTTTCTGTATCTACTACAGCTTTCCTTCATGTTGATAAGAATTTTTCTCTCAGGTGTTGTGATTGTTGCTCTACTAAATTCAGGCTACATGCCTCATAATTATGAGGGCAACAATAGAGTTCATGCATTCGTATGCGACTGTGTCTGTCTGTCTGTTTGTCCGTCCGTCTGTTGCAGTGAACAAAGGGCTGGCATGAACATCGATATGTTTGATCATGGCCGTGCCTTGAGGGCAGTATTACCGACACTAGGGTTGTAGCAGGGGGTTGCGGGGTGGGGAGTGAAGAGGCCATGCATGCGGACACAACAGTGTAGGGCCTGTGTCAAAAACCCCTTTTATACGGGGGGGAATATCAAACACAGTCGTGTATAGGTTATAGCTTTGATGGAGGATCACGTAACAGGCAATGACTGATCTAAATAGGGAAAAATATGCGAAATATCAGTGCCACAATGCAACCTTGCTGAGGAATGTTAAAGCGTGAAATGTTCTAACGTCTGGATTTAAACAAAAGCAGATCGCAGTGCGTGTGCGGCGTGCACGCATGGCCAAGTTCCGTCAATATCCTCGGTTAATGTGGCATGGCGTGTCCAGTGTAGACGGCCAGATCTTCGCAACCGAGCTGACCTTCATTCTCCTCCTTATCATTATCATCATAATCATCAGCACAATCTCAGTCGTGCTCATGTTCGTTGTCATTGCCATCTTCTCTTACTGTCACAGTTTTCACAACTATATCTTCATCTTTCTTGTTAAAATTAATGCCATTTATCTTCTCATATTTATCGTAATTTTCGTCATAATGTTTATCATCATCTACGTCATTATTACCCTTATCTCGGTAATAATTAAGGAGCAGATTCCTATGTAATTAAATATTCTTTTTGCGTGTGATAAAACACAATTAACAAAGTTAAAAATTCCGAACATGAAGTTTCAAGTTTAAAACCCGAATTTTATTTCACATAAAAACACATATTTTCACAAAATAGTAATATACGTTACAAGAGCGGTATGTTGACGTTTTCATGGTCGAGGAAAAGATTGAAAAAGCGAAACGTAGTTGAGCTTTTTTAATTTCCGAGAACATGAAAACAAACATACCGCTCGTGTATCGTACATTATTTTGTGCGAAGATCGTTTATTACATACCTGAAAGACGAATTTCTAATTAGTTGCAATGAAATCTCCATCTTGGTTTCTGTTTAATGACGGCAACTTCGGAAAACCAAAATATATTTCTTCAACATTGTTGCTATAAAATATTTTCTGTGTTTACTATACTCCAGCAGGCCGTGATATAAGTCTGTCTTTCCCCCCCCCCCAGTCTATAAATGCGAACTTAAAACAAACGGTAAGGTTATGTAATGATTTATTTTTCATTTTAATATTTTAACAATATTATTTATATAACATATTGCAGTAATAACATCGGCATCTGGAATCTTGTTGATTTTTTCACGGCTTCCTTAATGTTACTTGTATCAGGAATGCAATAAGTTTCGTGGAGTAGTAGACTTTACTTAATTTTTGCAAATATTTAAAAATAATAATTAACATTGCAATTTATGTGAAATTGCAGTGGTAAGTTTCCAATTTATAATTATTACTATGTTAAACGTCTCTAAAAATAATATGTTAAAAGCCTAAAGCAGTAAAATGAATGTCGCGCTTAAGCGGTAAGAAGAGGGAAATTGTTATGTGTGTTACGTTGGGAATACTGAATGTGGTATTTCACACTTACCGCGTATTGGTTCTGTGCGGAAAACAAGCAAATACGCACGTTCTCGCACAAAGTTATATAAATACATATTTTCAGGAAATCTATTATAAACACATAAATCTTGGAGTTTTTTTACTTAACTAATTTTTTTACAAGAACTTTTAAACATTTTAAAACTAAATCAATTATATTACTCAGAAGTAAGAATTCTTGGTTGCTTCGTGTTTCTAAGCGCTGTGTGGTGTATCCGTGATCCATTTTTGTAATAGTATCGCCTCAAGTTCTGAGAACTGCTAGGCAGCATATCAGTGTTATTATTAGAGAATAAATTAACATGGACAAGGAGGAGAGATCTTGCAACACATAATTAGGAATGTTTATTGTTGCTGAAGATGATTTCATTCCACGCTTTGTTTGTGAAACACAACAGATAAGAGCTCGGGTATGAACTTTTTTTTTATCCAATGCCACCAGGTTGTCTTTTCGACATTTCTGGTCTTCTCTCCTGGCCGTGGCTTAGTTGTAACCCACTTCTGAGGTTGGGGAGCCTGGAAGGCGGAGTTACATTACCCCGATGATGTGATAGGATGATTATGACAATGTGGTGGCAGGAGAACATTATTTAATTTAAAGAAATCACTCCCCTCTCGCTCATGTCTATCAAGTAAGGCAATATATCTTCTTGTGATTCCTTGTTACCGGGCTTCATAAATCGATATCCTTCAAGATATACTGAAAGATGGTTGTTTAAAAAACAATTTAGCTTTCCTATTAGCAAATCTAAGCTTTTTGTGTGACACCATAAAAAAACTCGAAACATCCAAAAACCTGTTGTCTGAAACAGGGAGGTGCGTGCCGTGGAAATTAAACTAGACTCGCTACCAGGTTCAGAAGTACAAGTACTAAGGGACAAATTCCAGAATGTGTTTGGGAAAAACGGTGGATATAAAAAAAAAATGTGTAAAGTTGCTCAAGTATTGGAGGATGTGCCTGTAGGTGAAATTGACTGTGTTGTGTTTGTGACATTCCTCTCTTTAAATATGCACGTCTGACGTCCTGTGATGTGGAAAGATCGTTTTCACAGTATAAGTCGTCGTTCAGAGATAATCGGCATGCATTTGTGATGGAGAATTTGGAGATGACCTTTCTTGTTCACTGCAATTCTAGGCCAACTACTAGCACTCAAGTGTGGTTGGTGAGTACCTAGTAACATTTTTTTTTCAAGCTAAGTAAGGTATCTTTGTCATATTAAGAAAAAAAATATTTTTTTTTTATCTTTAGCAAATATTTTCATACTTTCTAGCACATAAAAAATAAATATATTTAAATTTTTAGCACATAAAAATCCGCTCCCTAGTAATAATTAGAGCCTGGATGTTAAGGAATTTATAATAGATAAAATAGGCAAGAAAAAAAGGCAATAAAAACGTAAGAAAAGGCACAATAATCTTTGAAAAAGGCATTATAAATTTAAAAAAGGCGTAATATATTTTTGCAATAAATTTAAATCATGTCAAAGTAACTCAGATATTTCCTTCGTAGATGACACATGTTGACTTATAAAATACTTTTGTGCGAGATCGTGCGTATTTGCTTGTTTTCCGCACAGAACCAATACGCGGTAAGTGTGAAATACCACATTCAGTATTCCCAACGTAACACACATAACAATTTCCCTCTTCTTACCGCTTAAGCGCGACATTCATTTTACTGCTTTAGGCTTTTAACATATTATTTTTAGAGACGTTTAACATAGTAATAATTATAAACTGGAACCTTACCACTGCAATTTCACCTAAATTGCAATGTTAATTATTGTTTTTAAATATTTGCAAAAATTAAGTAAAGTCTACTACTCCACTAAACTTATTGCATTCCTGATACAAGTAACATTAAGGAAGCCGTGAAAAAACCAACAAGATTCCAGATGCCGATGTTATTGCTGCAATATGTTATATAAGTAATATTGTTAAAATATTAAAATGAAAAATAAATTATTACATAACCTTACCGTTTGTTTTTAAGTTCGCATTTATAGACTGGGGGGGAAAAAAAGACAGACGTATATCACGGCCTGCTGGAGTATAGTAAACACAGAAAACATTTTATAGCAACAATGTTGAAGAAAGATATTTTGGATTTCCGAAGTTGCCGTCATTAAACAGAAACCAAGATGGAGATTTCTTTGCAACTAATTAGAAATTCGTCTTTGAGGTATGTAATAAACGATCTTCGTACAAAATAATGTACGATACACGAGCGGTATGTTTGTTTTCATGTTCTCGATAATTAAAAAAGCTCAACTACGTTTCGCTTTTTCAATATTTTCCTCGAACATGAAAACGTCAACATGCCGCTCTTGTAACGTATATTACTATTTTTCGTGATTAATTGTCTTTTCACAAACCTTACATAACAAAACTGTTCCATCGGTTGAAAACACATGGGCACCAATTCACTACCGTAAGCATGAAGTTTACTTTTCAATGGTTTACTGAATTTAGGCATTCTAGCTAACCGATCTTATACCTTCTGTCACCCGACAATAGCTGACTGTTCCTCACTCAAATTTCTTTCTCCTACAATAATAAACACGTGTAGCACAAAATTGTAACAGTAAGATTTGAAAATATGAAAGCAAACAATTGGAAATGCTACGTGACAACTTCTATGAGAACGAGCTTACTTACTTACTTACTTACTTACAAATGGCTTTTAAGGAACCCGAAGGTTCATTGCCGCCCTCACATAAGCCCGCCAGCGGTCCCTATCCTGAGCAAGATTAATCCAGTCTCTATCATCATACCCCACCTCCCTCAAATCTATTTTAATATTATCCTCCCATCTACGTCTCGGCCTCCCTAAAGGTCTTTTTCCCTCCGGTCTCCCAACTAACACTCTATATGCATTTCTGGATTCGCCCATACGTGATACATGCCCTGCCCATCTCAAACGTCTGGATTTTAAGTTCCTAATTATGTCAGGTGAAGAATACAATGCGTGCAGTTCTGTGTTGTGTAACTTTCTCCATTCTCCTGTAACTTCATCCCGCTTAGCCTCAAATATTTTCCTAAGCACCTTATTCTCAAACAACCTAAACCTATGTTCCTCTCTCAGAGTGAGAGTACAAGTTTCACAACCATAAAGAACAACCGGTAATATATCTGTTTTATAAATTCTAACTTTCAGATTTTTGGACAGCAGACTGGATGATAAGAGCTTCTCAACCGAATAATAACAGGCATTTCCCATATTTATTCTGCGTTTAATTTCCTCCCGAGATGAGAACGAGCTTAATATTTAAAATTATAAAGCTGATTGTTGGTATCGTGAAGACATGACAATATTATATATTTTGTAACTGTGGATTATCGATCATTATTCATATTACACGAATAGTATTAAAGCACGATTATTAGCAGATTAAGCACCGAAATAAATTACTTTTATTTACTATTGCTAGTAAAGTTAGTCATTGTTTCAAATATTTAAATTTCGTACACATTACATTACAATTAATTATAAAACTGCAAATAAACAAGAAATATTGCTTTAAAATGACAAAAAGGGCATTTATTAGTAAGAAACTCCCTTAAAAAGGCAAAATAAAAATTGGCCCTATCACTTTTTGATTTACCCCAAATCAATAGTGACTAGTGAAGAAGCTGTTACCGAAATCTTCAAATCCGAAATTATTACAATAAATGTCTGCATCAGACTCGAAATTAAATTCTAAGCACATATCTAACTCTTGCAACGTTATATCAATTGGTAATACCAACAAAACAAACTGAAAATGCAAGTGTGTCTAACAAACACATTGTAGGTTCAGGGTTAAAGTACGAAATTACTACAATTCAGGGCTAGGACATGGAAAGTAATTCATTGTACTATTTACGTAAAGTACAAAATCCCTTTCTTTAATTCGGCTTATAAATTTAAACCATTTTTGTGAGCTTGGCTAAATATGATGAAAAATATCAGGTTTTACTCTACATAATACAAAATTGTTGTCAAATATTATAAACAATATCCTGGGTAACGTGAGTGTGGCTTGTTTGAAAGCTTACCCATGAATACAAGTTAAATTCCCGGAATTTGTCAGAGAGCCCTGAAATGTATTTAATACACAGTCTATATTATCTGGGATGTACAACCGTTGCAGGCATGGATACTTCCATGAAATGTAAGTGAACGGGAGGTTGAAAGCTGTCTGCATCCGAAATTTAGTCCAACCAAAAGCAGGTGTAATTACAATAAGCAACCAAAAAAGCTCTTTTAGTTTAATATTTTAGCAGTAGCAGTATAAGCAGTAATAGTAGTTAAGGTGGTGGTGGTGGTAGTGGTATTAGCAGTAGCGGTAGTAGCAGTAGTAATAGCGGTGGTAGTAGTAGTAGTGGTATTAGTAGTAGTAGTAGTAGTAGTAGTAGTAGTAGTAGTAGTAGTAGTAGTAGTAGTAGTGGTGGTGGTGGTGGTGGTGGTGGTGGTGGTGGTGGTATTAGTAGTGGTGGTGGTGGTATTAGTAGTGGTGGTGGTGGCATTAGTAGTGGTGGTGGTGGTGGTATTAGTAGTGGTGGTGGTGGTGGTGGTGGTGGTGGTGGTGGTGGTGGTATTAGTAGTGGTGGTGGTGGTGGTGGTATTAGTAGTAGTAGTGGTGGTGGTGGTATTAGTAGTAGTAGTGGTGGTAGTGGTGGTGGTATTAGTAGTAGTAGTGGTATTAGTAGTAGTAGTTGTAGTAGTAGTAGTGGTATTAGTTGTAGTAGTAGTGGTGGTATTAGTAGTAGTAGTGGTGGTATTAGTAGTAGTAGTGGTGGTATTAGTAGTAGTAGTGGTAGTAGTAGTAGTGGTGGTATTAGTAGTAGTAGTGGTGGTATTAGTAGTAGTGGTGGTATTAGTAGTGGTAGTGGTAGTAGTAGTAGTAGTAGTAGTAGTAGTAGTGGTATTAGTAGTAGTAGTAGTGGTGGTGGTGGTGGTGGTGGTGGTGGTGGTGGTATTAGTAGTAGTAGTAGTAGTAGTAATAGTAGTGGTGGTGGTGGTATTAGTAGTAGTGGTGGTGGTATTAGTAGTAGTGGTGGTGATATTAGTAGTAGTAGTAGTAGTAGTGGTGGTGGTATTAGTAGTAGTAGTGGAGGTGGTAGTAGTAGTAGTAGTAGTAGTAGTAGTAGTAGTAGTAGTAGTAGTAGTAGTAGTAGTAGTAGTAGTAGTAGTAGTAGTAGTAGTAGTAGTAGTAGTAGTAGTAGTAGTAGTAGTAGATCCAGAAATGCATATAGTGTTAGTTGGGAGGCCGGAGGGAAAAAGGCCTTTGGGGAGACGGAAACGTAGGTGGGAGGATAATATTAAAATGGATTTGAGGGGTGTAGGATATGATAGTATGGACTGGATTAATCTTGCACAGGATAGGAACCGATGGCGGGCTTATTTGAGGGCGGGTTCCTTAAAAGCCAATTGTAATTAAGTAAGTAAGTAGTAAATCCAATCACACGGCTAGACTTAGACTTTAAGAATGTGTGCAACGGAATGGGTCCACCTGCGGGATGTAGTGTTCAGAAGATAAGAATTTCATGAGGTACAGCTAAATGCTGTTGTGTATACTTTAAATGTAAAGCGAAAGTTTCGTTTCAAAGTAATCAGTGCAATAATTATTAAAGCTTCAAAATCGCCCGGTTCATTGGCTCACCCTGTACAATGAAACGATAAAAAAAATGCCTCAAATCCGTGACAAATCCTTGTGCATTATAACTTGTATCGGTAACCAGGCCTTTCTCCTTTAAAGTATACAACCGGTGTGCAAACTTCGAAAAGGGCTTGACCTGGCGCTGTGGAAATTTCCCCTGTTAGTTTCGCCGGGGCTTGAACTCCAGTCTCCTGCGCACAAAGCCGACACTCCAGCTAGCGGGTTGCACAATGTTTAATTATACAGAAGCTTTCAATATTTGCAGCTCTGTGTTTAATTTAATAACACGTTGCACTTGACTCTAGCCGATTAGGTCTCTCAGTATGTAAATTTAATCGTCCATAATGCTAGCTAAAACTAATGGATAAAACAATTGCAGCACTGTTCTCCCATTAGCCACCATATTTATATTTCATTAGTTCTGTATATGATTACATTTGGAATTAAAATATTTACTTTGTTATAATACAATGTTACGTCTAGGTCTTCATTAATTTACATGCAGTCCAGAAAAATATCTTCTACTAAAATAGTGAATATATTTGTCTAGTGTTACTATAGCGACGGTTGGATGAAAGGTTAGATGATTTAAACATGGCGTAGTACATTGAATTTAAGGGGCAAGTACACCATTGCCATGAAAAATTTTAGTGAAATTCATTTTTTTATATCTCAGCAACTACAGGGACATCATTTTATTTTTACTAACATTTTTAATATTAACCTGTCTATACCTTCAGAGAACCGGAAACACCGCTTGCTCCCCCCTCCAAGACTGCAGTTCGATGATACTGGAGTAAAACACAAATCACTCTACTAGGTATAGGATGGAAGAAAAGTAGTTCATACATTTACGTAAACTACGAAATATCCCGATTTTGAGTTTGATAATTTTCATTAGGTTTTCTTTAATCAAAGTACAGTATGGTATTAAGAATAAGTGTTTTTACTCACGAAGTGAGTTATCCATGCGAACGTATTCATTATGCAGTGTATACTGTCTACATCACATTAGCGTACAATATAGAGAAAGAAGTTAAATTGAAAAATAATCATAATATGAATGTTTAAACACAATTTTGAAAATGGTGGCCGTTCATTTCGATACAGGCTTCAGTTCTTTTGTGCATATTATCGCACTATAGAATATTGCATCTAATTCCAATTGCCAGTTTCGTCCTTCGTACTAGTAACTCATGTTGAAATAATTCTGTACCTACTCTACGTACTGTAAATTCAATCTTCACTTCTGCCCGACCCGAAAATATAAAATTATTCAGACATGCTATCTACTGTCCGTCCAAGTGGTTATGCCGCAGGATTGTAGAAAGGGAGGAAATCACGTGACAGTTAATTACTTAACGAGGCCCTTTTATTTAAGTTAAATTAAACAGCTGTATAATATTACGTAAACGTTCAATTCCTAAGAGAAATTAATGTTTACAGAAAAGAGTTAAGACAGCCCAGCTTTTACAGAGGGGCGAGCAGAAGCAGGTGGGGGAAATCGGGATGCGACGTAGGCAAACGGACAGTACCTGTGCGAAAATATGATTCAATATTGAAAGCTCTTTCGTCACTGGAAAACGCGAACATATTTCTGGAACGTACTATACTCAGTAACTCAGTACTGCTTACTATCTGCGGTCTTTGTTCTGTGTGGAGTTGGAACTTCCTTAGTAGAAGGGGTGGGAGTGAAGTACATTCAAAAACTCAGGTACAATAAAAATTGAAGTAAAAATAAAATGATGTCCCTGTATAAAAGCTAAATGAACAAATTTTTCATGCTTACCTACATACATTACAACACTATCAGAATATTAAAATAGCTAATAAATTGCCTGTAAAAATAATAACAAATTTTCATGTAGCCTATAAGATGAAACATTGTAATAAATATAAATAGATCACTTTCTTAATTAATAACAGTGCATATCTCCAATAAATGATTTCTTAGCATCGCCACAGATACACTTGATTGTACTTGTCACTATCTCTGTCACTAGAGAGTTCTTGAAATTTATATTTTCCCCGCCATTCATAAAATATTTCGATATGATGCCTCTTGCACAAAAGGGCAGATCTATAACTGAAACTTGATTAATATATTTCAGTATTATTTGTATTTATCCTGGTCATAATGAACAGTTTGACTCGTAGACATTTTGTTTTTGCAGCTTTAACTTCCCATGATTGTACGAGAAGATTCGAAGAGAACGGCAGTTACGTAGACTTTCAGCTCCCCACTACTACCATTAATGCACAACACAATGTCAATACGGCGGTTGCTGTCGTCTGCGATACAACGAACTTTTCTGTTGATTTTCGAGTTCGTCATTTTTTCCTGGTTATTATTTGCTTATTTAAGTTGTGTTAACTCTCGTTAAGTGGTTTTATATTTTATTTTATCCGTCTTAGTATTTATTTTATTATTGTAAATATTTTTGTTTTATTATTATTATTATTATTATGATTATTATTATTATTATTATTAATTTGTATCATCTCCGTCACGGTTATTCTATTATTATTATTATTATTATTATTATTATTATTATTATTATTATTATTTATTATTATTATTATTATTATTATTATTATTATGATATTGATTGTGAGTCTGTCATAAACAATATCAGCCTTCGTATTCCTACAAAAGGTTTAAGATTTCAAAAATTTTTTATAACCGAAATTCAAAATCACTTTCTCCAGCCTGTAGATGCATAAAATATGCCAATTTGCATGGGCACAATTAAGATACTTTTAAGGTTTAGTTTCGTTTTGATTATTAGTTTTTACTGTTTGTACCCAGTTTTATTTATGTATGTTTTTGTTATTTAAGATATTATTTATTTTTGTTTTGCACCTTTGTATCTTCTGTTTGTGTATTAACTATATTTGGCCTCTGGCTGTTGTTCATATTAATAATAAATAAATAAATAATAAATAAATTATTATTATTATTATTATTATTTCTATCATCAACATTATTATTAATATCTGTAAAATTTATGTAGACTACTGGACTGTACCGAGCACGAACATATGCTCATTTTGGGTATCAATTCATATGTATCATTTCAAATGTAAATTGTGAATAAATTACAATTAGAAAAAAAAAAAAATTTTTTATAACTGTAAAGCATTTACATGATGAAATATAGGCCTACAGTTAATTAAATATCTGAATGGTTCTTTTACAGAAATATTTGAAGTTGAAGAAAATGAAATATAAAAGTGGCTTTCAATAAAATTCTTTACTTTCCTTCTCTGCTTCACACTACCTAGAAGTGGTAAACTTTTGAAGCGTGGTTTTGTGCCACTGTGAGGTAACTCTCCCTCCTAGACACAGGCTACATTTGTTTTGTCTAGGATGGGAGGTCCCACGGGTCTTGCACTTTATACCTCCGTACAAGAGGCAGCTCTTTCCGAATGCCATCGATTCGTTCGACTCTCACAATAGAGAGATGCCAGCGACTGCTTGTTTGTGAGTTCGGTGAACTGGAAATGCTTCACAACCTCTTAGCTATGTTTTAATTAACCTAACTAGCTATTTGGATTACTTTTTACCCATTCCTGTTACTGTTCCAAAGAAAATGTCTCGGGTTTTAAAGGAATCCGAACAATGACTTATGTTACTACAAACTGCAATAGCTCCGGGTTCGGTTTCCTGCGAAGAAATTTCCTTTATGTTGTCTTTACGGTGGATTTGTGTCGTTGGTTCCAAGGGTCTAAGGTTCTAAGCCTGGTTTTCTATGGCAGTTATAAAAAACTGTAGGACTCTTTCGTAGTAAATAAAAGTAAATCATGTTTTTAAATCGCAACTACCATTTTGTTGTGGGTGTGAAACTTTTCATATTATTTCTTCTAATAGAATAATTCTGTGGTGTTCGGGTAAAGGGGTATGTCACTTTTTTTGTGCAGATGGAATTTTCTTCCCCAGATGAACACACAAGTTATACAACTGGGTGTGCAAAAATCAAAGAATACTAGCAGTTGATGTGTTTTATTTGTGTGGAAAATTATTTGCAATAAGAGTTCCAAGTTTAATTTTCACTTATATCCTAACTCATTTTTATGACTTATCTCCCTTTACCCAAACACCACAGAATTATTATCAATAAAATTACTTATTTATTTAATCTGACAGAATTAAGGCCATAAGGTCTTCTCTTCCATCCCGCCAGATGGCACATATAAATACAAAAAGAAATACAGACGCTGATGAAAATAATAAAAATTAAATTAAAGCCTTAAAGAGGGTCAACAGCGTCAAAAGAACGCTATAGAGCTCTCATCGAGCTAATACAAGAAAAAAAGGAAGAAAAACAGAGATAGCAACGATGATAGTGATAAATAATAATAATAATAATAATAATAATAATAATAAATACATGACATATTAATTGTCTATTTTACAACAGCATAGTTACAATATTTACTATATGTCATGGGTTAAGCCGAAGTTGCGCAACCTGACAGTGTTCAACAAGCAATTCCATGAACTAGAATGTGATTCTTTAATTTAAATTTGAATTTTGATATTGTCCGACAGTCTCTGACATGGTCAGGGAAAGAGTTCCAGAGACGTGGAATAGATATGCTGAAAGATGATGAGTAGAAAGATGTTCTGTGCAGAGGAGGTACGTGTTCCGGGTTCGAGGTAGTGAAAGGTAAACAAAACGAGATGCTAGGTAAGAGGGTATGGAGGTGTGGATGATTTTAAATAGTAATAAGAGAGAGTTGAAGAATCTTCTTTCTTTAAGTGGACTCCAAGACAACAATTCTAGTGACGGTGTTACATGATCGAATTTTCTAGTGTTACAAACGAAACGAACGCAGATATTGTGAACACACTGTAGTCTATTTAGATTCGTGAATAGAGAATCGCAATAATCGAAGTGGGGCATCACTAAAGTTTGGATCAGGTTCTTTTAAAGGCTGAGAGGTAAAACGTTGGTTAAGTGCCTGAGGGAATGAATTATGGAAAAAGTTTTCTTACATATGTAGGTCACTTGACTTTGAAAATTTAAATTTGAATCTAAATATACTCCTAATTTTTTGTTTTTACTGTCTTACTATATGTAATTGTGGTATTATTTATTTTTGTATTTGATACAGTGGCTAGATCTGTTTTGTTTAATACTCGTTGCTAGCCCATTATTATAGCTTGTCTTTTGTCTGGATTTAGCCTGAGTCCAAATTTTTGTACCCATTGAGCTACAGGTGCTAGATCTTCATTAATTCTGATCTGTACAAGTTCGGGAATGAATGTAAAGTTGTAAGTCATCAGCGTATAGGTGGTGTTTAGAATATTTTGAGATCTTTGTTATGTCCTTTATATACAGCGTAAAAAGTAATGGCCCAAGAACCGAACCCTGAGGGATTCCGGCCTTTACGGTACGCCAATTAGAAGAATGACCACCGGCTCATCCACATTGTTGGCGTTCGCGAAGGTAGGAATCGAACCAAGCTACGGCACTGTTAGAAAGATTGTAGTTTTTGAGTTTAAAATTGGATACACCTTTAGCGTAGAAAGTTATATGGTAACAGGCTATCTTGATTATAAATTTAATTAACTATTAAATCAATTTTATAATTCTGACTAACCGTATTACAATATAGCATAGTATTTAATAGCTTCTTAAATAGAGTATAAACAGAACTAATTTCTTATCTTTCTGTTTTCTCACTGTTCTCTTTATTCGGCCTTCTATGCCTCCTCTTAGTTCGCCGCCCGTTCCAGGTAGCACCCTGGAATTCCCCATCCTGGCGTAACTTTGAAACGTAATGAAATCCCTCAGATTCTGAATATGAAACCAGAACCCTTCACCCGGTAAATCCGTTGCTGTAAAATTAGGGAGTTGTATGGCCATCTGTTGCAAGGTTATTACATGACACACGCACATCTTTGAGTGACGTAAACACAAGGATATTAGGTGTAGTGTGGCTCGGACGAAGGTGGAGGTGCACGTCTCTTTGAGAAAGCGCCACGAAACCGCTACAAGTATATTTCCTCCATTCTCTGAACTAAATTTGTTGTCTTTTTAAATCTTCTCCTTCTTGTTATCGTGTCCTTTTTTCATATACTTTTTCCATTCCTCTTACAGGTTTCATCTCACTTTCTTACCTAGCTTTTTGTTGCTTTTGTCTCGGTCTTCCGTCATTTTTCTTGCCGCTTTCTATCCTTGTGTATTTTAATTCATAGAGTAGCAATATTACATCTTACATTTTCTTGTCTCTTTCAGACTTCACCTCTGTCACTTTAAATTGATGAATGAATAAATAAATAAATAAATAAATAAATAAATAAATAAATAAATAAATAAATAAATAAATAAATAAATAAATAAATAAATAAATAAATAAATAAATAAATAGGGTAATAAACTAATAAATGAATAAATAAATGAATAAATGGATGAATAAATGAATGAATAAATAAATAAATAATGAAATAAATGAATAAATCAATAAATGAATAAATAAATAGGGTAATAGACTAATAGATAGGTAAATAAATAAATAAATAAATAAATAAGGCAATAGACTAATAGATAGTTAAATAAATAAATAAATAAATAAATAAATAAATGAAATAGAGTAGGCAATAGATTAAAATAGATAGGTAAATAAATAAATAAATAAGGCAATAGACTAATAGATAGGTAAATAAATAAATAAATAAATAAATAAATAAATAAATAAATAAATAAATAAATAAATAAGGCAATAGACTAGTAGATAGGTAAATAAATAAATAAATAAATAAATAAATAAATAAATAAATAAATAGCAATAGACTAATAGATAGGTAAATAAATAAATAAATAAATAGACTAATAGATAAATAAATAGGGTAATAGAGTAATAGAATACTAGATAAATAAATAAATAAAATAATAAATGAATAAATAAATAAATAGGATAATAGACTAATAGATAGGTAAATAAATAAATAATAGACTAATAGATAAATGAATAAATAAATAAATAGGGTAATAACTGATAGGTAAATAAATAAATAAATAAATAGGGTAATAGACTAATAGACAAATAGATAAATAAATAAATAAGGTAATAGACTAATGGATAAATAAATAAATAAATAGAGTAAAATAAATTAATAGATAAAAATAAGTAAATAAATAAACATACAGGCAGGAAAACAAAGAAAGAAATGAGAAACAAATATATATGATTCTCTTCCCTCATAGGACCTTTCACTGTCTCAGATCCCCGTGAATGGAATTCTCTACCTCAGGAGATTAGGGCCTGCCAACAATAACCACTTTCAAGAAAAGGCTAAACGATTTCTTAAGGCGCAGTCAAATTGAAGTTATAATTGTGATCGAGCTTAATAATTTAATTTAATTTAGATATGACTATCATTATTATACATTATTAAATTATTATTATTATTATTATTACATAATATTTATTGGTGATTGTGAAAAGAAAAGAATTGTCATTGTAATATTAATTATGTATTATATTGTCTTGTATTTGTAGTAATTGTAAATGAATTGTATTGTATTGTATTGTATTGTATTGTATTGTAAATTATGTTATATTCATAGCACTGTAGAATTTTTATCACACTGGTTGAGTGGAAGAGAAGGCCGAATGGCCGTAACTCTGTCAGTTAAAATAAACCATTATTATTATTATTATTATTATTATTATTATTATTATTATTATTATTACTTCTTTTCTATCTTTTATTTCTTCGCTTTTCCTGCCTTCCTTCTCTTTGTCGCATTGTGCCAATTTCGTTCCTTTCAGTTCACTATCTCTACGTCACCCTCTATGTCTCTCATTTCTTACTCTTCTCTAGAATTTATATTTCCTTTTACTCATTTCACCTTTCCGTATGTGAAATTCTTACTACAACTATTCCTACAAAATATATCAATTTTTAACTTCCTGTTTGTTTCTTCTTCATTTACTTGACAACCTGCATCACCTTCTGCTATCTCTTAACTTCCCTCTTTACCTCTCTCCCTGATTTGTTCTTTCTTTTGTCTGTTCTCCTTCTTCTCCCTCTCTTTACGCTTTTCTCTTTCTTGACTGTGTATCTCCTACCTTCTCCTCTCTACTACATTTTTTTCCGTTATTCCCACCTTTGCCAAACCTCTTAGATTTTCTTCTCGACTTATTCATCAATAAATCGTCTCCATTTCTCTCTAATCTCTCATTCTGCATCTCATCTCTCTCTTTATGTTCTAGTGTTATTGTATATCCTCTGTTCTCCTCTTGTCCCTCTCTCGTCCTCATTCATCTCTTATTTGTCTTTCCGAACTCATTCTCTTGTACCTGTCATATCCCATTTCTTCTCTTGTTTCTGTCATATCCCATTTCTTCTCTTGTTTCTGTCATATCCCTTTTCTTCTCTTGTTTCTGTCATATCCCTTTTCTTCTCTTGTTTCTGTCATATCCCTTTTCTTCTCTCTTTCTGTCATGTCCCTTTTCTTCTCTTGTTTTTGTCATATCCCTTTTCTTCTCTTGTACCTGTCATATCCCTTTTCTTCTCTTGTTTCTGTCATATCCCTTTTCTTCTCTTGTACCTGTCATATCCCTTTTCTTCTCTTGTTTCTGTCATATCCCTTTTCTTCTCTTGTACCTGTCATATCCCTTTTCTTCTCTTGTTTCTGTCATATCCTCCTCTTCTGTTTTCTCCCTTCATTACTTTCTCTATTCTCTTATTCTATTACTACCTTTCCTTTCTCTGGTTTCTTTCAAATTCTCGTTTTTTCCCCTCTATTCTTTTCGTTCTATGTTCCCCATTGCTATTATCCCTTATTTTCTTTAGCACCAATTCCTGTGTTTCCTTCCTCTTATTACACGTTCTCTTTCCCCTTTAGAGTAGGCAGCCCGTTACATCACTTCTCCTTTCAAATCGATAGAAGACAGCGGACGACTTGCCTCTTACGTAATGCCCTCTTCTTCCTATTTACAATTTCATATCCACAACAAAACGAGTTTCTTTCTCCAAAATCCCTCCCACATTTTTCCACTTGAGGAGTTGAGCTACAGTTGCTTCGTTGGTCTCCTGGTTCGATCCCCGATATTACTACACATTTGTGCGTAGGCCTATGTCTAGAATCCATTTAGACTCTCTAATAATGCTACTGATGATAATGGTGATGATGACAGCTAAAACCAGTAAGAGAAAGATTATCTTTATTTCGGTATATAATAAATGTGCTTATCTTGGTATAACAGTATAAGAGTAAACTATAAACGGTATCATCATTGCAACGCCTGACACCCATTGTAATGTGAAACGTCTATTCGACCTTTACGAGAGAAAAAAAAATTAACGTTCTGACATGAAAAGTTTAGTCTGACGTCACTCGCGGTACCATGGAAACGGAGTATAAGATGCGTTTCGGGCCACGTGGCTCTTCACGCGGTGTGTCTCGCCCATTACATAATTGTATCGGATAGACGTGTAGCTGTCTTTGCGGAACAAGTGGCCAAAGGCATGCAGTCACATATTCAGTATTTCTCAGCCCCGAACTCTCTTGCAAGGACGGTTTTTTTCGAACCTTTTAATGTTTGTTCTTCCATTTCCCCTTTCCCTTCTCTCTCATTCAAACATTCGTTCTTTTGTTACTTCGTTCATTCTTTCTTTTACTTCATTCACTTTTTACTTACTTCTTCCGTTACTTCGTTCATTTATTACTTCG
This sequence comes from Periplaneta americana, assembly GCA_025594305.2. NCBI lineage: Eukaryota > Metazoa > Arthropoda > Insecta > Blattodea > Blattidae > Periplaneta > Periplaneta americana. Next base: position 200,524,697 of record JAJSOF020000003.1, on the reverse strand, counting down.
TTCACTCGTTACTTCGTTCATTTGTTAATTTTTACTTAGTTATTTCGTTACTTTGTTCATTCTTTACTTCGTTTTTTGTTACTTCGTTCATTCGTTACTTCCTTCTTTCGTTTCGTTACTTCGTTCTTTCGATACTTCGGTTTTTCGTCACTTTCGTTATTTCCTTCTTTCGTTACTTCGTTCTTTCGTTACTTTGTTCTTTCGTTATTTCGTTCTTTCGTTACTTTGTTCTTTCGTTATTTCGTTCATGCGTTAATTCGTTCTTTCGTTATTTCGTTCTTTCGTTACTTTGTTCTTTCGTTACTTCGTTCTTTCGTTATTTCGTTCATGCGTTACTTCGTTCATTCGTTACTTCGTTCATTCGTTACTTCCTTCTTTCGTTATTTCGTTCATTCGTTACTTCGTTTTCATTCGTTACTTCGTTCATTCGTTACTTCGTTCTTTCGTTACTTCGTTCATTCGTTACTTCGTTCTTTCGTTACTTCGTTCATTCGTTACTTTGTTCTTTCGTTACTTCGTTCTTTCGTTACTTTGTTCATTCGTTACTTCGTTCATTCGTTATTTTGTTCATTCGTTACTTCCTTCTTTCGTTATTTCGTTCATGCGTTACTTCGTTCATTCGTTACTTCGTTCATTCGTTACTTCCTTCTTTCGTTATTTCGTTCATTCGTTACTTCGTTCATTCGTTACTTCGTTCATTCGTTACTTCGTTCTTTCGTTACTTCGTTCATTCGTTACTTTGTTTATTCGTTACTTCGTTCATTCGTTACTTTGTTCTTTCGTTACTTCGTTCTTTCGTTACTTTGTTCATTCGTTACTTCGTTCATTCGTTATTTTGTTCATTCGTTACTTCGTTCATTCATTACTTTGTTCATTCGTTACTTCGTTCATTCGTTACTTCGTTCATTCATTACTTCGTTCATTCGTTACTTCGTTCATTCGTTACTTCGTTCATTCGTTACTTTGTTCATTCATTTTTGTTCATTCATTACTTTGTTCATTCGTTACTTCGTTCATTCGTTATTTTGTTCATTCATTACTTTGTTCATTCATTACTTTGTTCATTCGTTACTTCGTTCATTCGTTACTTCGTTCATTCATTACTTTGTTCATTCATTACTTTGTTCATTCATTACTTTGTTCATTCGTTACTTCGTTCATTCGTTACTTTGTTCATTCGTTACTTCGTTCATTCGTTATTTTGTTCATTCATTACTTTGTTCATTCGTTACTTCGTTCATTCGTTACTTCGTTCATTCGTTATTTTGTTCATTCATTACTTTGTTCATTCGTTACTTTGTTCATTCGTTACTTCGTTCATTCGTTACTTCGTTCATTCGTTACTTCGTTCATTCATTACTTTGTTCATTCATTATTTTTGTTCATTCATTACTTTGTTCATTCGTTACTTGTTCATTCCAAAACATTTGTTCGTTACTTTGTTCTTTCGTTACTTTGTTCTTCGTTACTTCGTTCTTTCGTTACTTTGTTCATTCGTTACTTTGTTCATTCATTACTTTGTTCATTCGTTACTTCGTTCATTCGTTACTTTGTTCATTCGTTACTTTGTTCATTCATTACTTTGTTCATTCATTACTTTGTTCATTCATTACTTTGTTCATTCGTTCCTTCGTTCATTCGTTACTTCGTTCTTTCGTTACTTTGTTCATTCGTTACTTCGTTCATTCGTTATTTTGTTCATTCATTACTTTGTTCATTCGTTACTTCGTTCATTCGTTACTTTGTTCATTCATTACTTTGTTCTTCGTTACTTCGTTCATTCGTTACTTCGTTCATTCATTACTTCGTTCATTCGTTACTTTGTTCATTCATTACTTTGTTTTACTTCGTTCATTCGTTACTTCGTTCATTCGTTACTTTGTTCTTTCGTTACTTCGTTCATTCGTTACTTCGTTCATTTCGTTCATTCTTATTTTGTTCATTCTTCTTCGTTCATTCGTTACTTCATTCGTTACTTCGTTCATTCGTTACTTCGTTCATTCGTTACTTCGTTCATTCTTTCGTTACTTCTTCGTTCATTTCGTTCATTCGTTACTTCGTTCATTCGTTACTTTTCATTCGTTACATTCGTTCATTCGTTACTTCGTTCATTCGTTACTTTGTTCACTTCGTTACTTTGTTCATTCGTTACTTCGTTCATTCGTTACTTCGTTCATTCGTTACTTCGTTCATTCGTTACTTCGTTCATTCGTTACTTTGTTCATTCGTTACTTCGTTCATTCGTTACTTTGTTCATTCGTTACTTTGTTCATTCGTTATTACTTCGTTCATTCGTTACTTTGTTCATTCGTTACTTCGTTCATTCGTTACTTTTACTTTCATTCGTTACTTCGTTCATTCGTTACTTCGTTCTTTCGTTCTTCGTTCATTCGTTACTTTCGTTCTTTGTTCGTTACTTCGTTCATTCGTTACTTTTCATTCATTCGTTACTTCTTCGTTCTTTCGTTACTTCGTTCATTCGTTACTTCGTTCATTCGTTACTTCGTTCTTCGTTACTTTGTTCATTCGTTACTTTGTTCATTTTCATTTCGTTACTTCGTTCATTCGTTACTTCGTTCATTCGTTACTTTTCATTCGTTTCATTCGTTACTTCGTTCATTCGTTACTTCGTTCATTCGTTACTTCGTTCATTCGTTACTTCGTTCATTCGTTACTTCGTTCATTCGTTACTTCGTTCATTCGTTACTTCGTTCATTCGTTACTTCGTTCATTCGTTACTTCGTTCATTCGTTACTTCGTTCATTCGTTACTTCGTTCATTCGTTACTTCGTTCATTCGTTACTTCGTTCATTCGTTACTTCGTTCATTCGTTACTTCGTTCATTCGTTACTTCGTTCATTCGTTACTTTGTTCATTCGTTACTTCGTTCATTCGTTACTTCGTTCATTCGTTACTTCGTTCATTCGTTATTTTGTTCATTCATTACTTTGTTCATTCGTTACTTTGTTCATTCGTTACTTTGTTCATTCATTACTTTGTTCATTCATTACTTTGTTCATTCATTACTTTGTTCATTCGTTCCTTCGTTCATTCGTTACTTCGTTCTTTCGTTACTTTGTTCATTCGTTACTTCGTTCATTCGTTATTTTGTTCATTCATTACTTTGTTCATTCGTTACTTCGTTCATTCATTACTTCGTCACTTAATTAATTCGTTCTTTCACTCACTCACTCTCTCACTCACTCACTCTCTCACTCACTCACTCATCACATCCCGCTTATGGTAATGTTCCTTTAATCCCTAAACCCATTCTTACCAAATATAACAATTACACACCGTGCCAGGAGTAAAGACATTCCACGCAATCCAACGGACTTCATAGATACCCTGTCACCTTTTTTACATTGTGTTCAGCACAGAAAACTTTACTTCTTCGTGCGCAGTAAAGACTTTATTCTAAGATGTTCTTTGAATGTCATCAGCAACACGACAGACTGATTATTGCGAAATGCAAGAAACGCGCGAGATAGCGTCATTTTAATAATACCGGTTATTTTATGACCTCAAAACTATCCTGCATATTAAATATGAAATTAATATAAAGTGCATCAAGGTGGAAAGCTGGCCTTTCTGTTTTATTTGAGTGGCCACATTCGAATCTAGCTCACCACATGATTCACACCCAACTATGATACCGCTTTGATGTGAACCTGGGACAGACTTCGAGCGCCACAAGCTATGAAGGGTAATTGCATTCACTGCTTAACACTTTAAACTACGTCCGAGAGCGCTGTATCGAGCAACGGCTTCAACAGCGTTTTGTTTCGGCTTCAGTGTAGCCCCGGTGAAAACTCTAATACATACAGACGGTACTCTGCAAGGAGAACATTGCACAGAGGGGCAACTCGGAACATAGCTTGGCTTCTGTGGAAATATTGCACGATTATGTTATGAAATATACACCAGAGGCAATTGTAGTATTTGTAACTTGTAACTAATGTACTTGACATAAGAGAAATGTAATATTTTTTTTTCAATATTACGGTGTCCACACCTGTGGAGTAACGGTCAGCGCGACTGGCCGCTAAACCAGGTGGCCCGGGTTGGAATCCCGGTCGGGGCAAGTTACCTGGTTGAGGTTTTTTCCGGGTTTTCCCTCAACCCAATACGAGCAAATGCTGGGTAACTTTCGGTGCTGGACCCCAGACTCATTTCACCGGCATTATCAACTTCATTTCATTCAGACGCTACAGACGATGTTGATACAGCGTCGTAAAATAACCCAATAGAAAATATTACGGTGACGTCATTGATTATAGTAGATCTTGGATGACTGAAATTATTGTGTGTTTAAAATCCAGAGGTTTCGATTCGAGCAGAAATAAATGAATATGATATGAAAATGAATTCATTATTTTTCGTACATAAATGGGGGTAGTTAATAAATGAAGGGTATATGAACACAGTCTGATTCTGATCAGTTTCTGTCAGATGCGTTTCCAATTCACTGCGGGCTAAAGCAAGTTACTTTTTAACTTTGCTCTAGAATATGCCATTAGGAAACTCCGGGATAACAGAGAGGGTTTGCAATTGAACAGGTTACATCAGCTGCTTGTCTATCGGATGACGTGAATATGTTAGGAGAAAATCCACAAACGATTAGGGAAAACACGGAAATTTTACTGGAAGCAAGTAAAGAGATAGGTTTGTAAGTAAATCCCGAAAATACAAAGTATATGATTATGTCTCGTGACGAGAATAGTGTACGAAATGGAAATATAAAAATTGGAAATTTATCTTTTGAAGAGGTGGAGAAGTTCAAATATCTTGGAGCAACAGTAACAAATATAAATGACACTCGGGAGGAAATTAAACGCAGAATAAATATGGGAAATGCCTGTTATTATTCGGTTGAGAAGCTTTTATCATCCAGTCTGCTATCAAAAATCTGAAAGTTAGAATTTATAAAACAGTTATATTACCGGTTGTTCTTTATGGTTATGAAACTTGGACTCTCACTTTGATAGAGTAACATAGGTTAAGGGTGTTTGAGAATAAGGTGCTTAGGAAAATATTTGGGGCTAAGAGGTATGAAGTTACAGGAGAATGGAGAAAGTTACACAACACAGAACTGCACCTGACATAATTAGGAACATTAAATCCAGACGTTTGAGATGGGCAGGGGATGTAGCACGTATGGGCGTATGCAGAAATGCATATAGAGTGTTAGTTGGGAGGCCAGAGGGAAAAAGACCTTTAGGGAGGTCGAGATGTAGATGAGAGGATTATATTAAAATGGATTTGAGGGAGGTGGGATATGATGATAGAGACTGGATTAATCTTGCTCAGGATAGGGACTGATGGTGGGCTTATGTGAGGGCGGCAATGAACCTTCGGGTTGCTTAAAAGCATAAATAAATAAGTTAAGTCACTTCAGAAAGTTTGAATTATTTCGGATTATCATTTTATGTTTCCAGATTTTTGGAACGGTTGAACTGGGAAGCAAAACCATGGCTGCAGCCGTCATCGTATCGCTCATTTTTCAGTATGAAATGCTAGAGTACGGATCGTTCCAGACTGTCATTTCGGGTTTTGGGTTCCAGAGTGGAAATATCCACACACTCGCTGACGCGCAGTTCTCTAGTAGCGCTCTCTGGAATCGGATGCTGCAGTCACGATAGCCTGAAACACGACCTGCACCCATCTTTGCCGTAACCCAAGGACCGAATAACATTCCATACCACTTGCTTTGAGCTCTGTTCCCCCACCACCACCACTACCACCACTGGGGATTGTGTTCCCAGTTAAACAGTGTTCAGAGCCTGACTTGCTCGTCCAAACGTACAGTCAACTGTTTTACTCTCCAAAGTTAGTCTATTGTTTATACGATCCAAGCTGCCACACTCGCTATTTTTTTCATGAAGCCCGTAACTCAATGCCAGCGCTAGTTTGACAGCCCTCACGTAGCCCGGCAGCCAGTTTTCTAAATGGGAGAACCAGGTTCAAGTTCCAAGAAGACTGAGAGAAATTCGTACAGGCGTAAAACGCGTTAGTGTGTCGGAATGGTTTTCTTCGAGGAACTGCCGATTCTTCTCTTATTATTAACCCTTAAATTCGCAAAGTATCCTATAGGATACAACAGGTTTATAGGCTATATGCCATAATATATATATAATATATATATATATATATATATATATATATATATATATATAATTTGAACTGGTAATGGAAATTACGGGAAAACGGCTGAACGGATTTTAATAAATGAACCCTCATTTTGAAGCCTGGAACTCAAAGTGTTTCAGAAAAATAGTAGTTTTCAGTGAAATGTCAATTTTTCAACCTAATTGTCCTATTTTCCAAAATCCATCTTTCGTCAGTTTTGATAACTAGCTAATTGCATTTCATAATAAAACAAAACACACACTACAGTAATAGTAATATGCGTTACAAGAGCGGTATGTTGAAGTTTTCATGTTCGAGGAAAAGTTTGAAAAAGCGAAACGTAGTTGAGCTTTTTAATTTCCGAGAATTGAAAGAAAACACACCGCTCGTGTATCGTACATTGTTTTGTGCGAAGATCGTTTATTACATACCTGAAAGAGGAATTTCTAATTAGTTGCAATGAAATCTCCATCTTGGTTTCTGTTCAAAGACGGCAAATTTGCAAAACAAAAATATCTATCTTCAACATTGTTGCTTTAAAATGTTTTCTGTGTTTACTATACTCCAGCAGGCCGTGATATACGTCTGTCTTCCCCCCCCGTCTATGATGAGGAATTTTGTTGATTTTTTCACGACTTCCTTAATGTCACTTGAATCACGAATGCAGTAACTTTAGTGGAGTTGTAGAGTTTACTTAATTTTTTGAAATATCTAAAAACAATAATTAACAGTGCAATTTAGGTGAAATTGCAGTGGTAAGTTTCCAATTTATAATTATTACTATATTGAACGTCTTTAAAAATAATATGTTAAAAGCCTAAAGCAGTAAAATCAATATGTCACTTAAGCGGTAAGAAGAGGGAAATTGTTATGTGTGTTAGGTTGGGAATACTGAATGTGGAATTTTAGACTTTCCGCGAATTGGTTTTATGCGGAAACCGAGCAAATACGCACGATCTCGCACAAACAATATTACACGAAGGCCATGATCTGCAAGAATGCTGACATATTTAGAGCTCAAATTAAATTGGTTATTAAAAACTTAACTTACTAAAAATAATTTACAGGTTCGATTCTGTGGTGTGCGTGTGCGCGTGCGCGTGCGTCTTTTTTTTTTATAACTGCATGCCCCATTACATAGTAATACTACATGCTTTGTAATTTCAATTCATCAGTTTACAGTATCTAACGTATTATAATTTAACGTGTTTAGCTATAATCTTCATACATACTATGATATCGTATAATATAATATTTTAATTGCAGTCTGTCATGATTAATTGGCATATTATTGTAGATCATTGAAGTTTATCGAGCTGTTGAAACGGACGAATATTTGCAAATACTTGCTAACTAGCTTGTCATGAGTCGTAGGCCAATCTCCGCCAATGTTTCTTATTCTTTTACTCATTTCCTTTCTTTCTTTATATAATCTTTTGCATTGGAATACGAAGTGATCTGCAGTTTATTCTTCTTCTCCACAAGGACATATCGGGTTGTCTGAAAGTCTAAATCTGTGAAGGTATGCCCTCAGCTTTCCATGGCCAGTTACTATTGCTGTGAATTCTGGGAAGAGGGGAATTTTCTGTCGTCTATTCTTCACTGATGGGAAGTAAGCCTTACTTATTGCTCCATTCCTTGAGTCTGTCCATTGTTGCTGCCACATTTCGATTCCTTTTTCTTTTTCCTGTGTTATAATAACCTCTTTCGGTACTCTGTCGTAAACGATTTCCCGGTCTTCTGCTGCTGCTTGCTTTGCTACCTGCTATTTCATTCCCCTCTATTCCTGAATGTCCTTTAATCCAGCCGAAATGTAATTTCCAATTCGAATGTGCCAAATTAATTATTTTTGTTTTAATAAGTGTATGTGTGTTCGTGTCCGTGTTCGTGTCCGTGTCCGTGTCCTTGTGTGTGTGTTTTTTTAAACTACAAAACTTGAGGTGGTTTGATGACATTATTACCATTAGAAATGAAATATTATAGTTAATATCATGATGTGACTATTTTTCATTAATTATACATATTAATGCTATATTGATGATATGAAAGTGAAACGTTTTGGGGTTATGTAAGTAGATGTAGAGAATAACTTAAATTAGGTTTTGATTTCTATATTTTACTTAGTGGCGGCTATATAGTATATGTTACTGAAAGCTATAAAACTTACGTAAGATAATAATATTGTTAAAAATCAAATATTTTTATAGTTATTAATCACGTGGGGTTGGGTCTTTTTCATATATTTAATGGCGGTGTGATATAGATATTTATATGCGTGGTTCTCTTCAGTAATGGCTCGAGAGAGAGTATGTTTCATTATTATGGAAGCAAATAACTTTCAAAATGTCTGGTATTCTTCATTGAAAATAAATCTGAGAAATGTTTATTTGAACGTCTAATGAACTTAGTTTGCAGCATTTGCTGCACAAGCCACTAGTATGTTATAATTTTAATAGAACAATAGAAAAAAATAGGTAGAAAAATTAAAATTTCACAATACTATAATATTGTACAACATATAAAATATGGACATTGCGATAGTTGTTTTCTTTACGGTCCGACACGGTTTAATAAATTATTGTGAGAAATGAAGTTTTGTCAATTTAAAGGTAAATGGTTGGTGGCTTGCTTGAAAGATGTGATAGTCACTCATTAGTTATCAAAATCTTAAAGCTTCTATTTCCATTATTTTACTAGTCGGTTTCTAGAAAGTTCTGTTATAGTGGAGTTAAATCTTAAAGAGCTAATACGGGTGTATTTTCAATGTTGCTGTGAACTAAATAACAACAAAGCAGGAAAAATCACAGTGCTACATACTGAAACAATAATAATACTTACTTGCTTACAAATGGCTTTTAAGGAACCCGGAGGTTCATTGCCGCCCTCACATAAGCCTACCATCGGTCCCTATCCTGATCAAGATTAATCCATTCACTATCATCATATCCCACCTCCCTCAAATCCATTAATATCCTTCCATCTACATCTTGGCCTCCACTAAGATCTTTTTCCCTCCGACCTCCCAGCTAACACTTTATATGCATTTCTGAAGTCTCAAAAGAATATTGGACAACATTTTGTACGACATCAACAAAAGTGATATTCCTCGAAAGTTACTACAGTTAGTCCTTTTGCACCCTTCTTAAAGATAGGTAGGGTAAACTATATAGTCGTTGGCACTCTGATAGTTACTGGCATCTTTAATTAATTTCTTATATAATGTTTTTAAGACCAATAGTGCCATCTGAGAGCAACATATGCATTCAGTGATGTCTCCTCTTTGAAGTAGTACCGAAATTTTCCACCAGATTGGCTTTGTTTTGTGTCATGGCTGCTTGATATCAGACGCTGTATACTATATCGACAATAAAAGGTATTTTCTTAAGATAAGTGTTAAGGATTTTGTCTCTTAATATGCATTACTGTTTTTCTTAGGTTCATGCTATTGTAATGAAACTTGTACAGATCCATTGCTGAAGGTTTCTTCTATTCAGATAGACGCAGTTTAAACATCCTAACCTAAACGATCACCAAATGGCGGGGTGCCAATGACTGCAGAGAACAACATGTCGATTTCAATTATTGGCACCCTGTGCCAATGACTATACCTAACTGATTCACGTTTTTATTGTGACGTTTTGATGCCATAATGTTTCTTACGTTGTTACATAACCTCAAAATAATTTTCATGCGTTCAAAATTATATTTACCAATTATTGGCATGGGGTGCCAATGTATTATGTATGTGACTGTCACTACAACTGTTATATTTATTGGCAGTGGTTCAAACTAATTGATTTACGGTATTATTTTTCTTATTTCGAAGATTCATCAGCATGAATGACGTAAAATTTGTAAGGATAAAGAAGAAGAAGATTGGAAGTAAGAAATGTTACAATCCACAACATTTAGAGACAGCTTTAGACGAAATTCGAGGTGGAATTCCCAAAAAAAAAAAAAAAAAAAAAATGGCTTAGAGTGTTCACTATGTGAAAAAATTTTTCATAGAAAATGTGTACCAGATGATCACAAAATACACATGCCTTTACCAGAAGACGATGATTCCTATGTTTGCCACAGGTGTTTCCAGTATGCTGACAGTTCTCCTAATTGGATGGATGAGGACTCCGAAGACACAGAATGAAAATCTTAATGACATAAGTTAATAAATTTGTTAAATGGTATTTATATTTGCATCATGCTGTGTGATAAAAATGTTTTTCTTTTAATAGTATCAAATGGATATTTCCGAATATTACGTTCTTTTTGGGTGCCAATGACTGTAGAATTTGATGCCAATAGCTATATATTCAAGTGCCAATGACTGCGATTTTCAGAATTTTCAAAACAATAAATTTTTATTAATTGAATATAAATTCAATAAACTTTCAAATATATACCACTGCATCCGTTAGACTTTCCCTTTTCCATTTCCATAATGCCATTTGCCTATAAAGACATTCAGATCAATATAGTAGTGAAAGAATGATGGAAGATGTCTTAACGGTGCCAACCACTATGTAGTTCACCCTACAATTATGGACTCCTTCCATTGTTCTGGTCCAATTTCCTTTTCCCAAATAGCAAGTACAAGCTTATAAATTCCGCTAGAAAATGCACTTCCACCCTCTTGTATTATTTGTGCTGGAATTTGATCGATCCCTGGATACTTGTACTTTTTCAGATTTTCTATCGCAATTTCGACTTCTGAAAGCGTGGGTTCGGGTATAAATGACTCAGCAGTTTGTATTTCAATTTCGTCCCGATCATTTCTATTTGGCCTATGTACATTTAGCAGTTGCGAAAAATAGTTTTTCCATCTGTTTAGGATTGATGGAGAGTCTGCAAGCAAGTCACCATTCTCATCCTTGATCACGTTTACCCTTGGCTGATATCCGTTATTAAATTCCTTTATACCCTTATATAAATCTCTAATGTTTTAAATCTTACTATTTGTTTCTACCAACAATAATAATAGTAATGATGATAATAATGATGGTGATGATGATATATGATATGTAGGCTCCGAAGTTCAGGTACCGATGGAGGAGATACAGCGTAACCGACAACGGAGTGTTGGACAGTTGGGACTACGTGAAGACATTGTGATTTGGAGAATGAAATTCAGTTGGAACAAATTTTTAAATATACATTATTAAATTCCTTCCACAAAAAAAAAAAAAAAAAAAAAAACTTCCAGTAGGAATAAGTAATTTTATTTGAATTGGCTAAATGCGTCACAATTGCTGCAAAATAATGCACAGTCTTAATTATGAACTAAAATTTATAATGGCATGATTTTGAAGTACCGATATCTTACTTGAAAATTATGCCGTATATATCCAAATTAAAAATTGAAGATATTTATAATACTACTTACTTACTTACTGGCTTTTAAGGAACCCGGACGTTCGTTGCCGCCCTCACATAAGCCCGCCATCGGTCCCTATCCTGAGCAAGATTAATCCAGTCTCTACCATCATATACCACCTCCCTCAAATCCATTTTAATATTATCTTCCCATCTACGTCTCGGCCTCCCTAAAGGTCTTTTTCCCTCCGGCCTCCCAGCTAACACTCTATATGCATTTCTGGATTCGCCCATACGTGCTACATGCCCTGCCCATCTCAAACGTCTGGAATTAATGTTCCTAATTATGTCAGGTGAAGAATACAATGCGTGCAGTTCTGTGTTGTGTAACTTTCTCCATTCTCCTGCAACTTCATCCCTCTTTGCCCCAAATATTTTTCTAAGCAACTTATTCTCAAACACCCTTAACCTCTGTTCCTCTCTCAAAGTGATAGTCCAAGTTTCACAACCATACAGAACAACCGGTAATATAACTGTTTTATAAATTCTAAATTTCACATTTTTTGACAGCAGACTGGATGATAAAAGCTTCTCACGCATTTCTAATATTTATTCTGTGTTTAGTTTCCTCCCGAGTATCATTTATATTTGTTACTGCTGCTCCCGGGTATTTGAATTTTTCCACCTGTTCAAAAGATCAATTGTCAATTTTTATATTTCAATTTCGTACAATATTCTCGTCACGAGACATAATCATATACTTTGTCTTTTCGGGATTTACTTCCAAACCTATCTTTTTACTTGCTTCAAGTAAAATTCACGTATTTTCCTAATCGTATGTGGATTTCCTCCTAACATATTCACATCATCCGCATAGATAAGCAGCTGATGTAACCCGTTCAATTCCAAACCCTCTCTGTTATCCTGGACTTTCCTAATAGCATACTCTACAGCAAAGTTAAAAAGTAAAAGTGATAGTGCATCTCCTTTCTTTAGCCCACAGTGAATTGGAAATAAATAAATAGTAAATAAATAAAAAATAAATAAATAAATAAATAAATAAATAAGAAAATAAATAAATAAATAAGAAAATAAATAAATAAATAAGTGAATAAATAAGTAAATGAGTGAATAAATAAATAAATAAATAAATAAATAGATAAATAAATAAATAATTGAGTGAATCTATACTAATAATAAATCTGTAGCCGAAATGTTTCTGATAATTTACGATTTTCCAAAAATAATTGGTCCTAACATATATAATTAACCACTCTGAAACCGAAAAACGCTTTTTTAATTTTTTGTTTGAATGTCTGTCTGTCTGTCTGTCTGTCTGGATGTTTGGATTACCTTTTCACGCGATAATGGTTGAACGGATTTCGATGAAAATTGGAATAAAAATTAAGTTCGTTGTATCTTAGATTTTAGGCTATAATATAATATAATATAATATAATATAATATAATATAATATAATATAATATAATATAATATAATTTATTTAAGTTATTTGAAGGGTTCAGAACCATAGTGGCCCAAGCGCCATTTACTGAATACGTAGAAAACAAGGGTTAAAATTAAGTTATTACCATAATTCAATGGAAACATATAGCAAGTAAAATAAAGTATACACATTAAATCTAAATGATATGTCAGTCTTCATTAAACTATGGTTGCATTTAATAAAAATTAAGAAACATGTTAAAGGAATTGTCATTGCACCAAATGAGTGGTCTCTAGAGCAAAATGATCGCATTTTAATTATTTAAATAAAATTTAAATTAAGTAACATATTAAACGATTTATCCTTCTATCAAACACAAATGTTCCCTGTATCAAACGTCCTATTTTAATTATGTAATTACCTTATATTTATTTCTAACGGGTATAGCGGAGCGCACGGGTACGGCTAGTAAATAAATAAATAAATAAATAAATGAGTGAATAAATAAATAAACAAATAAATAAATAAAATAAATTATTATTACTTCAGTTAAATTCCTACAGACTTCGTAAACACACGCTTAATTTCAAACGTCATCCTCACTTTTTCATACGGTGACAGTTGATTGGGTAGAGAGGTGGCGCCGTCTGTCAGACCAGACACGTGGCGCTGAAACAAAAGAGGCGCGCTGACATGGAGCCACTCTCCGCCGTTCTTGATAACACAGACGTGTATTGAGTTGATATGTTTCGTACATTTTGAGCTATTTTATTTTCTGATAGCCACAGGATGTTTATGGGATGGAGTGAACTTCCCCCTCCCAGATTTCACCCTCTCCACTTTTTTTTGTTCTAATGGCCCTGTGTTTTCTGGATGAGAACACATTCAGGCCTCCGGCGCCTAAGCCCACTAATGCAATCCGGGCTGCTGGGATACAATAGAGACTGGATCCGCATGGATGAATGTATGGCTGCGGGGGTTTACAGGTACGGGGTGGGGGAACTGCGGTCTATAAGCAATGGCTAGCGCAAGTTTTCAATTTTGATCCCGTACTTTTCTCTTCCTGTAACCCCCCAACCTCCATCACGCTTTCACTCCCACTTTTCATTTTTTTTTTATTTTTCAATTACATTAACAACGCTTAGGAAACTGCTTGATTGACGAAGCAGAAAGTTTTTTTACAAAGAAATATTTTTGTTTGGAACACATCTTAAAGTTATATAATATAATATAATATAATATAATATAATATAATATAATATAATATAATATAATATAATATAATATAATATAATATAATATAATATAATATAATATAATATAATATAATATAATATAATATAATTTCAGGATAACAGAGAGGGCTTGCAATTAAACGGGTTACATCAGCTGCTTGTCTATGCGGATGACATGAATATGCTAGGAGAAAATCCACAAACGATTAGGGAAAAAGGAATTTTACTTGAAGCAAGTAAAGAAATAAGTTTGGAAGTAAATCCCGAAAAGACGAAGTATATGATTATGTCTCGTGACCAGAATATTGTACGAAATGGAAATATAAAAATTGGAGATTTATCCTTCGATGAGGTGGACAAATTCAAATATCTTGGAGCAACAGTAACAAATATAAATGACACTCGGGAGGAAATTAAACACAGAATAAATATGGGAAATGCGTGTTATTATTCGGTTGAGAAGCTTTTGTCATCTAGACTGCTGTCAAAAAATCTGAAAATTAGAATTTATAAAACAGTTACATTACCGGTTTTTGTGTATGGCTGTGAAACTTGGACTCTCAATTTGAGAGAGGAACACAGATTAAGGGTGTTTGAGAATAAGGTTCTTAGGAAAATATTTGGGGCTAAGAGGGATGAAGTTACAGGAGAATGGAGAAAGTTACACAACACAGAACTGCACGCATTGTATTCTTCACCTGATATAATTAGGAGCATTAAATCCAGACGTTTGAGATGGGCTGGGTATGTAGCACGTATGGGCGAATCCGGAAATGCATATAGAGTGTTAGTTGGGAGGCCGGAGGGAAAAAGACCTTTAGGGAGGCCGAGACGTAGATGGGAAGATATAATATTAAAATGGATTTGAGGGAGGTGGGATATGATGTTAGAGACTGGATTAATCTTGCTCAGAATAGGGACCAATGGCGGGCTTATGTGAGGGCGGCAATGAACCTCCGGATTCCTTAAAAGCCACTAAGTAATATAATATAATATATAATACAATATAATATAAAATAATATAATACTGTATAACATTCATTCATTCATTCATTCATTCATTCATAGTGTTTCTGTCCAATGGCAGGTCTTTCACTGCAAACCTAGCTTTCTCTAGTCTTCCCTATTTTGTGCTTTCCTCTTTGTCCCCGCATATAATCCATATATCTTAATGTCATCTATCATCTGATATCTTCTTCTGCACGAACTCTTCTCCCGTTCACCACTCCTTCCAGTGGATCCTTCAGTAGATAGTTTCTCCTGAGCCAGTGACCCAACCAATTTCTTTTTCTCTTCCTGAACAGTTCCAGCGTTATCCTTTCATCATCCACTCTTTTCAACACAACTTCGTTTCTTATTCTGTCTATCTACTTCAGATACTCCGTTCTTCTCCATATCCACATTTCAAATGCTTCTAGTAGCTTCTCTCCAATTCGTTCTAATTTTAATATAATATAATATAATATAATATAATATAATATAATATAATATAATATAATATAATATAATGTAATATGTCCACACCTGTGGAGTAACGGTTAGTGCTCCTGGCCGCGAAACCAGGTGGCCCGGGTTAGATTCCCGGTCGGTGCAAGTTACCTGGTTGAGGTTTTTTTCTGGGGTTTTCCCTCAACTATGAGCAAATGCTGGGTAACTTTCGGTGCTGGACCGGCATTATCACCTTCATCTCATTCAGACGCTAAATAACCTAAGATATTGATAGAGCGTCGTAAAATAACCTACTAAAATAACATAGCATAACATAACATAACATAACATAACATAACATAACATAACATAACATAACATAACATAACATAACATAACATAACATATCATGTGCGCTGGGTTGAATCCTGATGGCGAGGAAATTTTTCTCAAGAAATTTAGACCAGTCTAGGGGACCGGTGGCCTTCCAGCATTGTCATGAATTTGGAAAACTACAGCGCCTGGTTCACATTGGTAGGGAAATTATGTTAATGTTTCATCTAATGTTGTTCTTGAATACTGTACATATAAAATGCCCTTTATCACCTAACCTCTTTTTAACATCTATCTGGAGGATTTAGTGAAGAACTGTTTTCAGAATATGGGAGGATTGATAGTATGAGGAAGAAGAATAAAGTGTGTAAGATTTTCTGATGGTATGACGTTGTTAGCAGAAAAGGAAATGATACTAAAGTGTATACTGCTGGAGCTAAATGACAGCTGTGAGCAGTATGGGATGAAGGTAAATGCAAACAAGACGAAGACCATGGTCAAAGGAAGAAAAATGAAGAAGGTAAACTTGCGAATTGTAAATGAGGCAGTAGAGCAAGTGGACAGCTTCAAATACTTGGGTGTACTATAAGCAGTAACATGAGCTGCTGCCAGGAAGTCAAAAGGAGGATAGCAATGGCAAAGGAAGCTTTTAATAGAAAAAGGAGCATCTTCTGCGGATATCTGGAGAAAAAACTAAGGAAGAGATTAGTGAAGTGCTTTGTATGGAGTGTGGCATTGCATGAGGCAGAAACATGGACATTACGACGAAGTGAAGAGAAGCGAATAGAAGGATTTTAAATGTGGATATGGAGAAGAATGGATCGTGTGAAATGGACAGACAGAATAAGAAATGAAGCTATGTTGGAAAGAGTGAATGAAGAAAGAATGATTCTGAAACTGATCAGAAAGAGGAAAAGGAATTGACTAGGTCACTGGTTGAGAAGAAACTGTCAACTGAAGGATGCACTGGAAGGAATGGTGAACGAGAGAAGAGTTCGTGGTAGAAGAAAATATCAGGTGATAGACGACATAAATAATGTATGGATCATGTGCAGAGACTAAGAGGAAAGCACAAAAAGGAAAGACTGGAATGCTGGATTTGCAGTGAAAGACCTGCCCTTGGACAGAACAATGAATGAATAAATTTAAAGTTATTGTTTTGTATTCTTAATTTACTTTTTTTTATTGAAATTTGTAAAATATTTCTAGATATATGTACTCAGAAACAATATTTGGGCTCAAGTCCCAGTTATAACATAATACGCATGCTCAGTAACTGGGTAATTTTGTTTCTGGGTCTCTGCGTATGGAAGTGTATTCCTTGTTATTTTATATTGCAGGCAGCCTACAATGGTAGGAAAGAAATATTCAATAAATTATTCCATTAAAGAGTTGGCTTTTCCAACTAATTCTGTTAAAGTTGAAAATAACTGAAGTTTCGAGGTAGAGAACCATTTTCGTAATTATATTTTTTTAAATTGCAGAAAATGTCATTTTAAAGCCTGTTTAGAAGGTTTAAAGTTATGTATTTTTTTTTAATTGAGAGAAAACCATTTCAAGGGCTGTTCAGAAGGCTTAAAGTTGGCATCCCCACCATTGCTATGTATAGCATCGAGTTACATTGAGATCGTAAAATTTATTTTCAAGACACAAATGAATAACCGGACAGACAGCCAAACATTTTTAAATACCAACCTGGAGAAAGAAAAAACTAAGAAGAGCATGAGAACGTCTGACGATTTTATTTTGTGGGTCGAAACGGAGCCCTCGTTAAGAATTGTGAACGTTGATGTTATTTTTTTTTTTTGACTGCTTTACTTCTAGTTTTTGAAACATTAATCTGTTTAGAGAGCGTAATAGGAGCAACAACAACCTTTTTTAAACAAAGTATTCTCTTATTTCAGTACAAATATGCTCTGAGATGATAATACGACGGCAAGTGAACTGGTTAACGTACAATTTCGAGTCTCATGGGATGAGTACAAATCCACTTGGTTGCTTATCTTGCACATCACATTTCAAATAAAAGTATCTTCTTCCCCTTCCAATCCCAGAGAACTTGCAGTGAGACATAAACTTAATTTAAACTGTACAGACTGGTCTAGGGGAAAAGTTTCGTTTTTATTTTATTTGTTTCTTTTTCAAAAGTTCGAGATCAGTTCTGCAGACACTTTGGTACTTAACTTGTAGTTTAGTTTAACCCTTTAATAACACTGAGATACTTAAGCTTGTTTGAAAGCAAATTTATTAATGACTTATTGGTAATTGGAAATTAATACAAATAGGCACACCGTTAGAATTATGTGTAGAAAACAAGAAAACAGAATAAGGCTTAAAGAGAAATACTGCAGCCATTTGTTCTTAACTCAGTATAGATTACGAGACAAGAGGTAGTAAAGCAACGTACTTTATTTAAAATATTTTGTTTAAAGTAAAGAAATGTCGAAGGGCAATGGAACAGGAGGAAAAACACTTCAAATATTATTTGGAATTTTATTAAATAAAAACTATTGTGAGAAAGGGACATAAAATAGCACATTTATTTGAAGTTTTTGCAAATTACTACAGACTAAAACTATAGAAACGAAGTCAACACAATTCAGATATTTATTTGTGAAGAAAAGTGAAGACGAGTAACAACCAACACAGATGCCTGTAAGAGGAACTAGACGCTGAGAATCACGAACAACATAGAACATATGTCAGACATTTGTTTATATTTATTTAGAGACTGAGAAATAAGATAATATACTTCAGGCCTTTAGTAATAAATCAGTAACCATAATCGAATAGAAAATATAACAATATATTTCAGATAATCATTTGCAAAGGAATAAAATCTGGAGTACATTAGCAAATAAAACAACGTTGCTTCAGATATTTGTAAGTAATTAAAGTATTAATGTTTAGTCTGCAATAGCAAATAGAACAACATTGCTGCAGATATTTGTTTGTAAGGGATTAAAGTATTAATGTTTTGTCTGCAATAGCATATAGAACAACATTGCTGCAGATATTTGTTTGTAAGTTATTAAAGTATTAATGTTTTGTCTGCAATAGCAAATAGAACAACATTGCTGCAGATATTTGTTTGTAAGGGATTAAAGTATTAATGTTTAGTCTGCAATAGCAAATAGAACATTGCTGCAGATATTTGTTTGTAAGTTATTAAAGTACCGGTATTAATGTTTTGTATGCAATAGCAAATAGAACAACATTGCTGCAGATATTTGTTTGTAAGGGATTAAAGTATTAATGTTTTGTCTGCAATAGCAAATAGAACAACATTGCTGCAGATATTTGTTTGTAAGTAATTAAAGTATTAATGTTTAGTCTGAAATAGCAAATAGAACAACATTGCTTCAGATATTTGTTTGTAAGGGATTAAAGTGTTAATGTTTAGTCTGCAATAGCAAATAGAACAACATTGCTGCAGATATTTGTTTGTAAGTTATTAAAGTATTAATGTTTTGTCTGCAATAGCAAATAGAACAACATTGCTGCAGATATTTGTTTGTAAGGGATTCAAGTATTAATGTTTAGTCTACAATAGCAAATAGAACAACGTTGCTGCAGATATTTGTTTGTAAGGGATTAGAGTATTAATGTTTAGTATGCAATAGCAAATAGTACAACAATGCTTTACATATTTGTTTATAAGTAATTAAAGTATTAATGTTTAGTCTGCAATAGCAAATAGAACAACGTTGCTGCAGATATTTGTTTGTAAGGGATTAAAGTATTGATGTTTAGTCTACAATAGCAAATAGAACAACGTTGCTGCAGATATTTGTTTGTAAGGGATTAAAGTATTAATGTTTAGTATGCAATAGCAAATAGAACAACAATGCTTTAGATATTTGTTTATAAGTAATTAAAGTATTAATGTTTAGTCTGCAATAGCAAATAGAACAACAATGCTTAAGAATTTGTTCGTAAGTTGTTAAAGCATTAATGTTTTGTCTGCAATAGCAAATAGAACAACATTGCTGCAGATATTTGTTTGTAAGGGATTAAAGTATTAATGTTTAGTCTACAATAACAAATAGAACAACGTTGCTGCAGATATTTGTTTGTAAGGGATTAAAGTATTAATGTTTAGTATGCAATAGCAATTAGAACAACGTTGCTGCAGATATTTGTTTGTAAGGGATTAAAGTATTAATGTTTAGTCTGCAATAGCAAATAGAACAACATTGCTTTAGATATTTGTTTGTAAGTGATTAAAGTATTAATGTTTAGTATGCAATAGCAAATAGAACAACAGTGCTTCAGATATTTGTTTATAAGTAATTAAAGTATTAAAGTTTAGTCTGTAATAGCAAATAGAAAACATTGCTTTAGATATTTGTTTCTAAGTGATTAAAGTATTAATGTTTAGTCTGCAATAGCAAATAGAACAACATAGTTTATACAGTCCTATTGTGAATGAGTGAAGTGTAGGCTACAATAATAAATAGAACAACAGTGCTTCAGATATTTGTTTCTAAATGTTTAAAGTGTTTATGTTCAGTGTGGAATAGCAGATACAACCAGAATGCTTTAGATATTTGTTTGTGATTGAATAAAAGCTAGAGTAGAATGGGAAATGAAACAAAAATAGATATATTTGTTTGAAAATGAATGAAGACACGGCTATAATAGCAGATAAAGTTACAATGCTTTTGATTTGCTTGTAAACGAAATTCTGAACAAGCTTAAAAAATGAAGGAAAGATGTAAGATAC
Source organism: Periplaneta americana (assembly GCA_025594305.2). Lineage (NCBI taxonomy): Eukaryota > Metazoa > Arthropoda > Insecta > Blattodea > Blattidae > Periplaneta > Periplaneta americana. The sequence continues at coordinate 200,504,090 of JAJSOF020000003.1, read as the reverse complement.
AATGGAATTAAAATGGAAAATGTGAATGGGAAGGTAATTCCTACTATATTGGTAAATAGTAATTTTCCAATTGATTTGTTTGTAGGTAGACTAATCTTTTTCGTGTATTTTTACCTTCTGTTGATCTAATTACTTGGAGGGAAAGTAGAATGTATAAAATGCAAAAGAAATGCAGAAAGCATGTGACAGCAGAATTAAAAAAGATGAGAAAGGCAAAGAATTATGTGAAAAGAGAAAGCAAGACTGAAAATTAAATAAGATGAACGTAGGTAAAGTAAAGACGTTATAGGTAAAACGATGTGTTGTGTAATATTAGGGACTAGATGGCGATAGAGTGAAACGAATGGACATCTTGGCGATACAGATAAGCCTTGCTTCGAACTAGTCTGAGCAGATCCATTACTGCCCTCGCTATCGAAAATCGCTGCTTGTGGTATCGAGATCTGTTGCGCAGGCAACTCGTTATCGAGGCTATTTGTACCGGCGTAAAAAAGTCGACAATCGATAACGATCCCGGTGTTAATCGACGGGCACTCCAAAGGTTTGTGGGAGGAAGTAGGTAGAGATCCCCTGCTCTTTTGGCTTTGTCATTTTCTCATGTTTACAGTCACACTCAGAATGTCGTACAACTTTGTCTGTAACGAAGTAGCGTCCTATAGTAACCCCCAGATTGTTCTTCAGAATCTGTTGGTTTGTTTAAAAGATATATACAGGCTGTAAGGGTAAAAGTGCCGTCCTTTTCACAGTCTTCGGGGACGGTCTACAGCAGTGATGTCAAAGCAAGCGCATCTTTCTGATCTTGACGTTGTGCGCGGGCAACACGCGCTAAGTATGGAAAGAGGAAGGGTTGTGTATATGAATAAGCAACCTGTTAGATTAAGAAAACAGTGGTGCACAAACTTCAAACGGAACGTGAAATTTTATGTCGTTATTTTTATATGGCTTCTTTCTGTTTAATATTATCTATATTGTCTGTAAAACAAAAGTACTTACACTGATTTCTTAATATTGCACTTGTGTTTTAAATCTTAATAACATAATAGAGAGTTAAGAAGGAATATTCACTTAAATTCTATAGTAGTATAATTATACTGTATTAAGTGACTGAAACACATCATTCATAAAGAAAGTGATATTCCAAAGAAAGAGAGTGAGTATGACATGATAAGTTTGAATTTATATTGTTGGTATCTTTAGCCTTACAAAAGTAATCAATAAACTAATCAAAACAATATTACAGTACAAAGCAAAGTTACCTAGGTACTGTATCTGTTTTAAGTGTAACTAATATTACATAACAAAACTCTTATCGCATTATGCTTTTAAGGTGATATTTGTGAGCAACTTCCTATTATCAGAATATTAAATTATTTTCTCGAAATCTGCTGAAGCTATAGAGCTGACATTTTTACAACACATGGGCACGTATCGTTTGCTTATGATGTAACAGTAGTTGCTTTGTTAATTCATTTCCTTACAAACAATTTCCATGCGAATATTTTCAAAATGTTCAATACACTATCTTCAGTAATACGTATATACGGTATATTAGATTTACGAAAACATTCTGTAAGGCTACTAAATAAATAGACCTATACCTGAAAATTTCACTTTTCTATACGAAAAGTTGAGAAAATAGTTATTTTGAATAAAAAAAATCAAACTTGTGAAAAATGAGCATTAAAATTAAAACTTACATTCTTATAATGCACTTATACTTCTCAGACAAATCTAAAAATTAACATGGATACAGTTTTAATAAGTTCTCTTCCCTTTATCTATTGAATCAGTGCTGGCCATCCCTGAATATAGCTCGACCAAGCGGCATATACCACCTCTTTCGTCAGTCTCTTTCCTTTCCGCTGTAAAGCGCTCAGACTCTCCTGAGCTCTAAGGCGCGCGCTTGCTCCTATGGGAATCAATTGGCTTGCCTGTTCTACAGGATCAAAAATTGTTCATACAACATAGAGTCAAAACGTTATGGTTTTCCCAGGAAAAAATATTTCTTTCCTTATTTTATTTACGTTATACTGTTTATTTCGTTAGTACAATTACGAAAACAATTACACCAGTACATATATCTAGCAAAGAGTTAATATTAGTTTAAATAAATAGACTATTTGTCTGTTCTATTATGTTTTCGTGAAATTAAATAATAATAATGCATGCTTAATTTTGTTAATATTCTGGCGTGAGAGATGTGGCAACATGTTCAGCAGGATTCATGCAACTAATTACACTCGACAGATGCACAGCTTAGCTGAGTTCATGCTTCCCGTCCATAGGTCTCCTGCCGAGCTAATGGCAGTTCAGTACAGGGTATTCGATAAACAACTCACAATGCCATTCACAGTTCAGGAATATTATGATATGTTATTAATGTATGGAGAAAGTCGTCGAAATTCAAGTGAGGCAAGAAGGATGTACCGTCAATGTTTTCCACAAAGAAGGTTATCTAGTCGGCGAACTTTTGTAGCGGTTCCTCAGCGATTATTATAAAGGGGAGTCTCTTACCCCGTTTCTAAAATCACACAACCAGAAATTTCTTTAAAAATGACACTGATTTACGGAAGCGGGAGAGATTAAAATTTTGTGTTAGAAAAGAAGTTTCTGTAATTCTGTGCAGTAAATCATTATTATTTATTTTTTAGACTACAATTACAAAATTAAGCAATATCTATACTAGTAATAAATTTTTTTAGTTGGTTATTTTACGACGCTTTATCAACATCTGAGGTCATTTAGCGTCTGAACGAGATGAAGGTGATAATTTGAAATGAGTCCGGGGTCCAACACCGAAAGTTACCCAGCATTTGCTCATATTGGGTTGAGGGAAAACCCCGGAAAAAATCTCAACCAGGTAACTTGTCCCGACCGGGAATCGAACCCGGGCCACCTGGTTTCGCGGCCAGACGCGCTGACCGTTACTCCACAGGTGTGGACTAATAATAAATCTGTAGCCGAAATTTTTCTGGTAATTTTCGATTTTCCAAAAATAATTGGTCCTAACATATACAATTAACCACCCGGAAACCGAAAATCGCTTTTTTGAAATTTTTGTTTGTATGTCTGCCTGTATGTTTGTTACCTTTTCACGCGATAATGGCTGAACGGATTTCGATGAAAATTGGAATATAAATTAAGTTCGTTGTAACTTAGATTTTAGGCTATATGGCATTCAAAATACATTATTTAAAAGGGGGGTTATAAGAGGGCCTGAATTAAATAAATCGAAATATCTCGCTTATTATTGATTTTTATGAAAAATGTTACATAACAAACGTTTCTTTAAAAATAATTTTCGATAACTTTTATTCCTTGAAAGATTTTGATAGGACTGATATTTAATGAGATAAATGAGTTTTAAAATTAAAATAACTGCCATCTAAGGCCTTGTAATGAATTAAAAAACAAATGACTTCGTCTATAAGGGGCCTTGGACAGCAACAATCGAAAGCTATGAAAGATAGCCTACAGAGAATGTTTCTGTGTTTGTATGAAGTAATATCGGAAGCTAAATTAACCGATTTGTATATTTAATTGTTATTTCACCATTGGAAAGTGTAGTTTCTCTAGATGGACATAATGCTATAATGTTATTACAGTAACTTCTGATATGATATAATATAATATAATATAATATAATATAATATAATATAATATAATATAATATAATATAATATAATATAATATAATATAATATAATATAATATAATATAATATAATATAATTTAAGTTATTTGAAGGGTTCAGAACCATAGTGGCCCAAGCACCATTTACTGAATACGTAAAAAACAAGGGTTAAAATTATGTTATTACCATAATTCAATGGAAACTTGTAACAAGTAAAATGAAATATACACATTAAATCTAAATGATGTCAATCTTCATTAAACTATGGTTGCATGTAATAAAAATAAGAAACATGTTAAAGGAATTGTCATTGCACCAAATGAGTGTCTCTGGACCAAAATGATCGCATTTTAATTATTTGGATGCAATTTAAATTAAGTAACATATTAAACGATTTATCCTTCTATCAAACACGAATGTTCCCTGGATCAAATGTCCTATGTTAATCATGTAATTACCTTATATTTATTTCTAATGGTTGCAGCGGAGCGCACGGGTACGGCTAGTTGTTAAATAAAATTAAAATTTACATTCATATTCTATTAATGAGATTGAAAATTTGTATTTGCTGCACGTTTTAAGTAAACAATAGTTGTCTTGGATCCGCCCTGCATTAGAATAGAGCATCTGTTTTGTAACGGTATGTCTATACCCGCTTGAGCTATACTGTGTATTTGCAAACCCTCTCCTCTCCATCCAGCAACGTTGCCAAACGTCTAATATTGTAAACTTTAATAATTAGTTGAATACTACAATTAGAAGAACATTGTGGGGACATTTTTTCTTCCTTGTGATATGAATAATCGTCAGTTAAAATAATGGCATTTTTACTCCTGACACCCTGTATATTATATACAGGATGTACTGTAAGTCGTAATGACATAAATATCAGAGGTTTATTGTTTGAGATATTTCAAATAAAATAAGTTTCATAGAATTTTTCTCGTTTTTGCTTCCTTTTCGAGATAAAAATTTTTATATGAAACATTTCATAGCTTGTTCTGGGAAATCCATTGATTTAATTCCCAATATTCTCAGTTAATTTAAGAAAGCAGTGTATTATGATAATAAATGATTGAAATAATTTTAGTTTTGTTCTTCGAGTATTTAAATGTGCAGAAATTTTAACCGAAGAAATGTAACTTTTCTTCTGAAAAGGAATTTTACAATTTTACATTTGTTCGGATCAAATTAAAGAAGAAAACTAAAATTCTTTAAATAATGTATTATCATAATACATTGCTCTCTTAAATTGACTGAGCATATTACAAATTAAATCAATGGCTTTTTCAAAACATGCTATGAAATGTTTCATATAAAACAATTTTTATCTCGGAAAGAAAGCAAAAGCGAGCAAAAGTTGTATGACACTTTTTTGTTTGAAATATCTCAAGGAATAACCCCCTGAAATTAATTACATTACTTACCGCTTATCCTGTATATTACATGTAGATATGTGTATATATTGTGATATTCAAACAAAAAGCGATATTTCAATGTTATTGTACTGATCCTAATAAGGACGTTGTACGTTCTGAAATCAGTGCAAGAACAGATTTTTTTCAGCATCAAAGAAGTCGATTGCAAAAAAAAAAATAAATAAATAATCTTTAATATTTAGTCATTACATATTTTGTTGTTTATAGAGATGTAAGTTTTTGGCATCTGAAGTGTATTTTCATATATTGGACATGTTAAGTTTTGAAAAAAAAAAAAAAAAAAAAAAAAACTCATTTTCCGCAAATATGTCGAAGTTTATTGTTTCTGCTGCAGCACAATAATATGTATGAACACTAAGTGTGTAAATGTTAGTTATGCAAACTATGATGGATTAAAGAGGAAGTGAAAACGGACATATTTTAATTACATGTATACCACCTCAAACGTCATTTTTCTGACAAAAATAATGAAAATAAAACGAACGTTTCTCGTTAACGGATGTCAGTTTTGCAACATATGTTATAATTGATTAAAATTTCTATCAAAGATAGAATATAGGTCTAGGCCTACGTGATGAATGCTAATATGGAATAAGCTCCCTCACATCCGTAGTATCTTCAACAGGAATTTGCAGTTTGTTTTCGTTCAAGCCTCGCAGTCAATTGAACTTATGGTAAAGGATAGGGAGGGCCCATGTAAAATAATCGGTGTAATGGTACGCATACAAGCTGACGGGGTTTCAGTTGACTGCAGTTGAAATGATTTTACTCATTTTTAAGAAAGAAAATAACTTTACAATAAAAAGAATTAAAATTATTTTAAATAAATTTAATGACTTTATGTTACAAAAAATTAATACACAATTTATAACATACTGTATCATGCCACAACTATAGTAGTATCTGTCCGGTATACTCGTAATGAACGCTCGGCTCTTAAAGGTTGTGTCGAATACAGAGGAAAAAATAGCCGCCTCTCTAACAACTGCTCATTTCGATTGTCATTTTATAAAAATAATTGCCTTGTAACAACAGAACAAGAAATAAAACACTTACTTACTTACTGGCTTTTGAGGAACCCGGAGGTTCATTGCCGCAATCACATAAGCTCGCCATTGGTCCCTATCCTGAGCAAGATTAATCCATTCTCTATCATCATATCTCACCTCCCTCAAATCCATTTTAATATTATCTTCCCATCTACGTCTCGTCCTCCCTAAAGGTCTTTTTCAATAATTGAAATAATATTCCTGTATCTGTACTCTGTGATCAAAATATAGCGCTGTGATCGATCAGTCCACATGCACTATCGATACTTAGCTCTGCACACTAGAGCACACTGTCGGAGGCAATGAAGAATCTCAGTTATTCTGTCACCTTTCGTAATAAAATAATGATGAAACTATAACGTATGTGTATAATAGTTGTATTGTCACATACTGTGTATGTAGTGATTGTTAGTCAGGAATTTACGCACGACTTCTAAACGAGCTATTTACTATGTGAGACAGTTAAAAGTCTGTATAAGAGATTTTACTAGTAAGACCTCTATCACATTCACATTAAATTCATAAACAACATTTGAAGCAAACGAAATTGTTACTATGACAACATAAATCTTTAAGAAAATTCCATTTCTTCTGAGAAACGAAGGTGACAAAAAACTTTATCTCTTGCTTTGGAAACACTTTATAGTGTACCTGTCATTATTGACACATCTTTTTTAACTCTCTATACCTGTCCTTGTTGACAGGTATTTCATAATTCGCTATACCTTCATTATTGATACGTATTTTTTTAACTCTCTATACCTGTCATTATTGACACGCATTTTCTCAACTCTCTATACCTTCATTATTGATACGTATTTTTTAACTCTCTATACATGTCATTGTTGACACGCATTTTCTTAACTCTCTATACCTGTCAATATTGACACGCATTTTCTTAACTCTCTATACCTTCATTATTGATACGTATTTTTTAACTCTCTATACATGTCATTGTTGACACGTATTTCTTAATTCTCTATACCTTCATTATTGATACGTATTTTTTAACTCTCTATACCTGTCATTATTGACACGCATTTTCTCAACTCTCTATACCTTCATTATTGATACGTATTTTTAACTCTCTTTTCTACATGTCATTGTTGACAACTCTCTATACATGTCATTGTTGACACGCATTTCTTAACTCTCTATACCTGTCATTATTGACACGCATTTTCTTAACTCTCTATACCTTCATTATTGATACGTATTTTTTAACTCTCTATACATGTCATTGTTGACACGTATTTTCTTAACTCTCTATACCTTCATTATTGGTACGTATTTCTTAACTTTCTATACATGTCATTGTTGACACGCAATTTTCTTAACTCTCTATACCTTCATTATTGATACGTATTTCTTAACTCTCTATACATGTCATTGTTGACACGCATTTTCTTAACTCTCTATACCTTCATTATTGATACGTATTTCTTAACTCTCTATACCTGTCATTATTGACACGCATTTTCTTAACTCTCTATACCTTCATTATTGATACGTATTTCTTAACTCTCTATACATATCATTGTTGACACGTATTTCTTAATTCTCTATACCTGTCATTATTGACACATATTTCTTAAATGTCTATACCTGTCATTATTGACACATATTTCTTAAATCTCTATATCTGTCATTATCGACACTGCTATTATTATTGTGGCTTATGCCACTTTATCACGGAACACCCACTCCACTCTCCTCGTCCGTTATCTATTTCTGCTTCCAAAAGCTGCGTCGGTCCCTGCACGCTGAATAATATATGCTTTTCCTTTTTTTTATTTCACCTGAAGAGGTTAACACTGTATCAGAGTGAAATCTGGACCGTGTTGGAGAAGCGACAGGACTTTTCACTCCGGCTCGAGTGACGTCTTAGATTAGTTTGTGGCCGCGCTTCTGTGGCTCTCTCCAAGTTTCGGCCACATAACGGAAGAATTCTTCCCACGTCTGTCCCCGGGTCAAGCGCAAACTGTTATCTGACCCGAGCTGGACTTGGTGTACGCGGAGGTTAAGGCGTAGTCTTAGCGCTATGTGGAAGCCGCGGTCAGGGGTTCGAGACCGGCGTCAGACATAAATGACTAATTCGTTGTAGTCTTAGGTAGGGGTCTGAATCGTGCAGAACCAACTTCACAGAAATTCCACCATGTGTTCACTTGGTGCAGAATTCGAAATTATATATTGGACTTTGTGATATGTGATAGGTATGAGCTGGTGTGATTTGATATATATGATATGATACAATATGATATGATATGATACAATATGATATAATATGATATGATATATGATATATTATATATGATATGATACAATATGATATAATATATGATATGATATGATATATGATATATAATATGATACGATATGATATGATATGATACAATATGATATGATATGATATATGATATGATATGATACAATGTGATATGATATAATATGATATGATATGATATATATGATATGATACAATATGATATGATATGATACAATATGATATGATATAATATGATATGATATATGATATATTATATATGATATGATACAATATGATATGATACGATATATGATATATGATATGATATGATATATGATATATAATATGATACGATATGATATATGTGATATATGATATGATACAATATGATATATGACATGATATGATACAATATGATATGATATATGATATGATATGATATGATAAGATATGATATGATATGATATATGATATGATACAATATATGATATGATATATGAAATGATATGATATATAATACGATATGATATATGATACGATATGATATAGATATATGATATGATATGTGATATGATATATAATACGATGTGATATATGATATGAGATATGATATTATATCATATGATATGATACAATATTATGATATGATATATGATATATGATATGATATATGATATGATATGATACAATGATATGATATGATATATGATATGATATGATATATAATACGATATGATATATGATACGATATGATATGATATGATGTGATATGATATATAATACGATATGATATATCATACGATATGATATAAGATATATAATATATCATGTGATATGATATGACATGGTATGGTATGATATGAGATATATGATATGATACAATACGATACGATATATGATATTATATATAATACGATATGATATATGATACGATATGATATATCATACGATATGTTATGGGATATATGATATGATATGATGTGATATGATATATATAATACGATATGATATATGATACGATAAAATATGAGATATATGATATATGGTATGGTATGATATATGGTGATATATGATATGATATGGTATGATATATGATATAGTATGATATATGGTGAGATATGATATACGATATGATATGATATGAAATGATATGATATGATATGATATGATATGGTGTGACATGATATAAATTGTAAGGGTACAGTGCATCAGTTATTCATAGATTTAAAAAAAGCATATGACTCGGTTAAGAGAGAAGTTTTATATGATATTCTTATTGAATTTGGTATTCCCAAGAAATTAGGTCGATTAATTAAAATGTGTCTCAGTGAAACATACAGCAGAGTTCGTATAGGTCATTTTCTGTCAGATGCGTTTCCAATTCACTGTGGGCTAAAGCAAGGAGATGGACTATCACCTTTACTTTTTAATTTTGCTCTAGAGTATGCCATTAGGAAAGTCCAGAGTAACAGAGAGGGTTTGGAATTGAACGGGTTACATCAGCTACTTGTCTATGCGGATGACTTGAATATATTAGGAGAAAATCCACAAACGATTAGGGAAAACATGGGAATTTTACTTGAAGCAAGTAAAGAGATAGGTTTGGATGTAAATCCCGGAAAGACGAAGTATATGATTATGTCTCGTGACGAGAATATTGTACAAAATGGAAATATAAAAATTGGAAATTTATTCTTTGAAAAGGTGGAAAAATTCAGATACCTGGGAGCAACAGTAACAAATATAAATAATACTCAGGAGGAAATTAAACACAGAATAAATATGGGAAATGCCTGTTATTATTGAGTTGAGAAGTTTTTATCATCCAGTTTGCTGTCAAAAAATCTGAAAGTTAGAATTTATAAAACAGTTATATTACCGATTGTTGTTTATGGTTGTGAAACTTGGACTCTCACTTTGAGAGAGGGACATAGGTTAAGGGTGTTTGAGAATAAGGTTCTTAGGAAAATATTTGGGTCTAAGAGGATGAAGTTACAGGAGAATGGAGAAAGTTACACAACACAGAACTGCACGCATTGTATTCTTCACCTGACATATTTAGGAACATTAAATCCAGACGTTTGAGATGGGCAGGGCATGAAGCACGTATGGGCGAATCCAGAAATGCATATAGAGTGTTAGTTGGGAGGCCGGAGGGAAAAAGACCTTTGGGGAGGCCGAGACGTAGATGGGAAGATAATATTAAAATGTATTTGAGGGAGGTGGGATATGATGATAGAGAATGGATTAATTTTGCTCAGGATAGGGACCAATGGCGGGCTTATGTGAGGCGGCAATGAACCTCCGGGTTCCTTAAAAGCCAGTAAGTAAGTAGTAAACAACAGGGTAACAAGTTTTGCAGTGATTTTGTCTCTGCAGCAAAGACAGTGCAATTGTTAAGTATTGAGTATCGAGCAAGTTGCTGGTGTCGATATAATGAACCCGAAGGTGGAATGCCAATACTGCACACCGAGGAGATTATTCTTGTGTTCGCTTTCAGCTCCGTTAAGTGATGGCTGCACGGGGAAGGAGTTTTATTATCTTCTTAAAAGCTTCCAGAAGAAGCTGCTCCTCGCCTAACAATACACGGAGAGATTAATAGAGAGTTGGCAGCGGTAGAAAAAAAAAAAGGCAACCTTTTGCACAATCTGTTTCCAACTAAATACCACTTCTCGACCACATTCTTTGTACCATTTATTTTGTTAAGTGTTCCCTTATTTATTGCACGAACCGGGGCGGTTGTGATTTTATTATTTACCAACAGAGGCCGCGGAGTTGTGGTGAGCGAACAAATGTATCAGCACTTGTAAATAATGGCCAGTTAATATGGAGCAGATTCTTGGAAATAAAAAACCACTGAACCACGGCCCGGCGTGAATTATTGGCAGTGCAAACAAAGGAACGCCATATACTGTTACCAGCCGCACCAGAAATATCACGAAATGTGATCAAACCGTGTTAATGTTTGATTGTGTGCATATAACTAACATTTATATACAGACAATAAAATGCTGGCCACATTTTACTAAGCGTTTCACGTTCCGTAGAAACTGTTGGCAAGATTAGAACTCCGCCCTAGACTGACAGTTTCCAATTTAAGATCACACGTTATCATTGATGACGTCTGATGGCGTGCTCACATAAACGTATAGGCCTCCTGGGTGAGTAAAATGTTTGGACATTGCCTCTAGCTATCCTATTTTTAATTTCATGAAGAATCCCTATATACAAAAGTTATAGCGGGATGAGGGAAGGAATAATTTGTTCATATGTTCTACAACTGTGTTTTCATTTATAAAGTGTGAGCTACGCCAAAGAGTTCATGTTGTGTGGATGGATGGATGGATGGATGGATGGATGGATGGATGGATGGATGGATGGATGGGTGGATGTGGGTGGGTGGGTGGGTTGGTGGATGGATGGATGGATGATTGAGTGAACGAACGAAAGAGTGAACGAACGAATGAATGAATGAACGATTGAGTGAATGAATGAACGAACGATTGAATGAATGAACGATTGAGTGAATGAACGATTGAGTGAATGAATGAATGAACGATTGAGTGAATGAATGAATGAACGATTGAGTGAATGAATGAATGAACGAATGATTGAGTGAATGAATGAATGAACGAATGATTGAGTGAATGAATGAATGAACGATTGAGTGAATGAATGATTGAGTGAATGAATGATTGAGTGAATGAATGAATGAATGAACGATTGAGTGAATGAATGAACTATTGAGTGAATGAATGAATGAATGAACGATTGAGTGAATGAATGAATGAATGAACGATTGAATGAATGAATGAATGAACGATTGAGTGAATGAATGAACGATTGAGTGAATGAATGAATGAATGATTGAGTGAATGAATGAATAAATGAATGAATGAAGGAATGAAGGAATGAGTGAACGATTGAGTGCATGAATGAATGAATGAAGGATTGAGTGAATAAATGAATGAACGATTGAGTGAATGAATGAATGAACGATTGAGTGAATGAATGAATAAATGAATGAATGAAGGAATGAGTGAACGATTGAGTGCATGAATGAATGAATGAAGGATTGAGTGAATGATGAATTAACGATTGAGTGAATGATTAATGAACGATTGAGTGAATGATTAATGAACGATTGAGTGAATGATGAATGAACGATTGAGTGAATGATGAATGAACGATTGAGTGAATGAATGAATGAACGATTGAGCGAATGAATGAATAAATGAACGATTGAACGAATGAATGAATGAACGATTGAGCGAATGAATGAATGAACGGTTGAGTGAATGAATGAATGAACGAGTGAGTGAATGAGTGAATGAACGAGTGAGTGAATGAATGAATGAACGATTGAGTGAATGAATGAATGAACGATTGAGTGAATGAATGAATGAACGATTGAGTGAATGAATGAATGAATGAACGATTGAGTGAATGAATGAATGAACGAGTCAGTGAATGAATGAATGAATGAATGAAATGAACGAGTGAGTGAATGAATGAATGAACGATTGATTGAATGAATGAATGAACGATTGAGTGAATGAACGATTGAGTGAATGAATGAATGTACGATTGATTGAATGAATGAATGAACGATTGAGTGAATGAACGATTGAGTGAATGAATGAATGTACGATTGAGTTAATGAATGAATGAATGAACGATTGAGTGAATTCATTATTATAACCTCCTTAATAAGCTTTAAAGTTTTTAATAAACAAAAAATAGAGACGTGCTCAGAAATTTACACAAATGAAGATCGACCTACTAGTATTCGCATTATGATGCCAGAGAATCTGAGCTGTAAATACGCATGTTGGCAATCCTGCAGGTCATGGCCTGCAAAACAATATTTTAGTCTGCGTTTTGTCTTATTCTGAAAATCCATTAGTTCTCGAACTGACGACAGATGAATTTTGGAAAATAGGAAACTTATGTCGAAAAATTGACATTTCACGGAAAACTACTATTTTTCCGCACATCCTTGGATGGCAAGCTTCAAAATGAGGGATCATTCATTAAAATCCGTTCAGACGTTTTCCCGTCATTTCTATTACCAGTTCAAATTATAACATACTAGTGGCTTGTGCAGCAAAAGCTGCAAACTAAGTTCATTAGACGTTGAAATAAACATTTTTCAGATTTATTTTCAATGAAGAATACCAGACATTCTGAAAGTTATTTGCTTCCATAATAATGAAAGATACTCTCTCTCGAGCCAATACTGAAGAGAACCACGCATATAAATATATACACCACACCGCCATTAAATACATGAATAGACCCAACCCCACTTGATTAATAACTGTAAAAATATTTGATTTGTAATAATATTATTATCTTACGTAAGTTTTATAGCTTTCAGTAACATATACTATATATACTATATAGCTGCCAATCAGTAAAATATATAAATCATAATCTAATTTAAGTTATTCTCTACATCTACTTATATAACCCCAAAAAGTTTCACTTTCATATCATCAATATAGCATTAATATGTATAATTAATGAAAAATAGTCACATCATGGCATTAACTACAATAATATTTCATTTCTAATAGTAATAATGTCATCAAACCACCTCAAGTTTTGTAGTTTTTAATATCCAATACACAGCTGTACCCAGAGAATTACACACCACAGAATCGAACCTGTAAATTATTTTTAGTAACTTAAGTTAATAACAAATTTAATTTGAGCTCTAAATATGTCAGCATTCTTGCAGATCATGGCCTTCGTGTAATATTGTTTACTGTAGTGTGTGTTTTGTTTTATTCTGAAATGCAATTAGCTAGTTCTCAAAACTGACGACAGATGAATTTTGGAAAATAGGAAAATTATGTTGAAAATTGACATTTCACTGAAAACTACTATTTTTCTGAAAAACTTTGAGTTCCAAGCTTCAAAATGAGGGGTCATTTATTAAATCCGTTCAGCCGTTTTCCCGTATGTTATATTATATTATATTATATTATATTATATTATATTATATTATATTATGTCCACACCTGTGGAGTAACGGTCAGCGCGTCTGGCCGCGAAACCAGGTGGCCCGGGTTCGAATCCCGGTTGGGACAAACCTGGTTGAGGTTTTTTCCGGGGTTTTCCCTCAACCCAATACGAGCAAATGCTGGGTAACTTTCGGTGCTGGACCCCGGACTCATTTCACCGGCATTATCACCTTCATATCATTCATAAATAACCTATGTTGATTCGTAAAATATAAAATAAAAATATATTATATTATATTATATTATATTATATTATATTATATTATATTATATTATATTATATTATATTATATTATATTATCTAGAGGCTTGTTATATTACAATATGATTTATTATTTTGTATTGTATTATATTGTATTGTATTTTACGCTACATGACTTAAGTTATCTGATAACTATGTCACAGTGTTCAAAGTAGAGACTATTCTTTCTAAATTCCTCTGATTTTCTGCATCCAGAATATTTTCACATCTCTATAAATTCCCGGAATCGAACTAAAGTCTCTATTTATAGCACAATTATTCAGCAGGTCACGGAAACTGTTCTTCCTTCATCCATTGAACGGCGAGAGAAAAAGAACGTGGAATGAGATTGTTAATTGCGTTACAGAAGGTATCAGGCCCAAAGAGTGAAAACTGCCAGCGGATAAAGAAAATCTTAGCAATTAAGCGTTTAACAGTATCTCTTGTTAGCAGTTGTAATTAGAAGAATTGGAGCCAGACGATTTACTAGCGGTTGCTATGCAACGGACGCCTTCGCGTTATGCTGGCGGTATTTAATGAGAATCGCTTTATATCAGTCATCTGTCTGTAGTATTATTTTATTGCTGTGTGTATAAAATACTAGTCCTGGTGAATGCACAGTTTTAAAGGTAGAGGTTTCTTAGTATATGTAAGTCTCCCTGATTCAAATCCCGGCTGGTGCAAAATGAAAGTCGTCACGTGAAGGGAGCTCTGTTAATGTTGCAGGTGTTGTATTGTTTATTACATAAGTTGTTTTGACACAGTACGCCTATTTTCTGTTTAAGAAGTAAACCTTTCGTCAAGAGTTCAGTTGTGATCTGGTGAAGTTGATGTGAAGATATATTAAAATGTCGCCATTCAAATATGTAACTTTGCTTGTGCTTGCAAAAGAGTTAGGAGATGACTGTTTTTCAGTCAAGGACGAAAATATGTTATGGTATAAAGTGTGTAAATTGGACATAAAGTTAAAAAAGCATAATGATTTACAAAAAAAAAAAGCGACTAAAACACAAATAGAAGATCTGAAATTTTTTAGTGATTCCATTATTATTATTATTATTATTATTATTATTATTATTATTATTATTATTATTATTATTATTATTTACTTACTTACTTACTGGCTTTTAAGGAACCCGGACGTTCATTGCCGTCCTCACATAAGCCCGCCATTGGTCCCTATCCTGAGCAAGATTAATCCAGTCTCTACCATCATATCCCACCTCCCTCAAATCTATTTTAATACTATCTTCCCATCTATGTCTCGGCCTCCCCAAAGGTCGTTTTCCTCCGGCCTCCCAACTAACACTCTATATGCAATTCTGGATTCGCCCATACGTGCTACATGCCTTGCCCATCTCAAACGTCTGGATTTAATGTTCCTAATTATGTCAGGTGAAGAATACAATGCGTGCAGTTCTGTGTTGTGTAACTTTCTCCATTCTCCTGTAACTTCATCCCTCTTAGCCCCAAATATTTTCCTAAGAACCTTATTCTCAAACACCCTTAAACTCTGTTCCTCTCTCAAAGTGAGAGTCCAAGTTTCACAACCATAAGAACAACCGGTAATATAACTGTTTTATAAATTCTAACTTTCAGATTTTTTGACAGCAAACTGGATGATAAAACTTCTCAACCGAATAATAACAGGCATTTCCCATATTTATTCTGTGTTTAATTTCCTCCCGAGTGTCATTTATGTTTGTTACTGCTGTCTAAGACGATCTTCCAAGCTATTTACAATTCAAAGCAAGGGAGTAACTCGTCAGGCTAAGTACATACATGTCACCTTAAGTATTGTAACTTCTATTTTTTAAATTTACAATTTATGCACAACTTTTAAATTTATTTTTAAATCTCCTTAAGGAAGGATAACCCTCAAAACTCTGCAGGTAGGTCATTCCAATCATTTATAGATCGATTTAAAAATGACAATTTACCTACATCCATTTTCTATTTCTTATATTTGATTTTAAACTCATGACCATTGCTACCACAGTACGTTGGCTTCTCTAACCAAACCGTTATGTCTACCCATGCTTCTTGACCTAGGTGTGCTCTGTATAGTGATGTTGTTGTAGTTTTTCTACGTCTGTTTTCCAATGTTTCGCATTTAAGTTGTTTTATCGTATCATTCCGATCTCCTCTCTCACGTTTAACAAATAAAAAAAAATGCACAAACTCCATCGCCCTCACTTGAACCTGGGATTCCGGAACGCACAGCCTACCAGAGGTGCTTCACCAAGAAATCGAAAGTTGGCAGGAACCATAATTAGATCGTATGGAAAAAGTCTGGCTTCTGTTGCTTTTTCGAGTTTTATATCTTGATATCTGGGAAGTTTTTCGTTCCACTTTCTTGAGATTTCTGTCTACTCGTCGCTATATGACTGGAAATAGTGTTGAATCCGAAGTGGAAACCAATGTTGTGTATATCGATTGACGGACAACCTCTCTAAGCTGGGCATCTCCTCTTTCTTTCCTCCAGTCCTTTCTCCCCTTCCCTTTGCCCTCTACATTCTATAAGTCTCATGCACACGATAACGGTAAACAATATATCGTATCAAGTAAACGACAAGTACACAGTCACGGGAATCTTGCTCAAAAATTTTCACAATGTGCTGTATCTGCATACCGCTAGAGAGATTGTGTAACAAAAATTTTAACACTGTCTTTTATGGGAGCTGCATTCGTTAGTTGAAGAACTTCATTTGTTCATTCATGGCCCAGGCTATTCTTGTACTAAAACATTAATCAAGTGGAATGTGCTACTTGCGCTTATTACCGTAGAAGTGGGTAAAGTCAATCAGTGGGTGTAAAATCGATCATTTGCGATTTTTATTGAAAATTATACAGAGACATCATTTTATTTTTATTTCAATTTTTATTATACCTGAGTTTTTACATGTACTTCACTCCACCCCCTCTAGTAGTAAACTTCCAACTGTCCTCCACACAGAACCAAAACCGCTTACGCAGTCAAAGTCGCCTTACGGTCTTAGTAAACAGTACTGTGTTGGTGAGTATAGTAGGTTCCAGAAATATTTTCGTGTTATCCAGTGACGAAAGAGCTTTCAATATTGAATCATATTTTCGCACAGGTACTGACGTCCGTTTGCCTACGTCGCATCCCGGTTTTCCCCACCTGCTTCTGCTCGCTACTCTGTAAAGGCTAGTGGCTGGGCTGTCTTAGCTCTTTTCTGAGAATATTAATTCCTGTTAGGAATTGGACGTCTACGTAATATTATACAACTGTTTAAAATAACTTAAATAAAAGGGCCTCGTTAAGTAATTAACTGTCACGTGATTTCCCTCCTTTCAACGACCCTGCGACATAACCTCTTGGACGTACAGTAGATAGCATGTCTGAGTAATTTTATTTTTCGGATCGAGCAGAAGTGAAGATTGGATTTACAGTACGTAAGGTACTCTTTTATAGAGTAGGTACAGAATTATTTCAACGTGAGTTACTAGTATGAAGAACGAAACTGTTAATTGGAATTAGGTGCAATAGTCTATAGTACGATAATATGCTCAAAAGAACTGAAGCCTATATCGAAATGAACGGCCACCATTTTCAAAAATGTGATTAAATATCGATATTATGATTATTTTTCAATTTAACTTCATTCTCTAAATTGTACGCTAATCTGCTGTAGACAGTATAATATACACTGCATAATGAATTGTCCGAATGGATAGCTCAGTTCGTGAGTAAAAACACTTATTGTTAATACAGTACTGTATTTTGATTGAACAAAAACCTAATGAAAATTATCAAATTCAAAATCGCGATATTTTCTAGTTTACGTAGGCTAAATGGATGAACTACTTTTCTTCCCTCCTATACCCAGTAAAGTGATTTGTTTGTATTTTACGCCGGTATCATCTAACTCCAGTCGTGGAAGGGGGTAGCGAACGGTGTTTCCGGTTCTCAACCCTTAATCCGAAAGTATAGCCAGGTTAATATTAAAAATGTTAGTAAAAATAAAATGATGTCCCTGTATATTTTCTCAGTTACTTGTTAAAATTTTGTTATGCTGACTTGCCTGACATTGCAAATGTAAGCGAGAGGGACAACAAAAAGCCTGCGAATGCCAACAATGGGAACACTGTGTAATTACCGTTGAAGTGAAAATTGTTATTTTCAACTTTTTCTCTTAAATAAAAACAAAGTCTTACAAACTCTAAATTATAGTCAGCAGTCAAAGGAGACAGGAAGTATACGTAAGTACTTTTCATTGAGATTGTATCCTGAAATAATAGTTTTGCAGTTCGTAAATGTTACTATTGAAAAGTATTATTTTAAGAAAACTTGGACCTTTGTAGGGTTAAGTCGATTATGCCATCGACCTACTCGAAACAGATAGGACCAGCAGGAAGAATAAATTGTTCACTGAAATATCTCCAACTAACACTTACAAACAGAAAAGTGTCATAGTGTAGCTTATATTGATGGGATAGTGGGGAAAGAGGAAGACGAAATTATGGTGAATTTCTTGCGTAAGAGAAGCACTGCCAAAGGAACATATTTTGTACATCCCTCTGTACCTGACTTTGGGAACAACGTAGTTTCTAAAGTGACATGAGGAGGGGAAGATTTCAAATAACATCTGATATAAACCTAAGCAATGTTGAATTGCATTTTAGATTATAATTGAAGGGTGGTATTTCAATGTAAATTTTGAATTCTCAAATCTTTGTTTGTCGGTATGTGAAGTATTAAAATGTGTTTTTATGTTTTATAAGTTGGCAATCATAGCACGATTATACAGTGGAGACCTATAGGCCTAATGGTATCGAATAGTATGATCACAGTAACAAAAGATACACTATATAATGCTATAGGCATATATTGAAGATTATTATCGTTTTTACACCCCTTATAACAAATAAAATATATGTAATACACTTAATTTGTTTTTAAAAACATAAACAGTGATCGACTTTACTCCGCAGTATTTTAAAATCGATCTTAAACTAAAAATTCAATGGTGATCGACTTTACCCTATTTAAGCAAGTAACTTCGATCACAAGACAAATAAAAAAAATCCAGTTTTTTTATAGATTGTAATTCAATTCTTGTAACGTGTCTTCATAAGTGAAGGATATGACGACAAAATGCTATTTTCTGAGGAACTTCCCTCCATTGCATAATCTCAATATCATTTTAAAAATTGCAACATTTTGATCGACTTTACCCTCTTCTACGGTATGTTACAGGTTCCACCCTCATTTGTTTTTTATATTTTAAGAGGTTATGTGCATCGCAACATTTCTTGAAAGAAACCATCCTGCCATCCGGAATATCGTCTTTTTATATAGGCAATTACAACAATATCGATGACGTATTAACACAGTCTACTATATACAGTCGCGAAGCTCAATATGTAGTAAAAATGCAAACATGGTTAGTTGCCCACCACTAGGATCGCTACCATCGCCTCATCATCGCAAATCTCTCTCCTAGTAGACGACAAAATATGTTACACTTTCGTTGTCGTGTTCTTTTGGAAAAATTAACACCTTCCTTCCATTATTGAAATTTTAAATGCATAAAGTTCATTTATTATTTTAATGAAGTATATTAAATTCCACCATAAACTCGAAGATACCTGCAAGAAATAGGTTAATATTATTTTTTTTGTGCAAAACGAACTGAAATTTACTATAATCGCTTCATTCATTCAAGATTATAGCGATAATGAACTATGAAACCAATAAATATTAATTTGCATTTCCCTTTACATAATATAATAACAATAATAATGGAAATATGAATTAATGGGGTAACCTTACCGGTACCGGTACTTGTACGTAGTTAACAAAGTGGGATGAGGTTAAGCAATAATAATCACACCAGAATTGGAAATAAAACGTGATCAATAAATTTTATTGTAACAGACTTTTCTACGTCTCTAGTAAAGTAACAAATAAAAATAACAACAAAATTAACAGCTATAATTAAAAACATATCCTTTGGAAAAAAAAAAAAAAGTAGGCCTAGGCAACAATAATCCCACCAGAATTGAAAATAAAACGTGATCAATAAATTTCATTAAAACAAACTTAATTTTTCTACGTCTCTAGTAAAATATTATTATTCCAATTATTGTATTTTAGCCATTAACATTTTCATTACAACCAATAACGAACATTTCACAAGCATCAATGTGAAATACGCAACGAGCTAGCACTCGATGGAAATACGACACAGTCCAAAGTCGACTGTGGATAGTCTATTGTTTCTAGTTGCTAACCGCTTGGAGCGCTTTATCATGAGATTTGCAAAAAATCACCTCAAGCTTCGCGACTGTATATAGTAGACTGTGCTATTAATAATTAATAAAAGAGTAATATTTTTGATGCTGGTTTATTTCAGTGTCACTGATTTATGTCCTTACACAAGGAGGCCGTTAAAACAGTTGCTATAGTTACGTGATTTCCTTATCAACACGGTCAAGTGTATACAGTCACGAAGCTTGAGTTCATGAGGATACTAGGAACAATAGACTGTGCAAGTTTTATTTCGCATTGCCTGTAATGAGGCGATAGTAGCGATCCTAGAGGTTAGCAACTACTGTATCTATGGTTGCATATTTACTACGTATTGTGCTTCGTGACTATAATTATATTAGACTGTGATATCAGATAAACTTGGAATAGATTCACGTTAAAGGTTTTTTTTACATCTAAGAGTTTTACGAAATAGTAAACTTAAATTTGATTTCAATCATTCATTCATACTTTTATGCCCAAGGGCAGGTCTTTCACTGCAAACCCAGCATTCTTCAATATTTTCTATTCCTGCCTTCCTTTTTGTTTCCTCGTATTATCCATATATCTTAATGTCGTCTATCATCTGATATCTTCTTCTGCCCCGAACTCTTTTCCCGTTCACCATTCCTTCCAGTGCATCCTTCAGTAGGCAGTTTCTTCTCAGCCAGTGACCCAACCAATTCCTTTTCCTCTTTCTGATCAGTTTCAGCATCATTCTTTCTTCACACACTCTTTCTAACACAGCTTCATTTCTTATTCCGTCTGTCCATTTCACACGTTCCATTCTTCTCCATATCTACATTTCAAATGCTTCTATTCACTTCATCATAATGTCCATGTTTCTGCACCATTCAATGCCACACTCCATACAAAGCACTTCACTAGTCTCTTCCTAACTATCACGAACAGATAAACGTTTCACGTAAGTATAGAGATTCGACGAACCCCGAGTAACTTTTATTCCGAAGAGAAATGTGCAGTGGCGGCCCGTCAATAAGAGCTGCGGAGCTGCAGCACTCCCTGCTTTGACAGGAAAATAAAAATAATATTTATTTTAATTTTTAGAAGAATTGTTGCAGCTTTTATTGGTAAATTGCTTTATATTTCATCTGGCCAGGAATATGTACTATTATCTTATGCATTATCTTTTTGTGCGTCGACTATACTGGAATTGACACTGCATTCAAAGCCGTCCTGGGATCTGCAGGGTGGGACAGCTCATAGAGAGTGTGTCTTGCTTTGTAAGGGGGTAGAGAGGTGAAGGGAAGCAGAGGGAAACTGCCGCTGTTTAAAACCCATATCTCGCTGCAGTGGCTTGCAGAGCCAGGCCACAAGGGATCTTTCCTCCCCTCCCACACCGCTATTTTAATGCTACGTCAAATGGATTCTCTATTCCCTTGAAACTTAATGACAAAATTTTTATTTTCTCTTCAAATACGTATTGTTGTAGAATCTTATCGAGTTCTTATGACGAAATTAATATTGTCTTTTGCCTTATTCTTACGTAAATATCCAGCCTCCAGCAGAACTTAATATTGCCTTAACTCAAAATGATTGCACGAGTAGAATTCTTTTGATATAGCACGTAAAATACGAAAGAGACTTCTTTTCCAGTTTTAGAAAATTGTTGACCATCAGTATATCTGAGTGTTGCTTTGGTGTGACGTCTTAATACCGTAACTTAACCAGTGCAAATGTGCAAGCATGAGTGTGTGTGAATTACAGAATACCGGTATTAATTTTATTTTTCTCAACTTTCCCTAGCGGAGAAGATTGATGTAATGATGTGAAATTAAAGGATCGTCCGTTACCCGACTTCAAGAAACTTGAAGAAACGTTTCGATTATCCAACTAAATTAATTTATTCTGAATTTAATGTATTTAATATTGAACAAATTTATAAGTATACGCTGTTAAAATTTTATCATAAAAATCGTAATAAGTTTGTATTACAGACACACAATTATGACACAAGACGAAATATTAATTCAACATTAGTAGAACCTAAATGTCTCACATCTGCTGGTCTAAAGCATAGCATTAATTTTGGCCCTCGGTTGTACAATGCTTTAACTAAATTACACCCAGAACTTCTAACATGTAACCCACTAACATATGACAAGAAAATTAGAAACGTGTTAATATCTTCAATTTGATTAAATAAATTTATAGCCTATGTGTATGAATTAATGAACCTATATTATATTTGTATTCTATAATTTTGAAATATATATTAGTCCTACTTTTCACGTGCGATATTATTCTTCTCTAGTGTTAATATTATATTATATAATTCCATTGCCGGTGTAATTATATTTTAGTTCCTATTTTATTTTACTTATTTATTTATATTATTATTATTTTTTATTTTAATATTATATCTTAACTGCGACCGAGCACGAGCGCTGCTCATTCGGTCTCGAATTTTGTTAATACTACTGTATCTTCTTTTATATTGCTTGTATTATTTTATTTGTATTTCTCTTTGTTTGTTTTGTAATTATATTTCTTTATTCTGTATATTTGAATTTAAATAAATAAATAAATAAATAAATAAATAAATCTTACTCAAGCTTCATCCAGTCGAAATAGTGCTTCTATAAGGAAGTTTAACAATGAAATTTACGCTAAACATTTGTGGTTATGTGGATGAGAACAGAAAAAAAATGCTGTATTTTTTTTCCTTGCCTTCTCTTCGGTGGTGATACTACATGGACTAGGACTAGTGTGACAGATTTAGGACATTTGTCCCTAAAAATTGAAAAGCACGAATCTTCGCTGTCTCACCCACCTGAAAAATGTTGTTTCATTGGCTATGTTAGGGAAAGCTAATATTGCTGCTCAATTAAGTCAAACGAACAGAACAAACATTCTCAAACATAACGAAGAAGTGAGAAAAAAATAGTGAAATTATTTAAAAAATATTGATTGTATCAAATTTTGTGGCCAATATGAACTTCCCCTTAGGGGAAATGATGAAAAAACGATTCGAAGAACCCTTGTATATTTAGTGGCTTGCTACAGCTCGTGAGTAATCTAAACGAGCCTCTCAAAAATCGTTTGGAATATGCCACTGTTGAAAGGTAATTCTAAAACAATTCAGATTGATTTTGTAGATTGCACGTTGAGTGTCTGCCGATGTGAAATTCAGACTGAAATCGATGGTATTAGTTTTTTTTTTTTAGCGATTATGGCAAATTATGCCACAGACATCTCGCAACTAAGTCAGGAAGTTTTGATTTTTCTATATGTAGTGCATTTATTTTTGTCCTATGCTTATTAGTAACTAGCCGTACCCGTGCGCTCCGCTGCACCCGTTACAAATAAATATAAAGTAATTACATAATTAAAATAGAACATTTGATCCAGGGAACATTCGTGTTTGATATAAGGATAAATCGTTTATTACGTTACTTAATTTAAATTGTATTTGCATAATTAAAATGCGATCATTTTGATCCAGAGACCACTCATTTGGTCATAAAAATTATTTTAGGAAATACAGGAAACGAATGTACAGAATAGCCTATCAAGTTTTCTGTGCATAAGAAGCTATTTTAATCTTACCTGTCCTCGATTCACTTAGAAGTTACTGTAATAACATTATAGCATTATGTCCATCTAGAGAAACTACACTTTCCAATGGTGAATTAATAATTGATTATACAAATCGGTTAATTTAGCTTAAGATATTACGTCATACAAACACAGAAACATTATCTGTAGGCTATCTTTCATAGCTTTCGATTGTTGCTGTCTAAGGCCCCTTATAGACGAAGTCATTCGTTTTTTAATTCATTACACGGCCTTAGATGGCAGTTATTTTAATTTTAAAACTCATTTATCTCATTAAATATCAGTCCTATCAAAATTTTTTAAGGAATAAACCTATCGGAAATTATTTTTAAAGACACTTTTGTTATGTAACATTTTTCACAAAAATCAATAATAAGCGAGATATTTCGATTTATTTAATTCAGGCCCCCTTATAACCCCCCTTTTAAATAAAGTATTTTGAATGCCATATAGCCTAAAATCTAAGTTACAACGAACTTAATTTATATTCCAATTTTAATCAAAATCCGTTCAGCCATTATCGCGTGAAAAGGTAACATACAGACAGACAGACATACAAACAAAAATTTCAAAAAAGCGATTTTCGGTTTCAGGGAGATTATTTATATATGTTAGGACCAATTATTTTTGTAAAATCGAAAATTACCAGAAAAAGTTCGGCTACAGATTTATTATTAGTATAGGTGATATCAAGAAGTGAAATTTGTATGTACCAAAATCTATTGCAGCTCCCCCAAT
This sequence comes from Periplaneta americana, assembly GCA_025594305.2. Taxonomy (NCBI): domain Eukaryota; kingdom Metazoa; phylum Arthropoda; class Insecta; order Blattodea; family Blattidae; genus Periplaneta; species Periplaneta americana. Next base: position 200,478,842 of record JAJSOF020000003.1, on the reverse strand, counting down.
CCATAAGTTCACGAGCCGCCACTGGAAATGTGAGATTTCTGTCACGATATTTTTCCTAATAAGGAAGTAAGATGAATTACGGAACAAGTGGATAATGGAAATGCAGTATCCATTATTTTGCTGTGGAACTCTAAACTTCTGTGTAACACTCAAAATCACAAATATAAAGCAAATCAAGATTTCAGGTATAACTCCCTGTAAAGTTGATTTGAATAATTTCGAGGAAAAATTGTTCCGGAGCCGGGAATCGAACCCGGGACCTTTGGTTTAACGTACCAACACTCTACCACTGAGCTACCCGGGAACTCTAACCGACACCGATCCAATTTTTCCTCTATATCCACACACCTCAAAGTGGGCTGACAACCGTCAAGCAAGCAACTTCGAGTGCACACCAACTCTGTGTGACACCGATCCGATCCGGAACTATTTTTCCCTCGAAATTATTCAAATCAACTTTACAGGGAGTTATACCTGAAATCTTGATTTGCATAATACACGTCACTGTTCGTTAACAGAAAACCACAATTTAAGTCACCGTCAAGCAAACAACTTCGAGTGCACACCAACTCTGTGTGACACCGATCCGATCCGGAACAATTTTCCCTCGAAATTATTCAAATCAACTTTACAGGGAGTTATACCTGAAATCTTGATTTGCATAATACACGTCACTGTTCGTTAACAGAAAACCACAATTTAAGTCACACAGAGTTGGTGTGCACTCGAAGTTGGTTGCTTGACGGTTGTCAGCCCACTTTGAGGTGAGTGGATATAGAGGGGAAAAATTGGATCGGTGTCGTAGAGTTCCCGGGTAGCTCAGTGGTAGAGCGTTGGTACGTTAAACCAAAGGTCCCGGGTTCGATACCCGGCTCCGGAACAATTTTTCCTCGAAATTATTCAAATCAACTTTACAGGAGTTATACCTGAAATCTTGATTTGCATAATACACGTCACTGTTCGTTAACAGAAAACCACAATTTAAGTCACACAGAGTTGGTGTGCACTCGAAGTTGGTTGCTTGACGGTTGCCAGCCCACTTTGAGGTGTGTGGATATAGAGGGAAAAATTGGATCGGTGTCGGTTAGAGTTCCCGGGTAGCTCAGTGGTAGAGCGTTGGTACGTTAAACCAAAGGTCCCGGGTTCGATACCCGGCTCCGGAACAATTTTTCCTCGAAATTATTCAAATCAACTTTACAGGAGTTATACCTGAAATCTTGATTTGCATAATACACGTCACTGTTCGTTAACAGAAAACCACAATTTAAGTCACACAGAGTTGGTGTGCACTCGAAGTTGGTTGCTTGACGGTTGTCAGCCCACTTTGAGGTGAGTGGATATAGAGGGGAAAAATTGGATCGGTGTCGGTTAGAGTTCCCGGGTAGCTCAGTGGTAGAGCGTTGGTACGTTAAACCAAAGGTCCCGGGTTCGATACCCGGCTCCGGAACAATTTTTCCTCGAAATTATTCAAATCAACTTTACAGGGAGTTATACCTGAAATCTTGATTTGCATAATACACGTCACTGTTCGTTAACAGAAAACCACAATTTAAGTCACACAGAGTTGGTGTGCACTCGAAGTTGGTTGCTTGACGGTTGTCAGCCCACTTTGAGGTGAGTGGATATAGAGGGAAAAATTGGATCGGTGTCGGTTAGAGTTCCCGGGTAGCTCGGTGGTAGAGCGTTGGTACGTTAAACCAAAGGTCCCGGGTTCGATACCCGGCTTCGGAACAATTTTTCCCTCGAAATTATACAAATATAAAGTATTAACATTATGTATTTGCTATGCATATTAACTTCATAATAAATTCTAGCAAACAGGAGTCATGTTGAGATTGAAAATTGTGTTTGTGCATCATACACAGGTCAGCATATTGCCACTGTGCACATGCGTTTTGTAAATATTGCGTGGTTTGAGTGTGGGAATAAGGAACAACGCAACCGTATAGCATTGTAACATTACGCAGCACAAAGTTTCCAAAACAAATTTCCCACTCTAATTTTAATCATGTGCAATATATCCACGCATTATGCCTGGGGGCAGTGCAACATGACAATATGTATTTACAATACCTCCCCCCTCTCCCGCCCTGTCGTGTTATTAACCACAATAGAGCCCCTTTGTTGAGAGAGACGTTAATCGCTGAATACTTTGTGTTTAATGTACTACAGTTCTGTGTACAATGAATGGTCCTGTTAAAACATCACATTTTGATGGAAAAATTCGAGTGACAGTAACATATTTGACATCGCGCGTCATGTGGCGTTCCTGGCTATAGACCCAGAGGGTCCGGATTCAATCTCCGGCAGGAACTGGAGATCTATCATGTCATAATGACTCCGGGGGTTTCACTGAGTCTCCTGTACATTGAGTATGTCTACCCGGTGCAAATGGCAAAGCTTCATAACATATGACATCCCCATGAGGCTGAGGTCAAGGAAATGAGGGAGTTCTACCGACCTTCTCTCTGTCGTAATCAATAAAGTAAAGTGTACGATAACGTATTTAAATTTGCTCCTGATCTTTCAATGTTGTACTCATTTGTTTTCGTGTGTTATTTCACCTACTAATTGTTGAAATGTGATATCGTATTGAAGATATTTCTGTTAACACATAGCTGACAAAATAATCCTGTTTTCGTTTATGTAGTTCAGTGGTATACTCATTTGTTTTCGTGTGTTATTTCACCTGTTAATTGTTGAAATGTGATATCGTATTCAAGATATTTCTGTTAACGCATAGCTGACAAAATAATCCTGTTTTCGTTGATGTAGTTCAGTGGTATACTCATTTGTTTTCGTGTGTTATTTCACCTGTTAATTGTTGAAATGTGATATCGTATTCAAGATATTTCTGTTAACGCATACCTGACAAAATAATCCTGTTTTCGTTGATGTAGTTCAGTGGTATACTCATTTGTTTTCGTGTGTTATTTCACTTGCTAATTATTGTTGAAATGTGATATCGTATTCAAGATATTTCTGTTAACGCATAGCTGACAAAATAATCCTGTTATTTCACCTGCTAATTGTTGAAATGTGGGATCGTATTCAAGATATTCCCGATGACGCATAGATGACAAAATAATCCTGTTTTTGTTGATGTAGTTCCATGGTATACTCATTTGTTTTCGTGTGTTATTTCACCTGTTAATTGTTGAAATGTGATATCGTATTCAAGATATTTCTGTTAACTCATAGCTGACAAAATAATCCTGTTATTTCACCTGCTAATTGTTGAAATGTGAGATCGTATTCAAGATATTCCCGTTGACGCATAGATGAAAAAATAATCCTGTTTCTGTTGATGTAGTTCCATGGTAAACTCATTTGTTTCCATGTGTTATTTCACTTGCTAATTATTGTTGAAATGTGAGATCGTATTCAAGACATTTCTGTTGACGCATAGCTGACGAAACAATCCTGTTTTCGTTGATGTAGTTCAGTGGTATACTCATTTTTTTCCGTGTGGTATTTCACCTGCTAATTGTTGAGATGTCAGATCGTATTCAAGCTATTTGTGTTGGCGCGTAGCTGACAAGATATTCCTGTTTTCGTTAATGTAGGATATTTGTGTTTATTGCTTGTGTAGCAGATTTTCTCATGTTTATGATCGTCGAACTATATTCGTATTTATTACTAATGTAGGTTATTTTGGTTAGACCATGTTGTGATACTCTTACATAAGCGATATTCTGTTCTTAGATGACGTGAGTTGCTTGCTAATTGCTGACAAAAGACATCCCTGACGTAGATAAATAGTACTGTTATTCCTCCTAAAAAATTAGAAATAAGATGTATGGAAATCAAAACCTTTGTGATAATAATCCTCTTATTATACATACGATAATTGTTTGAATTAATAATACAAGTTCTATTGCTAATGGGTGTCTTTATAGGTGACGTGAGATATTCCTATTTATAGCTGGCAAAACATCTCTTTTGTAGGTGACGTTACAAATTCAAATTTATAACTCTTTATAGGTGATGTGAGATATTGTTATTTATAGTTCACATAAAATAACCCTTTTATAGGTGACGACAGGTAGGTACTACTATTTATAATTGACATATGACACCTCTTTCTTGTTTGTAACTAACAGAAAACATCATTCCCTTTTATAGGTGATGTGAGATGTATCTGTTTATAGGTGACAGAAGACATTCCTTTTTGTAAGTGGTATGAGATATTCGTTATAGCTAATATAAGACATTCATTTTTATAGGTGATGTGAGATATTCCTATATACATATATATAGCGCTCTATATATATGTATATATAGCGCACATAAGATATACCTTTTTGTAAGTGATGTCACTTATTCCTGTTTATAGTTACACAAGAACTCCCTTTTTATAGGTGATAAATGTCAGATAGCCCTGTTCATAGTTGATATGACATCCCTTTTTATCAGTGATGTAACGTATTCCTGATTATAGCTATCATAAGGCATCCCTTTTATACGCGATGTGAGATATTACTGTTTATATCTGCCATAAAATACTACTTTCTTAAGTGAAGTGAGATATTCCTGTTTATATCTGCCTTAAAATACTACTTTCTTAAGTGATGTGAGATATTACTGTTTATATCTGCCATAAAATACTACTTTCTTAAGTGATGTGAGATATTCCTGTTTATATCTGCCATAAAATACTACTTTCTTAAGTGATGTGAGATATTACTGTTTATATCTGCCATAAAATACTACTTTCTTAAGTGATGTGAGATATTACTGTTTATATCTGCCATAAAATACTACTTTCTTAAGTGATGTGAGATATTACTGTTTATATCTGCCATAAAATACTACTTTCTTCAGTGATGTGAGATATTACTGTTTATATCTGCCATAAAATACTACTTTCTTAAGTGATGTGAGATATTACTGTTTATATCTGCCATAAAATACTACTTTCTTAAGTGATGTGAGATATTACTGTTTATATCTGCCATAAAATACTACTTTCTTAAGTGATGTGAGATATTACTGTTTATATCTGCCATAAAATACTACTTTATTAAGTGATGTGAGATATTACTGTTTATATCTGCCATAAAATACTACTTTCTTAAGTGATGTGAGATATTACTGTTTATATCTGCCATAAAATACTACTTTCTTAAGTGATGTGAGATATTACTGTTTATATATGCCATAAAATACTACTTTCTTCAGTGATGTGAGATATTACTGTTTATATCTGCCATAAAATGCTACTTTCTTAAGTGATGTGAGATATTACTGTTTATATCTGCCATAAAATACTACTTTCTTCAGTGATGTGAGATATTACTGTTTATATCTGCCATAAAATACTACTTTCTTAAGTGATGTGAGATATTACTGTGTATATCTGCCATAAAATACTACTTTCTTAAGTGATGTGAGATATTCCTGTTTATATCTGCCATAAAATACTACTTTCTTAAGATATTACTGTTTATATCTGCCATAAAATACTACTTTCTTCAGTGATGTGAGATATTACTGTTTATATCTGCCATAAAATACTACTTTCTTCAGTGATGTGAGATATTCCTGTTTATAGGTTCCATAAGATAAACCTTTCTTAGATAACGTGAGATATTTCTGTTTATAGCTGATATACTAAAACATCCTATTTATAGGTGATGTGAGATATTACTGTTTATATCTGCCATAAAATATTACTCTCTTAGGTGGTGTGAGATATTCCTGTTTATAGGTTCCTTAAGATAAACCTTTCTTAGATAACCGAGATATTCCTCTTTATAGCTGATATAAGACATCTCTTTTTATAGCTGACGTGAAATATTCCTGTTTGTAGCAGATATGACATTTTCCTTTTTGTAGCTGATACGAGGTATTTTTATACCTGATAAGTGGTATTACTGTTGATAAATCTGTCGTGAATTGTTGCTGTTTGTAACTAGAGTAAAATATTCGTTTTTATTTATAAGTTATGTAAGATACTTTTCAAAGCTGACGCGAAATATTCCTGTTTATACATGTTAGAAATATTTATCTTTGTAGCTGATGTGATTTATCTATATTTAGACCTGATGTAAGCTATTTCGTTTATAAGTACAAGATATTCCTTTGTCAATGATCAAAGTTCTCGTTAACACTTTGTTAAAAACATAAAATTTACTCTGCCACACGTTAAAAGTGTTAAAATTGTTAAAGGTATTTACCTTCGACAGACGGCCCGTTTCGACGCTATTTGTCGTCGTCTTCAGTGTCTCTTGAACCACTGCTGATTTTGGCTCTGCGATGTGCAGTTGTCGATGGTAGGAGTGGGGGTGTGTTGTTCCTATGGTGGGGTTGGTTGTCTGTATGCTATGACGTACTATGACGTCAAACAATGTGTGCGTATTGAACTGTAGTTGCGTATTAAGTATATATTGTGGGTATGCTATTGTATTCTTATATATTTCGTACTGTTCTAAGATGTTTAACTGTGAACTTTTTGGTGTGATGTGTAAAATTTTCATATCTGTTTCTATATTATTGTAGTCATGATTATTGTTGATAATGTGGTCTGCATAATTTGATGTGATGTAGGGTTTGGTTATAGCTTTAATATGTTCATTACATCTTGTGTGAAAGGATCTTCCTGTCTGTCCTATGTAAAAATGTGGGCAACTATTGCATTTTAATTTGTAAACTCCAGTTCAATTATATATATTTGAATGTTTAGTGTGGTTATTTAAGTATTTCTGTGTTGTGTTATTTGTTTTGTATGCAATTTTGTACTTTAGTTTTCTGAATGAAGTTGCAATTTTGTGGGTATTGGTATTGTGATATGTTAATGTTATGTATTTATTCTCGCGTGCTGTTTGTGTTGGTTTGGTCTGTTTTTGTTTTGCCTTTTTATTAGTGTGTCTATTATATTAGGTTGTATCCATTGTCTTGTGCTATATATTTTATTGTGTTTAATTCTTCAGTGTAGTTGTCATTGTTCATTGGTATATTAATTAATCTGTGTGTCATTGTACGGAAAGCTGCATGTTTATGTTGTATGGGATGATTTGATGAATTGTGTATGTGTGTTGTGGTTGTAGTGGGTTTCCTGTATATTCTGAATTCGTGTCTGTTATTTGTTTTGGTTATGGTGATGTCTAAGGCCCGGTTGCAGAAATGCAAATCAAATCAGTCCCTGATCGCCAATCAGTTGATGTCTGATTTATTTGATTGTTCATTGCGTTGCACAAACGTGAATCTCCAATCAACTTGTCTCAATTTACTAATTGCTGATTTGAGAAAGAAATACATTTGACAACAGCGCTATTTAGCAACCATAGCCAATTTGATGCTCTTTAAAAGTCGCAAAACGAATGCATCAAGTGGGCGGTGACTAGGAAAACAAGTGAATGCTCAAGTGAATGTTTTGCTGTTTTGTTGCTTTTTGTAGAAAAGAAACAGGCGGATTCTATTTGTATATAGACTACAATATAGTGAAACAAAAATAAACGTGAGGGGGGCTTCTGTTGTGGGATTTGCTAGGGGAGTCGACAAGAAATTGGAATATGCATAGCCTCCATAACCCAAAATAATTCCATTTCCCATCTCTCTGTTTACAAATGGAGCTCGTAACCTACTCTTTAAAAATATTGTGTTGTCATGTGTAGAACCCTGTCAACGGGCTACAACATTCCAGAGTTTCAATGATGGTGTAGACTACATATTGCCTGTATATTCACAGAAAAGAAACCTTTTCTATTTCGATAAAGTTCGGCATCATTTCAACCAGGTGATTGGATGGGGATGTGAGGAGCCTATACAACCAATATTAGGCTACTCTTGGAAATCCTGACATGGCTGAAAATTCTCTCTGGATTTCAAATCGTTCCTTGTTTGAAGTTTGAGGATTTATGAGACCCTGCCATAACAAAGCAGTTTCATACATAACATTCCTAACTACTCGGCAAATAGTTGATTTGTGAACCCTAACAAGACAACCCAAGACCGCCTGAAAAATTCCAACAGCATAAAATCTCAGCATTATTAGGACTTGGTTCATAGGAGAAAGTGGAAGGTTTCATTTGTCTGTCTGCATATATTTGTTTCAATTTTTGAAAGTAACAAAACACAGGAATTTACTTAACCTAAATCTTTGCTCAAATTCTCTGTCATTGTACATAAAAACAATTCATGTCTATCACGGAAACGCCTTCTTCTTAATAATATTTTTTCATTTAAAATTTCTTCATCAGAGGAATCCATTATGTCGAAAACAATATTGTTACGCTATAACTATTTACTATATAATACTGCATTATAAACAGAACAACATAAATAGCCTGCTTGATCGATGATCAGTGACTTAACCAGCAAAAATCTGTTGATCAAATCTGATGGAAGACTTATTTCCGATCAAACACTGATTGTTCTTTCTGCAACAGAAATAGAACTGATGGCCAATCAAACCCTCTTTGATTGCCAATCATATTTTGATCGGTGTTTCTGCAACCGGGCCTAAGAAGTGGTAGTCTGCAGCCATGAAGTTGGTAGCTGTACATGGTCAGGCCTCCTGTTATTCGCTTCAGCAGATGTGCGTGCCTTCTCAGCAGTAGGATTTCCGGATACTCTCTCTTTTCCCAACAGACGAGCTATTACATTCACATTAAGTTTTGCAGGTAGTCAAGGTGACCCTCTGATAATAGAGGAAATGACAGTCGAGATGTTATCAGCCCTTAATGTTTAGATGATCACAATCTTCATGAAAACCTGTGTGTCATGTTTGCAATTTCTTTCAATGTGTACTGTCACATATTTTAACATAAGTATTTACACAACCTGACTAAATTTAGTGTGAAACATCTTCATTTCACAGATTCGGGCCTTCTATGCAGCGGCACTAGTTAGTTTTGTGGCGGTAAATAAAATTGGAATATTTGACATAGATGCTGGTTGTGGTTATTGTGGGACTGAAATTTTTGCCCTAGTGCGTTTCACGAATGAGTGTTGACCTCAATAGCCTTAAGAGGTTACTTACTTACTTACTAAACCCAGACAAATCACATGCTATAACAATGGGCCATCAACGAGCATTAAACAAAATAGATCTAGCCACTGTATCAAATACAAAAATAAATAATACTACAATTACATATAGTAAGACAGTAAAAAATTTAGGGGTATATTTAGATTCAAATTTAAATTTTCAAAGTCAAGTGACCTACATATGTAAGAAAACTTTTTCCATAATTCATTCTCTCAAACACTTAACCAATGTTTTACCTCTCAGCCTTAAACAGAACCTGATCCAAACTTTAGTGATGCCCCACTTCGATTATTGCGATTCTTTATTCACGAATCTAAATACTGATCTTGCCCATAGACTACAGCGTGTTCACAATATCTGCGTTCGTTTCGTTTGCAACATTAGAAAATTCGATCATGTAACACCGTCACTAGAATTGTTGTATTGGAGTCCACTTAAAGAAAGAATATTCTTCAACTCTCTCTTATTACTATTTAAAATCATCCACATCTCCACACTCTCTTACCTAGCATCTCGTTTTGTTTACCTTTCACTACCTCGAACCCGGAACATGTACCTTCTCTCTATTCCTCTGCACAGAACATCCTTCTACTCATCATCTTTCAGCATATCTATTCCACGCCTCTGGAACTCTCTCCCTGACCATGTCGGAGACTGTCGGACAATATTAAAATTCAAATTTAAATTAAAAAATCACATTCCAGTTCATGGAATTGCTTGTTGAACACTGTCAGGTTGCGCAACTTCGGCTTAACCCATGACATATAGTAAATATTGTAACTATGCTGTTGTAAAATTGAAAATTAATATGTAATGTATTTATTACTACTACTACTACTACTACTACTACTACTACTACTACTATTATTATTATTATTATTATTATTATTATTATTATTATTATTATTATTATTATTATTATTATTATTATTATTGCCAGTAATCAATATCATCATTGCTATCTCTGTTTTCTTTCTTTTTGTTGTATTAGCTCGTTGAGAGCTCTATAATGTACTTTTGACTCTGTTGACCCTCTATAGGGCTTTAACTTAATTTGTATCATTTTCATCAGTGTTTGTATTTCTTTTTGTATTTATATGTGCTATCTGGTAGGATGGAAGAGAAGGCCTTATGGCCTTAATCCTGTCAGATTAAATAAATTATTATTATTATTATTATTATTATTATTATTATTATTATTACTTACTGGCTTTTAAGGAACCTGGAGGTTCATTGTCGCCTCACATAAGCCCGCCATTGGTCCTTATCATGAGCAAGATTAATCTATTCTCTATCATCTCCCTCCCTCAAATCCATTTTAATATTATCTTCCCATCTATGTCTCGGCCTCCCTAAAGGTCTTTTTCCTCCGGCCTCCCAACTAACACTCCATACGCATTTCTGGATTCGCCCATACGTGCTACATGCCCTGTCCATCTCAAACGTCTGGACTTAATGTTCCTAATTATGTCAGGTGAAGAATACAATGCGTGCAGTTCTGCGTTGTGTAACTTTCTCTGTTCTCCTGTAACTTCATCCCTCTTAGCCCCAAATATTTTCCTAAGAACCTTATTCTCAAACACCTTTAATCTCTGTTCCTCGCTCAAAGTGAGAGTCCACGTTTTTCACAACCATACAGAACAATGGATAATATAACTCTTTCATAAATTCTAACTTTCAGATTATTTTTGACAGCAGACTGGATGATAAAAGGTTCTCAACCGAATAATAACAGGCATTTCCCATATTTATTCTGAGTTTAATTTACTCCTGAGTGTCATTTATATTTGTTACTGTTCCTCCAAGATATTTGAATTTTTCCACCTCTTCAAAGGATAAATCTCCAATTTTTATAGTTCCATTTCGTACAATATTCTGGTCACGAGACATAATCATATACTTTGTCTTTTCGAGATTTACTTTCAAACCTGTCTGCTTACTTGCTTCAAGTAAAATTCCCGTGTTTTCCCTAATCGTTTGTGAATTCTCTCTTAACATATTCACGTCATCCGCATAGACAAGCAGCTGATGTAACCCGTTCAATTCCAAACCCTCTCTGTTATCCTGGACTTTTCTAATGGCATACTCTAGAGCAAAGTTAAAAAGTAAAGATGATAGTGCATCTCCTTCCTTTAGCCGGCAGTGAATTGGAAAAGCATCAGATAGAAACTGGCCTATACAGACTCTTCTGTAAGTTTCACTGAGACACATTTTAATTAATCGAATTAATTTCTTGGGAATGCCAAATTCAATAAGAATGTCATATAAAATTTCCCTCTTAACCGAGTCATACGCCTTTTTGAAATCTATGAATAACTGATGTATGAAACAAAAACAGTTAAGTTATTTTCATGGATATATTGACGTGGAAAAACACTTTGGTATATGAAAAATCTGTTGTAAAACATACATGAGAAAGTGAACGAAAGCACGTTTTAAATATAGTAACAGCTGGTCAAAAGTACGTTGACAACTTAGATTTTTAAATGATATGAAAGTAATGTAAATGATATTTAAATAATTTAAAAGTGTAAAAAAATTTTCGGGGAGTGCTAGAATTTTGTATATTTACAGTTTCTTTTTATGTTGTGTTTCTGGGAATAAACATTATTATTATTATTATTATTACTATTATTATTATTATTATTATTATTATTATTATTATTATTATTATTATTATTATTATTAGCCTATTATTATTAAAATGAATGTAAATAATATAGAAAACAGTGAGCGGTCGAGATACTTTAGGTACGTTTTGAGCTCACCACTTTAATATAACTTCGCAATTATAAATATATGAATATTTGCTCGTCTATTCATTCACGTATTCATTATTCATTCTTGTAGAGTAGTTCATATCTTTGTCCCCGTCTCCTCATTTCCGTCCATTATTTTCTACTAATTTTCTGCAATTTAAACAAGAGCTTTCGGTAGTCTTAATTCCAAAGTAAAGAGTATAGTTGCTGTAATTATCGCCATGGTTACAGTTTGAGTTTTGCTTTTTCATTTAACACAGTCAAATAAGCTGTAACAAAAATAAACTTCTAAAAAAAATCCATAGCGCGAATATTCTGGTAACAAAAGACAATCGGGAACAGATAAAAAAAAAAAAAAGAAGAGAGGTACACGAATAAAGGGCTGCAGTCATGGCGATAGACAAAGGAAAAGACAAGCGGCTGACAAATGGACGCACAGATAGAGCGAGTGACAAGAGGCTGGGCTTTGTGTCCCCGTGCGTGCAGGATGGAGGTGGGGGAGCTCATTAAGACTTCTGGCTCACACAAAAACTCTCTGCCTCGCGATACTCGAGGACGTCATTCAGTGTAAGCAACACATCTGCAGGGTCTAAAATTAACACCTGAAACGTTTGATTAAAATTGTTTCATGCCATTTATCACGTGATTTAAGACAGCTTGGCCATTCAGTTACAGAGTAGGCCTAATGTGTGCGTCAAGTAGTCATAGAGGCGCAGGGAGGTAGAGCTTCCGCTCCTTCTTGGTTCCGGTGCTGTACTATAGTTTCTCTAAAGCAGAGGTAAACAACTAGTGGTCAGCAGGCTGCATGTGGCCCTCAAAGACACTTTCTGCGGCAATATTAACAAAATTGAAAGTATTATAATTAGTATTATTATTTATTGCTGTGTGAATTTTACTTGAAGCAAGTAAAGAGAGAGGTTTGGAAGTAAATCCCGAAAAGACAAAGTATATGATTATGTTTCGTGACGAGAATATTATACGAAATGGAAATATAAAAATTGGAAGTTTTTGTTTTGAAGAGGTGGAAAAATTCAAATACCTGGGAGCAACAGTAACTCGGGAAGAAATTAAACGCAGAATAAATATGGGAAATGCCTGTTATTATTCGGTTGAGAAGCTTTTATCATCCAGTCTGCTGTCAAAAAAATCTAGAAGTTAGAATTTATAAAACAGTTATATTACCGGTTGTTCTGTATGGTTGTGAAACTTGGATTCTCACTTTGAGAGAGCAACATAGGTTAAGGGTGTTTGAGAATAAGGTGCTTAGGAAAATACTTGGGGCTAAGCGGGATGAAGTTACAGGAGAATGGAAAAAGTTACACAACACAGAACTGCACGCATTGTATTCTTCACCTGACATAATTAGGAACATTAAATCCAGACGTTTGAGATGGGCAGGACATGTAGCACGTTTGGGCGAATCCAGAAATAGAGTGTTAGTTGGGAGGCCGGAGGGAAAAAGACCTTTGGGGAGGCTGAGACGTAAATGGGAGGATAATATTAAAATGGATTTGAGAGAGGTGGGATATGATGATAGAGACTGGATTAATCTTGCTCAGGATAGGGACCAATGGCGGGCTTATGTGAGGGTGGCAATGAACCTCCGGGTTCCTTAAAAGCCAGTAAGTAAGTAAATGATGTTTCGGTATTTTCACAAGATAGAGAATACTTTATAAGAGTGAAATGTTGGAACGACGTTTTGTAGAACACACGTATAACGCTGTGTTACCTAGTACATGTCTTTGAGATCATTTAGTATTTCATACGCTATACTTTACATGCAATTAACGTTAGCGGTTCGATTTTGTTTCGGTGTTCAACCTGCAATGCTTTTTAATCAGAGTTCTCAGCCACCTATCTGTTAATGTTTCTAGTTGCCTGAGGCATGAGATGCATAAATCTAAGAATTGGGGTCACCAACGTCACGTCCCTTCAGGAGAAGGAATCCTCTTTAAGGAATTCTATGGTAGGCCTATGTTAAAATCTATGTCACGAATCTCGAACCCAACTACAAGGACACTAACCATTACACAACCTAAGAAGATTTTCCAATATAATCTCAACATCTGAGAAGGCGCATTCCCACATCTTTATACAGGGTGTTTCCGGGCTAGTGTTACTAACTTTCAGGGATGATGGCGAAAGGCACATGTTTCAATTTGAGATCAGGAACCCTGGTCCGGAAATGACCGAGTAGAAAGTTACAAGCAAAAATAGTTGTGTTGAAATTAAATAATTGTATTCCTCTGTACACCTTATTTATGTGTATTTATCTGTACATCTTACACATACTGTATTCATCTGACGTTGTTTACGTTGTCTACTTACAGTATTCCATTCAGTGCGCTGTCTGAGGGGTGGGGACAGGAAACTACACTAAAGCAATGCAGATAGCGTAATGTGTAACGGACATGGTCGGTCCTGATATGCACGTCTGTAGACAGCAGTGTATGTGTACAAGTTGCAGTGTCCAGTCGATCAGTGCTAGTGAAATGGAGGAGTACACGAGAGCGGAATAAGCAGACCTGATTTTCGAATACGGATGAGCCAATGGGAACAGTAGACAAGCTCACAGATTGTATCGGACAAGTACCCACGTAGGAGACATCCGGCCGATACCATCTTTCCACGACTGTTCCAAAGGTTAAGGACAGGAAGGCACGTGGTGCCAAATTACAATTTCATTTCCACACAACTATTTTTGCTTGTAACTTTCGACTCAGTCATTTCCGGACCAGGGTTCCTTATCTCAAATTGATACATGTGCCCTTCGCCATCATCTCTGAAAGTTTGTAACACCACCTCGGAAATTCTCTGTATACCTATACAGAGTGTTAAAAAAATCGATGCTCAATATTATATGAATGACGGAGGAGACAAAAGTATTTTTGTTAAATAATCGTTGGTTGAAAACTCATATTGAGTGAGTACTAGACATGCGGAAGTGAAATACAAGAGGGATGTGGAGGTTATCGGATGAGAATAAAATGTCACCGGTTTTAATTAATTCATTATGGTTACTAGTATTAAGTTATAGTTGTGTAGTTTGAGACTACAACTTATCAATCTATATTAACACAGAATAAATTTTCTGTCTTATTACATTTCAAAGTTATATTTCCACAAATATTTTCGACTTACGTAAAGTCATCTTCAGATGGAGAACACAATAAATGGCACATTGAACATAGGTGATGTACAGTGAGAGAACATTTGTGCATATTATAAAATCGAACATGTATATTTTTTATTTAAGTAGGTTATTTTACAACGCTGTATCAATGTCTTAGGTTATTTAGCGTCTGAATAAGATGGTGATAATGCCGGTAAAATGAGTCTAGGGTCCAGCACTGAAAGTTACTCAGCATTTGCTCAAATTGGGTCGAGGGAAAACCCCAGAAACACCTCAACCAGGTAACTTGCCCCGACCGGGATTCGAACCCAGTCCACCTGGTTTCGCGGCCAGACGCGCTGACCGTTACTCCACAGGTGTGGACTTGAAGATGTATAGAAACATTATAAAATTATATGTGAGTCTTTTAGGATGCAATAAATAATATTTAATAAAGTTTGTAAGATATTAAAACTAGTCTTATAATATGATAACCATGCTTTAGTTGAGTGTATAAATAATTTAGGTCAATTTGTTCTTTGTTATGCTAAATTTTATAATGTTAAAAGAGTTCAAAGGGAATTTCGACGTGATTATGGTGTGCGTAATGTACCTAAATACGATTCCATAATATTGCGGTATCAAAAATTTGTAGGAACAGGTTCTGTGTTTTAAAAAAAACATGCAGGAGGTCGCAGGCAAAATCCAGTAAAAGAAGCAGCTATCTCTTGGCTTTGTCCCCAAACTCCCCAGATCTAACCCCTCGTGATTTCATCGTGTAAGGTTTTGTTAAAGACATTGTCTATTCACAGAAACCCAGGAACATTGCTGATCTGAGAGTAAAAAAATTACTCAAGCTTTTCAACAAATCACCTCTCTTATGTTACAACGGACATGGACTGAATTGCATCACCGTTATGACTTGTGCAGGGTGCGCAATGGGGGTCATGTTGAGCTCTGAGGAATCTCCCATCTTTCAGTGTTGTATGCACAACGTTTCAACAAATAAAGCACAGTAGTAAATGTTTTACGGTGTTTTTATTTTATTTACAACCAAACGGATCATCCTGTATATTTGTGGTGTGATATGCTGGCAATATACAGGGTGGTTCAAAAGTCACGCGATATAGATAAACTCCGTTAGTAGTGCAGATAGAGAAAAATGAAATAGGGGAAAGTTGTTGGAAATGGATAGTTTTCAGTCTAATGTGCTTGAATTTTCAACGTAGAATACACCGTTAAGGCTGTACATTAATACTACACACCCGCCAATCCTAATGTTGCGAAATTAATGGATTTTTCGCTAGTTTTACCGGGTTTTAGATACCTAGTGTATCGGGTAAATTACGAAATGATGACTATGATTAGCAGTGTTGTCCAGACCTGTGGAGTAACGGTTAGCACGTCTGGCCGCGAAAAAAGGTGGCCCGGGTTCGAATCTCGGTTGGGGCAAATTACCTGGTTGAGGTTTTTTTCGGGGTTTTCTCTCAATCCAATATGATCAAATGCTGGGTAACTATCGGTGTTGGACCCCGGACTCATTTCACTGGCATTATCATCTTCATCTCATTCAGACACTAAATAAACTAAGATAATGATACAGCATCGTAACAACAAAAATGAGCAGTGTTGCCATTAAAGTTCAGAGAAAACTGCAAGGGAAGAATGACATTCCCTTGAATTCTTATGCTATCAATGCAAAGAAATGCTTCCTTGCTCTCTGAGAAGTTAAATAACAACTGAACCTTGAATATACGTAAACATTAATTTTTGGTCCTACAGAATACATCTGTTATGGTAACAATCAATAAACTCTGAATGTCAACTATTCTTCTCCGTTAAATAATACGTATCTAAAATCTGGTACATCTAGCCGAAAGCCACTAATATGGCAGCATTTGGACTGTCGTACTAATGTATAGGCTTAACCGTGCATTCTACTTTGAAAGTTCAACCATATATATATATATATATATATATATAATTTGAACTGGTAATGGAAATTACGGCAAAACGGCTGAACGGATTTTAATGAGTGACCCCTCATTTTCATGCCTGGCATCCAAAGTTTTTGGGAAAAGTAGTAGTATTCAGTGAAATGTCAATTTTCCTACATAATTTTCCTATTTTCCAAAATCCATCTCTTGTCAGTTTTGAGAACTAATTTTATTGAATCACGGCCTACTTGATTGAATTTCAGAACAAAACACACACTACAATAAACAATAGGCTATTACACGAAGGCCATGATCTGCAGGATTGCCGATATATTTAGAGCTCAATTCAATTTGTTATTAAAAACTGATTCTGCAGTGTATAATTTTCTGAGTACAGCTGTGTATTGGATATTCAAATCTACGAAACTTGAGGTGGTTTGATGACATTATTACCATTAGAAATTAAATATTATTATAGTTAATATCATGATGCATATATTTTTCATTAATTGTACATAATATTGATGCTATATTGATGACATGAAAGTGAAACGTTTTGTGGTTATGTAAGTAAATGTAGAGAATATCTTAATTTAGATCTTCATTTCTATAATTTACTGAGTGGCTGCTATATATAACTACAAAACTTAAGTAAGATAATAATATTGTTATTAAAAATCAATTATTTTTATACTTATTAACCCAGTGGGGTTGGGTCTTTTTCATATATTTAATGGCAGTGTAGTGTAGATATTGTTATGCGTCATTCTCTTCAGTATTGGCTCGAGAGAGCGCAAAAATTACAGTTCGTAAGGAAAGATCAAAAGATATTACTTACTGATAAAATAAGAGGCCTAGAAAATTTTGTAGCCTCCAGATCATTTCAGCAATATCTCTTAGTAGGATAAAATGATTTTACGCTCTACATTTCAAGTTCTATATGCAGCAGCTATACGAAAATGCTATTGTTCGAAAGTTTAGCAAACCTGACATTTTTTTAACTTTTGCCTACAATCCACAATGACCTGAAATAGCTACTGCTATCGTCCTGACATTGATACTTGCGTTTTCGCGTTGAAACTCAAAAACTGAAGTTGGATAGGTTCAAGAGAAAGTATTAGGGCCTAAAAGGATCCAATCAGAGGGAGTATGTTTCATTATTATGGAAGCAAATAACTATCAAAAAGACAAGTATTCTTCACTGAAAATAAATCTGAAAAATTTTTATTTGAACGTCTAACGAACTTAGTTTGCAGCAGTATTTGCTGCACAAGCCACAAGTATATATATAATTTGAACTGGTAATGGAAATTACGGGAAAACGGCTGGACGGATTTCAATAAATGACCCCTCATTTTGAAGCTTGGAACTCAAAGTTTTTCGGAAAAATAGTAGTTTTCAGTGAAATGTCAATTTTTAAACATAATTTCCCTTTTTTCCAAAATCCATCTGTCGTCAGTTTTGAGAACTAGCTAATAGCATTCACGGCCGACTTGATATTTCCTTCGCTTTTTTTTTTTTTTTTTTGTAAAGGAGAAGCGAAGCGAGCATCAAGTCGCCCGTGTTGCACATCAGAATAAAACAAAACACATACTACAGTACACAATATTACACGAAAGCCATGATCTGCAAGAATGCTGACATATTTAGAGCTTAAATTAAATTGGTTATTAAAACCTTAACTTACTAAAAATAATTTACAGGTTCGATTCTGTGGTGTGTAATTTTCTGGGTACAGCTGTGTATTGATATTAAAACTACAAAACTTGAGGTGGTTTGATGACATTATTACCATTAGAAATGAAATATTATTGTAGTTAATGTCATGATGTGACTATTTTTCATTAATTATACATATTAATCCTATATTGGTGACATGAAATTGAAACTTTTGGGGTTATATAAGTAGATGTAGAGAATAACTTAAATTAGATTTTGATTTCTATATTTTACTGAGTGGCGGCTATATAGTATATATAGTATATGTTACTGAAAGCTATAAAACTTACGTAAGATAATAATATTATTAAAATCAAATATTTTTATAGTTATTAATCAAGTGGCGTTGGGTCTTTTTCACATATTTAATGGCGGTGTGGTGTAGATATTTATATGCGTGGTTCTCTTCACTATTGGCTCGAGAGAGAGAGAGTATCTTTCATTGTTATGGAAGCAAATCACTTTCCGAATGCCTGGTATTCTTCATTGAAAATAAATCTGAAGAATGTTTATTTGAACGTCTAATGAACTTAGTTTGCAGCATTTGCTGCACAAGCCACTAGTTAAATTGAAAACTACCTATTTCCAACAACTTTCTTCTCTTTCCATTTTTCGCTATCTGCATTAATAACGAAGTCTGTCTATGTCGCGTGACTTTTGAATCACTCTTTATTACTGTATTGTTGCTGGGACATTATGAATTCTAATGCAACTGTAGAATTCACGTAGTAACAAATGCGCGATCAAAAATACATTTAGTATGTTTCGTTTTTCAATACAGCCTTAGGAGTACACTCTTAATAGGATATTTATTTTTTCAGAATACTATATTTCAGGAAATTTCAAACTGACTCGTCTGCAATACCTTTTGTTTTATTTTGATCGTGGTAGGGTATCTTTTGTGTACATGGTTTGTAAGTTATATTGGATTTGAAGAGAGATAAATAACTACGTTTATACACAAATACAAAGCAAATATTTGCGTGTGTGTGTTGTTTGATGATCTGAGGTACAATCGTACACACGACGAGACCTTGCTAAGCATACAGCGTGCGTTGTATCGTAAACACGTTGTAGGTAACACTGCTACGAGACAATTCATAGGTGAAAGAAAGGGGGATGAAATTACAGCAAAACTTGTTATAAAAGTGAAGAACAATGTTTTTCTTTTTATTTCCAGGGGAGTTCAAATAATTAGTAATTGATTAACTGGTGGACTTACTTACTTACTTAATTACTTACTTACCGGCTTTTAAGGAACCCGGAGATTCATTGCCGCCCTCACATAAGCCCGCCATTGGTCCCTATCCTGAGCAAGATTAATCCATTCTCTACCATCATACCCCACCTCCCTCAAATCCATTTTAATATTATCCTCCCATCTACGTCTCGGCCTCCCTAAAGGTCTTTTTCCCTCCGGCCTCCCAACTAACACTCTATATGCATTTCTGGATTCGCCCATACGTGCTACATTCCCTGCCCATCTGGATTTTATGTTCCTAATTATGTCAGGTGAAGAATACAATGCGTGCATCTCTGCGTTATGTAACTTTCTCCATTCTCCTGTAACTTCATCTCTCTTAGCCCCAAATATTTTCCCAAGCACCTTAATCTCAAACACCCTTAATCTCTGTTCCTCTCTCAAAGTGAGAGTCCAAGTTTCACAACCATACAGAACAACCGGTAATATAACTGTTTTATAAATTCTAACTTTCAGATTTTTTGACAGCAGACTGGACGATAAGAGCTTCTCAACCGAATAATAACAGGCATTTCCCATATTTATTCTGCGTTTAATTTCCTCCCGAGTGTCATTTATATTTGTTACTGTTGCTCCAAGATATTTGAACTTCTCCATCTCTTCAAAAGATAAATTTCCAATTTTTATATTTTCATTTCGTACAATGTTCTAGTCACGAGACATAATCATATACTTAGTCTTTTCGGGATTTACTTCCAAACCTATTTCTTTACTTTCTTGCAGTAAAATTGCCGTGTTTTCTCTAATCGTTTGTGGATTTTCTCCTAACATATTCACGTCATCCGCATAGACAAGCAGCTGATGTAACCCGTTCAATTCCAAACCCTCTCTATTATCCTGGACTTTTCTAATGGCATATTCTAGAGCAAAGTTTAAAAGTAAAGGTGATAGTGCATCTCCTTGCTTTAGCCCACAGTGAATTGGAAACGTATCTGACAGAAACTGACCTATAGGAACTCTGGTATACGTTTCACTGAAACACATTTTAATTAATCGAACTAGTTTCTTGGGAATACCAAATTCAATAAGAATATTATATAAAACTTCTCTCTTAACCGAGTGATACGCCTTTTTGAAATCTATGAATAACTGATGTACTGTACCCTTATACTCCCATGTTGTCTCCAATATCTGTCAAATACAAAAAATCTGGACTTATCTGTGTTAATTATCTAAGTCTGTGCGACTTACAGCTGTTTCGGTGCTCCATCACACCATCCTCAGAGCCTACTAGATCTCGGCGTCATCTCGTACTTCTCTGCCTGTTGTGTGGGTGCGTTTGATTGTTGAAAAGTGTTGAATAGTTGAGTCAAATGGTGTGTGTACTGAAATTGATCTGTGTGTTGAGAATTTGATCGGGGTGTAGTTTAGTGTGTTTGTATATTTCATATTGTTCTATTGTGTTGAGTTTTTGGTTCTTGGGTTGTATGTGTAGGATTTCAATGTCCGCATTTATGTTATTGTATGTGTGGTTAGCAGTGGCGGCTCGTGAACTTGTGGATTGGGAGAGCTGCAGTAGATTTTGGTACATACAAATTTCACTTCTTGACATCATTACTAATAAGTATAGGACAAAGATAAATGCACTACATATCGAAAAACCAAAACTTCCTGACTTAGTTGGGAGATGTCTGTGGGACCATTTGCTAATCCCTAAGAAAAACTAATACCATCGATTTCAGTCTGAATATTAGATCGGCAGACACTCAACTTACAATCTACCAGTTCATTCTGAATTGTCTTAGATTAACCTTAAACAGTGGCATGTTCCAAATGATTTTTGAGGGGCTCGTGAGATTACTCACGAATTGTAGCAACCCACGAAACACATCAGGTTCTTCGAATCGTTTTTCCATCATGTCCCTTAAGGGGAAGTTCATATTGGCCACAAAATTTGATACAATAAATTTTGTAAAATAATTTCACGATTTATTTTTATCACTTCTTGATTATGTTTGAGAGTGTTTGTTCTGTTCGTTTCATTTAATTGCACAGCAGTATGAGTTGCGTAACATAGCCAATGAAACAACATTTTTCAGGTGAGACTGCGAAGATTCGTGCATTTTGCTTTTTAGGGGCAAATGTCCTAAATCTGTCACACCATTCCTAGTCCATGCAGCATCACCACCGAAGAGGAGGCAAGGAAAACAAAATACAGATTTTTTTTTTTGTTCACATTCACGTAACCACAAATGCTTAGCGTAAATTTCATTGTTATACAGTACAAAGACAAAGGTGGTGCAACCAAGTACTAAAGTGACCTGTGTTTTGTAAAATGTGAGCTAGATCTTTAGTTTTTTAATAAATACGTGTGTTTTTTCAGCCCTGAATTCATTGTTTTTTGTGTCTGGCTTGTATATTTCGCGAAATATGCTAATTTTAGTATTTTTCTATATACATTCATGTGTCAGTCGTCTAAAAACCCATGTGTCCATATCTAGAAAAAATTTTTGTGGGTGAAATGGCAGAGGA
This sequence comes from Periplaneta americana, assembly GCA_025594305.2. Classification (NCBI taxonomy): domain Eukaryota; kingdom Metazoa; phylum Arthropoda; class Insecta; order Blattodea; family Blattidae; genus Periplaneta; species Periplaneta americana. The sequence continues at coordinate 200,456,590 of JAJSOF020000003.1, read as the reverse complement.
TATATTAAAAATTGCGAAATTTCAAAAAACATAAAAATAAACATATTTCCTAAACAAAAGCTAACAATAAGTTCAAAATTGCATCTAAGTCATAATTTTAGTAGTATTTGATAAATATAGAAGCAACAATTAACTCCAGAAAAATCTGTTGAAGTAGCAACAAATTATTCAATTTTAAAAGTGGATGCTCTAAACTTTTGCCCGCTACTGTACTTCCTTACATATATGCACTATTTCGGCTGGATGAAGCTTAAGTAAGATTTAAGTCGGGTAACGGACGACCCTTTAATTTCACTTCATTGCATCAATATTCTCCGCAAGGGAAAAATAAAATTAATATTCTGTAGTTCACACACACTCATGCTTGCACATTTGCACTGGTTAAGTTACGGTATTAAGACGTCACACCAAAGCAACACTCAGATATACTGATGGTCAACAATTTTCTAAAACTGGAAAAGAATTCTCTTTCGTATTTTACGTGCTATATCAAAAGGATTCTACTCGTGCAATCATTTTGAGTTAAGGCAAATATTAGGTTCTGCTGGAGCCTGGATATATACGTAATAATAAGACAAAAGAGAATATTAATTTCGTTATATTAACTCGATAAGATTATACAACAACAAGTATGTGAAAAGAAAATACAAATTTTGTCATTAAGTTTCAAGGGAATAGAGAATCCATTTGACGCAGCATTACAATAGCGGTGTGGGAGGAGGGGAAAGATTCCTTGTCGCCTGGCTCTGCAAGCCACTGCAGCTCCCCTTCACCTCCCTACCCCCTGACCATGCAAGACACACTCTCTATGAACTGACCACCCTGCAAATCCCAGGACGACTTTGAATGCAGTGTCAATTCCAATACAGTCGACGCGCAAAAATATTATGGATAAGATAATAGTACATATTCCCGGCCAGATGAAATATGAAGCAATTTACCAATAAAAGCTGTAACAATTCTTCTAAAAATTAAAATAAATATTATTTTTTATTTTCCTGTCAAAGCAGGGAGTGCTGCAGCCCCGCAGCTCTTATGGACGAGCCGCCCCTGGTGGTTAGGATTGGTTATGTCAGCCGTGGCGAAAATGCCATCGTGCGCCGAGCCACTGTGTAACTGCAACGTGCATAGCACCTATGGAGGGAGGCGGACACCCGAATGGGAAGTGAAGCAACTGTCTGACTTATTAACGGATTTTCATTTCCCTTACGTCAAGCACTTAAATATAATTTTATACAGTAGAAGGCTACAAACTAATGTTTAGTACGTGTAACGAAGAAAGAAATGAACAAGAAAACATAGGACACATTATCACAACCTAAAATTAACTGTCTTCAGAATGTCCCTGCGGCAGAGTTTCAAAATCAGGAATTATGTCACTTACTGCCAGTCGTAGTTGATCACGAAGGTATTTGTCTGTCAGTCGTGATCTAAATTTGATTTTTGCTATTTCCATTGTTGAAAATAATTTTTAACAAACGTAAGTTGTAGCGAACATGGCTTCAACGAGCAAGAGAAAGAACGAAGCTTCAAATATTTATTTTTTGCCAAAGATTTGAAAAGTTCAACATTTGTCAAGTCCTTACATCTAGCTTTCATTTAACATCACATAGTAAATCAGTGAGTTTGAATTGAATATCTAACCGCATTATTCGTACATCTGCTGAAAAAGGATCGACGTACAGAGATGATGATGATGATGATGATGATAATAATAATATAATAATAATAATAATAATAATAATAATAATAATAACACTTAACCTTTTAATGTTTCATCAGTAACATGTAGTAACTTATAATGCCGTTTTATATTATACAGGGACATCATTTTATTTTTACTTCAATTTTTATTGTACCTGAGTTTTTGAATGTACTTCACTCCCACCCCTTCTACTAATGAAGTTTAACCGTCCTCTACACAGACTCAAGACCGCATATACAGTCATAGTAGCCTTACCGCCACAGTACGTTCCAAAAATATGTTCGCGTTTTCCAATGACGAAAGAGCTTTCAATATTGCATCATTTTCGCACAGGTACTGTCGTCCATTTTCCCACGTCGCATTCCAGTTTTCCCCACCAGCTTTATCTCCTTTCTGTAAAGGCTAGTGGCTGGGCTGTCTTAGCTCTTTTCTGAGAACATTAATTTCTGTTAGGAATTGGACGTCTACGTAATATTATACCCATACAACTGTTTAAAATAACTTAAATAAAAGGGCCTCGTTAAGTAATTAACTGTCACGTGACAGTGACATAACCACTTGGACGGACAGTAGATAGCATGTCTGAGTAATTTTATCTTTTCGGATCGAGCAGAAGTGAAGATTGAATTTACAGTACGTAAGGTACTCTTTTACAGAGTAGGTACAGAATTATTTCAACATGAGTTACTAGTACGAAGGACGAAACTGGTAATTGGAAATACACACATTAGAACTGAAGCCTGTATCGAAATGAACCACCACCATTTTGAAAAATGTGTTTAAATATCCATATTATGAATATTTTTCAATTTAACTTCATTCTCTATATTGTACGCTAATGTGCTGTAGACATTATAATATACACTGCATAATGAATACGTCCACATGGACAGCTCAGTTCGTGAGTAAAAACACTCATTGTTAATAGTGTACTGTATTCTGATTAAACAAAAACCTAATGAAAATTATCAAACTCAAAAGCGTGATATTTCCTAGTTTACGTAAACGGATGAACTACTTTTCTTCCCTCCTATACCTAGTAAAGTGATTTGTTTGTATATTACGCCATCGAACTCCAGTCGTGAAAGGGGGCAGCAACCGTTGATCCAAAGGTATAGCCAGGTTAATATCAAAATGTTAGTAAAAATAAAATGATGTCCCTGTACAACCGTTTTCCTAGTAATACTTGTGAACAAAACATACATTTAATATTCTCATCATATTGTCAGCAAAAAAATGCATCCTCCCATCCTACTTGAAACTTTCGTTTTTGTAGAGGTACATGGTTTCGAGAGAGATATTGCGACGATACGCCACTCGCAGGTCAGAGACAAATACAAATGGAACGGAGTTTGACTCCAGTGAGTAAGAGGGTGGGGGTTGTAGGTAGGAAGCAAGGGAAATGCACTGCGAGCCACAATGTACTCGTGAGTCGCATTTTCGCCACGGCTGGGTTATGTGATCGGCGTATGTAGATGTATTGTGTCCTGATTCTCTTCGTGCATCTTGTAGCAGTTCTGTTGTACTCGCCTGCTTCTCTACAGCCTGACCATTTCTGTTCCTTTGCAAATCCGCAAGTGACAACTTAAACCAGCAGCTCTGTACAGGCTGTCTGGGGCGTGGAGAGCAACGCTACAAGAAAACACGTGGCAGTGCACAGTGGACAGGGAGGATTTTCACCCCTTTGATACAATTTTATAACTTACTTAGTGAAGCTATGTCCAACATGGCCACTAAAGAAAGTACTAAAGTAGAGAGATTCGATCCGGTGTTGTGGGTTGAGCTTCGGTGTAGCTCAGTGGTTAGAGCACCCAGTGCGTAAAACTGGAGGTCTCGGGTTCGATCCCCGGCGCCGTAGCGAATTTTTCTTTATTAATAACCAATCCGTTAATTTTACTACAGAAAAAATTATTACAAATTTGTTTAAAAATGCAGAAAGATTACTCAACTGAATTGTTGTTTAAACATTTCAAATTTTTCAATATTAAACAAATGTATTATTTTATTTTATTAAAATATTTTCATAGAAATTTTAATAACTTTGAAAGGTATATACGTAAATATACAGGGTGTTTAAAAATACGGGGCATAATTTCAGGTATGTATTTCCCACATGTAGGCAATCAAAATAGTTCATTACAACATGTGTCCGGAAATGCTTTATTTCCGAGTTATGGCCTTCACAACATTGAAATTCACCGGAACGTTTTTCTTTCCGCAGGTCGTTGCCGTCAAAGGAGACATTAAGAGGGCACTCTGACAGTTCATTCCGAGGCGAAGGTTACATTCAGTGTTGTGTAGGCGTTAGACTGTGCGACATGTATTCAAATCAAGAGCTGGCTGAGATACACTTCATGTACGGTAAGGCGGACGGCAATGCTGCGCTGGCTCGTCGTTTGTGCCAGGAGAGGTCCCCACAGCGACAATGTCCAGATCGGAAGACATTTGTACGTCTCCATTACCGTCTGTGCGAGTATGGAAAATTTAACTCGATGGATAGGTAGAGGTGGCCCAATTGCTTGGCCTCCACGCTCACCTGATCTGAACCCTTTCGATTTCTACTTGTGGGGCCATTTAAAATCATTGGTTTATTCTTCTCCGGTGCCTGATTTGGAATCCCTTCGGAATCGAATTGTGGCATGTTCTGAGGACATACGCAATACTCCTGGAGTTTGGGATCGTGTTCGCAGGTCAATGAGACATAGATGTGAGGTCTGTATTCAAGCAGGAGGTGGACATTTTGAACATCATCTGTAATGACAACGACCTGCGGAAAGAAAAACGTTCCGGTGAATTTCAATGTTGTGAAGGCCATAACTCGGAAATGAAGCATTTCCGGACACATGTTGTAATGAACTATTTTGATTGTCTACATGTGGGAAATACATACCTGAAATTATGCCCCGTATTTTTCAAACACTCTGTAGAACTAAAAATATGAATTCTCTGCGTTTGTCTCAACCAAAATATAAAACCAATGCAGCTTTTTATCATAGCATGAGTCAAGGTCCCAGATTATTAAACAAATTTTATTCCAATAATATTTTAACCACGAATGCTCTCTAAATTAATAAAAGAATAAAAAAAATTGTATTGGATTTATATTTTGGGTTTAAACATATTAAACACTTTCTAATCTGTATTCACTCTCAATTTTAATTTTATTTTTGTTTGTATTGGAATCCCCTCCTGAGCACGAGTCTTACTCATTCAGGAGAGGGCTAGTTTATCTTTCATTGTATTTATTAACTTGTATTCGTTTCAAACTTACTAGCAATAAAATAAGTAAATAATAAATAAATAAATTGAAATTAAATATTTTTAAATAAAATTTACGCGAAAACCGTTCACGCTATTTAAATACGCCAGAGTGATAAATTATTCACTATTAGATTTTCTTTCAATATGGACAAAAATCACGATCCTACTCGCAATATTTACCGAATAAGAGGGTCTTAAACATGTTGGAAAACATTTTTTTTTCTGAGAAAACTATGAATTCTCCACCAATATGATATTACACTTTTTTGTTGCATAGAACGAGAGCTATTCGCTCTGAAAATCTACAGGGTTATTTCATTTCCACTCTAACAGTAGCTGTTTAATATTAAATATGTGACTTGATTAGCACAGGGATATTTTGATGTAATTTATGACCAGATTTTTGTTAATATTTCGTAGCCCTCCCATATTTTCCTCTTCCCGATTTTTCGGTTCCAAATTTTGATGTGGGGGATTACTCAAGTGTAGCAGTTGGATTTGAAAGGTGCAGAGAATCGAACATGGTGCGCCTTAATTCGCATCTCGAAATGCACCCAACTAGGATGAGAACTCAAAATGATTGCGTAATGTATTCCTTGGAATAATCCGTACGCATTTCGCTCCATTTGCCCAAGAACTGGCACACTAAAGAGGCCGAGAAAAAGAATTTCTTCGCTGTCATGGAAAAAGGGGGGGGAGGGGATCGAAGGAGAAATGGAGCAATTATTCAATTTCCACATGAAACCCAAAAGTTGAGGCAGAACTGTGGTGGGGGAGAGGAAGTCACATGCAATAGCCCAAGAGAATAGGATTTGGAATGAATGGTTTAAATTTCTGAATTGAAGGGTAATTAGACCCCTTATATCAACCCTACAATAAAAAAATCAAGATGAGGGGTGAGCGGAGGGGTTGGGGGAAGGAGGTGAGAGTTGAAAAACTTTTGGCTTTGTTCGTTTCAGCTGTTTCAACAGAGCTTCGAATTAGCCAGACGACGTTCACTTGTTCGCGGATCTGATGAAGTCGGTTACTATGGCAACCAGAATGACGCTTTGGTTACAAACACGTTCCGAGCGCCCGCACAATGGGGGAAAAGAGACGCAAGTCTACTGCTGCAGATTTTACCCCTGGAAGTGCTTTTACACGCAGCCTTTCTCTGATAGCTTCACACACGTATATATATTCGTGTTGTCTCTTGCTGTAAAAAGAGTAGAGAGAGAGAGAGTTGGGAGCGTTTTAACTTCCCCATTGCTTGTTCTGCAATCTTCTTAAGTCATGTGAATTTTTTTCCCAACCGTGGAGGGAAATTTAATTCAAAACGTCGAGTCAAAACTTCTTATATCATAGTAAACTCACTTTCCCAGGCATAAAATTTACCTGCCTTATTTATTTACCTTATTTCTGACAAACCTATCCAAGTAGATAAGCTGTAAAGTACCTGGGTTCATAGATAAGTTTTCCGGGTTGTTGAAGTGCCTGAATAAGAGCGTCCTCGGTTCATATCTCGAAGCAAGTTTTATTTTAACGTAAAGCGCTTATCTTTGAGTGTCAAATGAATAAAATGTAACGAAAAGTTTAACATCGCACATCAATTGCCTACAATGGCAGAGAGTTTCTTAAACTATTCTGACGTCATTTGCTTGGCAACGGAGCAGATTCTTGCATTGATATGATGTTTGTTAGAGAGATGGAAATGGAAATTCTTTTTTCAACAAGAACAATTTATTTATTTACATTAAAATATTTAACAACAAGAATGACAAAATAAAAACACATGAACGCAATCTTTTTGAGTTACCGATACAGAATTAATAAGACAAATATTTAACAACAACAATGACAAAATAAAAACACATGAACGCAATCTTTTTGAGTTACCGGTACAGAATTAATAAGAGAAATATATAACAACAACAACAAAAATGAACGCAAAATAAAAAGACATGAACACAATCTTTTTGAGTTACCGGTAATAAGAGAAATATTTAACACAATTAATAAGAGAAATATTTAAATTAATAAGAGAAATATTTAACAACAACAATGACAAAATAAAAAGACAGGAACGAAAATATCTTTTTTTTTGAGTTACCGGTACAGAATTAATAAGATAAATATTTAACAACAACAATGACAAAATAAAAATACATGAACGCAATCTTTTTGAGTTACCGGTACAGAATTAATAAGAGAAATATTTAACAACAACAATGACAAAATAAAAACACATGAACGCAATCTTTTTGAGTTACCGGTACGGAATTAATAAGAGAAATATTTAACAACAACAATGACAAAATAAAAACACATGAACGCAATCTTTTTGAGTTACCGGTACGGAATTAATAAGAGAAATATTTAACAACAACAATGACAAAATAAAAACACATGAACGCAATATTTTTGAGTTACCGGTACAGGAATTAATAAGAGAAATATTTAACAACAACAATGACAAAATAAAAACGAAATAAAAACACATGAACGCAATAAAAACGAATGAACGCAATCTTTTTGAGTTACCCGGTACACAATTAATAAGAGAAATATTTAACAACAACAATGACAAAATAAAAACACATGAACGCAATCTTTTTGAGTTACCGGTACGGAATTAATAAGAGAAATATTTAACAACAACAATGACAAAATAAAAACACATGAACGCAATCTTTTTGAGTTACCGGTACGGAATTAATAAGAGAAATATTTAACAACAACAATGACAAAATAAAAACACATGAACGCAATCTTTTTGAGTTACCGGTACGGAATTAATAAGAGAAATATTTAACAACAACAATGACAAAATAAAAACACATGAACGCAATCTTTTTGAGTTACCGGTACGGAATTAATAAGAGAAATATTTAACAACAACAATGGCAAAATAAAAAGACATGAACGCAACCTTTTTGAGTTATCGGTACCGAAATTATAAATTTAACAACGACATGCCACAAAGCAAAAATGTTTGAACGCAATATTTTTAGTTTGCGACACCGAGTTAACAAAGAAAATGGTAAATTTATCAACAATGGCTTCATTGTTACAACAATACAAAATAAGAGACACAAAAATATTCTTTTTTAGTTACTGGTATAATTAATAAGATAAATGATAAATTTAAGTCCACACCTGTGAATTAACGGTCAGCGCTTCTGGCCGCGAAACCAGGTGGCCCGGGTTCGATTCCCAATCGGGGAAAGGTACCTGGTTGAGGTTTTTTCCGGGATTTTCCCTCAACCCAATATGAGCAAATACTGAGTAACTTTCGGTGCTGGACCCCGGATTCATTTCACCGGCATTATCACCTTCACCTCATTCAGACGCTAAATAACCGAAGATGTTGATAAAGCGTCGTAAAATAATCTACTAAAAAAAGATAAATTTAACAAAATTGAATTTATTATAACAGCAACAATGTTACAAAATAAAACCACTTAAATACTATATTTTTGAGATGAAATCCCACCATTCATTCTGTGAGAAGTTTAGTTATATTAATAAGGGTGTAAATGCTTTTATATAGAAAACTAGTGGCTTGTGCAGCAAATGCAACAAACTATGTTCGTTAGACGTTCAAATAAAAATTTTTCAGATTTATTTTCAATGAAGTATACCAGACATTTTCAAAGTTATTTGCTTCCATAATAATGAAACATACTCCCTCTGAATGGTTTTTTTATGCCACGTACTTTTCTTGAACCTATCCACCTTCAGTTTTTGAGTTTCAACGCGAAAACGCAAGTAACAATGTCAGGACGATCAGTGGGTTTTTCATGTGGAAGTAAAACAATAGCTATTTCAGGTCATTGTGGATTGTAGGTGAAAGTTAAAAAAATGTCAGGTTTGCTATGCTTTCGAACAATAGACATAGCACCTTGGTATAGCTGCAGCATGTACAGCTTGAAATGTACAGGGTAAAATCATTTTATCCTGCTAAGAGATATTGCTGAAATGATCGTGAGACTACAAAATGTTGTAGGTCTCTTATTTTATCAGTAAGAATACCTTTTGGTTTTTGATTAGGAACTGTAATTTTTGCGCTCTCTCGAGCCAATACTGAAGAGAATGACGCATATAAATATGTACACCACACCGCCATTAAGTATATGAAAATAACTATAAAAATATTTGATTTTTAATAACAATATTATTGTCTTACGTACGTTTTGTAGTTATGTACTATATAGCCCCCACTCATTAAATTATAGAAATGAAGATCTAATTTAAGATATTCTCTGCATCTACTTATATAACTCCAAAACGTTTAATTTTTTATATCATCAATATAGCATTAATATGAAATGAAAAATAGTCACATCATGGCATTAAATATAATATTATTTCATTTCTAATGGTAGTAATGTCATCAAACACCTCAAGTTTTGTAGATTTTAATATCCAATACACAGCTGTACTCAGAAAATTACACGCCGCAGAATCAGACCTGTAAATTAATTTTTGTAAGTCTTGAAGTTTTTAATAACTAATTTAATTTGAGCTGTAAATATGTCAGCAATCCTGTAGGTCATGGCCTTCGTGTAATATCCTCTTGTTTATTGGATTGTGTGTTTTGTTTTATGTTGAAATGCAATTAGTTATCAAAACTAACGAAAGATGGATTTTGGAAAATATGAAAATTATGTAGGAAAACTAACGCTTCGCTGAAAGTTACTATTTTTCTGAAAAACTTCGGGTTCTAAGCTTCAAAATGAGGGGTCATTTATTAAAATCCGTTCAGCCATTTTCCCGTAATTTCCATTACCAGTTCAAATTATTTATATGGATTAAGATGTGTAGATTGTGAAAACATTGCGAGAACAAAATGACGATCGTTGCTATAGGGACAAGAGAGACCGTTACTATGCCAGGTGTATACATTACTCTCGGACGGAATAGCACGCATCTTGCAGCTTTATGAACGCGTTTAATTTCGTAATGAATAATAATAACACAGTTAATGTAGGAAAATATCCCGCATCCGTCCTGACTCTCCCTCTATGGAACATTTAAGAACCAACCGCCAACGGGACGCCTGTAATTTGAGTCTGAAACATTAATTCCTGAAACAGAGGGATGCAGTTTTAATATTTTTAGGCCTTTTAAATGTTTAAAACAGACTTATGAGGGTTAAATGTAATTCCAGTCGTTGGCAGAAAGCAGAAATAATCACCACATGATAAGTCTCATGTTCTATCCCCGAAAAATTATGCTTATCCCTATATAGAAACCGATGAGGGTAACTGCCCTTAATGTAGGGTTGCCTTAAGACACAGAATATTATAATCAGTTTTATAAAAATACTAACATAATTTACAGTTCGACAACAAATATATTATACAAGTTGAACGGTAAGTAATGTCATTAATTTCAGGGGGTTATTCTTCGAAATATTTCAAACATAAAATTTAAATACATTTTTGCTCGGAATATGTATTGTAAGATTTTCCTGTGTTAAATTTCAACGTACCTCGTTTACATGTTTCGACCTATTTATGGGTCATCTTCAGACATCTTCATCTTCAACACACAAACAAACAAACAAACAAATACAACCACACAGGCGTATACAAACACAAATGTAACACCTGCAACAACTTCTACATAGGACAGACAGGCAGATCATTTCAAACACGTTACAAAGAACACATCACAGCCATAACAAAATTACAAAACACCTCCACATATGCAGAACACATCACAAATGCTAACCACACCTACAGAGACATCAACACAGACATGGAAATACTGCACATCCAACCAAAAAGCCAGAAACTAAACACACTAGAACAATATGAAATATACAGACACACAAAAACACATCCCAACGAAATTCTCAACACACAACTCAACTTCAAAACACACACACTCTTTGACTCTACACTATACCACAGGAACACACCCTCACAGGAAACAGAACAAGTGGCGCCAAGACCAGCAACGAGCAGTTCTGAAGATGACCCATAAATAGGTCGAAACATGTACAGTGTTAAAAGTTGTGTAATCAAGATGCATTTTTGCTCGTTATTGCTTCCTTTCCGAGATAAAAATTGTTTTATATGTAAAATTTCACAGCGTGTTTTGTGAAAGCCATTGGTTTAATTCCCAATATGCTCAGTCAATTTAAGAGGAATGTATTATGGTAATATATGACTGGAATAATTTTTAAATTTTATCCTTTAAATGAGCAGAAATTTGATATGAACAAATGTAACATTTTAAAATTCCTTTTCAAAGCGAAAATTACATTTGTTGTGCGACACGCTTATTCAATCTTATTCCCAGTAATGCTTTAGAATGACTCTAATCTCAAACTTTATCACGTCCATTTTATATTCTAGATATTAACAATTGACGGCTGTCATATCCAGTACCGGATTTAGGCCTAGGCAACATAGGCAGTTGCCTAAGGCCAGGGGGCGGCATTTTCTCTATCTTGTTTTTACAGTGAAATTTATTTTTAAGTCCACACCTGTGGATTAACGGTCAGCGCGTCTGGCCGCGAAACCAGGTGGCCCGAGTTCGATTCCCGGTCAGGGCAAGTTACCTGGTTGAGGTTTTCCCTCAACCCAATATGAGCAAATGCTGGGTAACTTTCGGTGCTGGACCCCGGACTCATTTCACCGGCATTATCACCTTCATCTCATTAAGACGCTAAATAACCTGAGATGTTGATACAGCGTCGTAAAATAACCTACTAAAAAATAAACAATAATAACCAGAGCATCCTTGTATTTGTCCAACTGAAGAAAATCATTGACATTTTACAAGATAGGAAACATAGACAAAAAAAAAAAAAAAAAGACACGACAGAATGAAAGTCAGCTTGAAGAGAAATGTTGATTTTTTATCATAAGCCGCAATTCACAGGTAAATATCGTGCCATATTTTCTCTAGCAGCTTGAATTAAAAAGCAGCATTCTTGGTAACTGTTGTCTGAAGTACATATCATCTTTGCTGTCACTGCTGTCTTCGGAATAGCATTTATGTATTTGATTGATTGATTGATTGATTGATTGATTGATTGATTGATTCATTCATTCATTCATTCATTCATTCATTCAGTGTTCTGCCCAAGGACAAGTCTTTCACTGCAAACCCAGCATTCTCCAATATTTTCTATTCGTGCCTTCCTTTTTGTCTCATATGATCCATATATCTTAATGTTGTCTATCATCTGATATCTTCTTCTGCCCCAATCTCTTCTCCCGTTCACCATTCCTTCCAGTGCATCCTTCAGTAGGCAGTTTCTTCTCAGCCAGTGACCCAACCAATTCCTTTTCCTCCTCCTGATCAGTTTCAGCATCATTCTTTCTTCACCCACTCTTTCCAACACAGCTTCATTTCTTATTCTGTCTGTCCATTTCACACGCTCCATTCTTCTCCATATCCACATTTCAAATGCTTCTATTCGCTTCTCTTCACTTCGTCGTAATGTCCATGTTTGTGCCTCATACAGTGCCACACTCCATACAAAGCACTTCACTAGTTTCTTACTTAGTTCTTTTACAGAGGTCCGGAGAAGATGTTCCTTTTTCTATTAAAAGCTGTCTTGGCCATTTCATTATAAAGTATTAATATACCAGTTATGTAGACAAATAAGAAGAAACATAGCCACTGAGTTTAATTTGGTTTCAAAGCTATTCTTTTCCACCTTATGACTAGGTTTGTCCCTGAAATGTGGACCATCTCTAGTAGTGATGCTATAAGCTAAATCTGGGTTTGTGTTGCAAGAAATGCCAATAACGAAATACCAAAATCGTCATTGCTAGGTGCACTTCACAAATGTCTAATTTCTACAGGCCATATGCTCCATTTTCTTCAAATGCGACTGATTTTAATTCCATCGTAGCCCTCTATAATTTTTTTTGTGTCTTTCAGTCGGATCTCCTTCCATTTCCATTTTTCCCGTCTCCTCAGATATTTCATTTCCCGGCCTCCCTCTCTTGATAGCAGGCTTAACAGTTAATTGAAGGAAAACATTCACCTGCTGTAGCTGGGCCTGCCGCTCTCAGAACCCTCGCCCTCCAGAGTACAGCTGCACCAAGCGTCTCGAAACATCCTTTACAATGTTCAGCTTCCATTGAACAGCACGCAGACTTTGCCTAAGTACAGAGATCTAAAGAAACTACAGTCATTCATGCCTGTCTGACTGTCACTCCCTCTTTTTGTTTACTCGTCATTGTCACTCTCTGTCACTCCATCACTCTGTACGTCACTCTCTCTTCTTATAATTTTTGTCACTCTGCCTCTCTGTCACTCACTCAGTATGTCACTCGTTCTCTGTCACTCTCCGTTTATCTATCACTCCGCCTCTGTTACTGCATCCTCTATCATTCTGTGACTCTGTCTGCATATCACTCTCTTTATCACTCACTTACTCTGCCAGTCACTCTGGGTCTCACTCTCTGTATATCACTCTTTTTGTACATCACTGTCTCTGCAGATCACTGTCTCCATGTCACTTTGGATATCACTGTCTCTGCATATCACTCTCTCCATATGCCACTCTTGTATATCACTGTCTCTGTATGTCACTGTCTCTGCATATCACTGTCTCCATATGTCACTCTTGTATATCACTGTCTCTATATGTCACTCTTGTATATCACTGTCTCTGTATGTCACTCTTGTATATCACTGTCTCTGTCACTGTCACTTTGTGTCACTGTCTCTGTATGTCACTCTTGTTATCACTCTGTTATATCACTGTCTCTGTATGTCACTCTTGTATATCACTGTCTCTGTATGTCACTCTTGTATATCACTGTCTCTGTATGTCACTGTTTCTGTATATCACTGTCTCTGTATGTCACTCTTGTATATCACTGTCTCTGTATGTCACTGTTTCTGTATATCACTGTCTCTGTATGTCACTCTCTGTATATCACTGTCTCTGTATGTCACTCTTGTCACTGTCTCTTATGTCTCTATATGTCACTCTTGTATATCACTGTCATGTATGTCACTGTTTGTATATCACTGTCTCTGTATGTCACTCTTGTATATCACTGTCTCTGTATGTCACTGTCTCTATATCTTGTATATCTGTCACTGTTTCTGTATATCACTGTCTCTGTATGTCACTCTTGTATATCACTGTCTCTGTATGTCACTGTCTCTATATGTCACTCTTGTATATCACTGTCTCTGTATGTCACTGTTTCTGTATATCACTGTCTCTGTATGTCACTCTTGTATATCACTGTCTCTGTATGTCACTGTCTCTATTGTCACTCTTTCTGTATATCACTGTCTCTGTATGTTTCAATCACTGTCTCTGTATGTCACTCTTGTATATCACTGTCTCTGTATGTCACTGTTTCTGTATATCACTGTCTCTGTATGTCACTTTGTATATCACTGTCTCTGTATGTCACTGTCTCTATATGTCACTCTTGTATATCACTGTCTCTGTATGTCACTGTTTCTGTATATCACTGTCTCTGTATGTCACTCTTGTATATCACTGATTCTGTATATCACTGTCTCTGTATATCACTGTTTCTGTAATCACTGTCTCTGTATGTCACTGTTTCTGCATATCGCTGTCTCTGTATGTCACTCTTGTATATCACTGATTCTGTATATCGCTGTCTCTGTATGTCACTCTTGTATATCACTGATTCTGTATATCGCTGTCTCTGTATGTCACTCTTGTATATCACTGATTCTGTATATCACTGTTCTGTATGTCACTATCACTGTTCTGTATATCACTGTAATCACTGTCTCTGTATGTCACTGTTTCTGCATATCGCTGTCTCTGTATGTCACTCTTGTATATCACTGATTCTGTATATCACTGTCTCTGTATATCACTGTTTCTGTATATCACTGTCTCTGTATGTCACTGTTTCTGTAATCACTGTCTCTGTAATCACTGTTTCTGCATATCGCTGTCTCTGTCTTGTATATCTTCTGTAATTCTGTATATCGCTGTCTCTGTATGTCACTCTTTCTGTATATCACTGATTCTGTATATCGCTGTATGTCACTCTTGTATATCACTGATTCTGTATATCGCTGTCTCTGTATGTCACTCTCACTGATTCTGTATATCGCTGTCTCTGTATGTCACTCTTGTATATCACTGATTCTGTATATCGCTGTCTCTGTATGTCACTCTTGTATATCACTGATTCTGTATATCACTGTTTCTGTAATCACTGTTCTGTATGTCACTGTTTCTGCATATCGTATATCTGATTCTGTGTCGCTGTCTCTGTATGTCACTCTTGTATATCACTGATTCTGTATATCGCTGTCTCTGTATGTCACTCTCACTGATTCTGTATGTCACTCTTGTATATCACTGTTTCTGTAATCACTGTCTCTGTATGTCACTGTATATCACTGCTGTATATCGTCTGTCTCTGTATGTCACTGTTATCACTGTATCGCTGTCTCTGTATGTCACTCTTGTATATCACTGTTTCTGCATATCTGTATGTCACTGTATATCACTGATTCTATATCGTCTCTGTATGTCACTCTTGTATATCACTGTTCTGTATATCACTGTTTCTGTAATCACTGTGTATGTCACTGTTTCTGCATATCGCTGTCTCTGTATGTCACTCTTGTATATCACTGATTCTGTATATCATCTGTCTCTGTATGTCACTGTATATCACTGTTTCTGTATATCACTGTCTCTGTATATGTTTCTGTAATCACTGTCTCTGTATGTCACTGTTTCTGCATATCGCTGTCTCTGTATGTCACTCTTGTATATATCACTGATTCTGTTTCTGCATA
Organism: Periplaneta americana; assembly: GCA_025594305.2. Classification (NCBI taxonomy): domain Eukaryota; kingdom Metazoa; phylum Arthropoda; class Insecta; order Blattodea; family Blattidae; genus Periplaneta; species Periplaneta americana. The sequence goes on along the minus strand of JAJSOF020000003.1, from coordinate 200,440,860 downwards.
TCGCTGTCTCTGTATGTCACTCTTGTATATCACTGATTCTGTATATCACTGTTTCTGTAATCACTGTCTCTGTATGTCACTGTTTCTGCATATCACTGTTTCTGTAATCACTGTCTCTGTATGTCACTCTTGTATATCACTGATTCTGTATATCAACTGTCACTCTATCATGTCACTGTTTCTGCATATCGTCTCTGTCACTCTGTATATCACTGATTCTGTATATCACTGTTTCTGTATCACTTTTCTATATCACTGTTTCTCTGTCATCCTTTTATATCACTGTCTCTGCATATCACTCTCTCTGTGCGTCACTCTCTCTTCCTTGCAGTAACTCCGTATGCCACATATTTCTCCTATCACTCTGTGACTACATCTTTTTCACTCTCTTACTCTCCGTCTGTCACTGTGCCTCTGTCACTCTATCACTCTGTTACACTCTCATCAGTCAGTCACTCTTCCTGTCTGTCACTCTTCCTTTCACTTTGTCTGTCTGTAACTCTTATGATGTCACAATCTGTTATTATGTTAATGTTACTCTTCGTCTCTGTCACTCCCTCTATGACTTTGTCTATGACAGTGTCACTCTCTATCTATTACTCATCCTATTTGCCACACTGTCACTCACTCTGTTACACTGTCACCATATCTGCCTGTCTGTGTATTATTCATTCTGTCACTCCCTCTGTCTGTTATTCACTTTGGCAGTCTTTCTGTTTGTCTGCCATTGGCCGTCTCTACGGTGGCCTTGTACCATGCTGTATATCTAAATGATGTTATGGTGCCTCAAAAATAAGAATATTGTATATTTTGTTTTAATTTCTATAGTAATAACAATGTAGATGAAATTATTGGGGATCATCAGTGTGGTTTTAGGCGTAACAGAACAACTAATGATCAGATATTTTGCATTCGACAGATAATGGAGAAAATGGGAGTATAAGGGTACAGTGAATCAGTTATTCATAGATTTCAAAAAGGCATATGACTCGGTTAATAGAGAAGTTTTATATGATATTCTTATTGAATTTGGTATTCCCAAGAAACTAGTTCGATTAATTAAAATGTGTCTCAGTGAAACGTACAGCAGAGTTCGTATAGGTCAATTTCTGTCAGATGCGTTTCCAATTCACTGTGGGCTAAAGCAAGGAGATGCACTATCACCTTTACTCTTTAACTTTGCTCTAGAGTATGCCATTAGGAAAGTACAAGATAACAGAGAGGGTTTGGAATTGAACGGGTTACATCAGCTTCTTGTCTATGCGGATGACGTGAATATGTTAGGAGAAAATCCACAAACGATTAGGGAAAATACGGGAATTTTACTGGAAGCAAGTAAAGAGATAGGTTTGGAAGTAAATCCCGAAAAGACAAAGTACATGATTATGTCTCGTGACCAGAATATTGTACGAAATGGAAATATAAAAATTGGAAATTCATCCTTTGAAGAGATGGAGAAGTTCAAATATCTTGGAGCAAAAGTAACAAATATAAATGATACTCGGGAGGAAATTAAACACAAAATAAATATGAGAAATGCCTGTTATTATTCGGTTGAGAAGCTTTTATCGTCCAGTCCTCTGTCAAAAAAATCTGAAAGTTAGAATTTATATTACCGGTTGTTCTTTATGGTTGTGAAACTTGGACTCTCACTTTGAGAGAGGAACATAGGTTAAGGGTGTTTGAGAATAAGGTGCTTAGGAAAATATTTGAAGCTAAGAGGGATGAAGTTACAGGAGAAAGGAGAAAGTTACACAACACAGAACTGCACGCATTGTATTCTTCACCTGACATAATTAGGAACATTAAATTCAGACATTTGAGATGGGCAGGGCATGTAGCATGAATGGGCGAATCCAGAAATTCATAGGCCTATAGAGTGTTAGTTGGGAGGCCGGAGGGAAAAATACCTTTGTGGAGGCCGAGACGTAGATGGGAAGATACTATTAAAATGTATTTGAGGGAGGTGGGATATGATGATAGAGAATGGATTAATCTTGCTCAGGATAGGGACCAATGGCGGGCTTATGTGAGGGCAGCAATGAACCTCCGGGTTCCTTAAAAGCCAGTGAGTAAGTAAGTAAGTAAATAATAACAATGTGCAGTGGCTGTCTGAGAGATTCTTCTGCGACTGCTTTTAGAGCGGTATGGCGGAAGGCAGTAGTGCAGACTCGGGCAGTTGAAATGTAGCATACCAAATCAATAAATAATAATAATAATAATAATAATAATAATAATAATAATAAAATTTTATTTAGTATTTAAAGACGGTCGTAGAAATCGGAAGCATTTTACCAACAAGGAAGTCTCCGCCGCTTCTAGCCCGACTCCCGTCATTTCCACCGAAATCCTTTCCTCCTGGCAGGCCGTCTACACAAAGCTTTGTAAGAACAGTAGCTTCATTTAGTTATTCATTTGTTTGGTTCGTCGTCGACCCAGTTTTGTGTGTGAAGAGCTTCGGGAAGGAACATCTATCGCGATGGAAGACCTTACGAATAGGATTTCGACATCCGTTTTCCTCAAAGAGAAAGATTTCGTGCTTTCGCTTCGGTATGGAGAGCAAGATAGAGAGAGAAAGAGAGAAAGAGCAGGGAGAAAGACTGTTCTCCAAATTTCTGTAATATCTCATCATTTCCAACGACGTGGTCTGACCAATAAAAGTTGAAGGAAATAAGGAATGAAATCTCCATAGCAACAAAGTAGATTCGTGATATCCTTTTACTGCAACGTAATTCAGTACCTGTTTCACATAATTGACTTTTTACATCCGATTTTTTTTGTGACAAATAAAATACTAAAAAAAAAAAATTCTTCAATTCGTTCGACGAAAAAAGAGAAACAAATATGTCATCATATACAGTAATGTTGCTACTGTGTAAACTAGAAAGAGCTTGCAATTTTTTATTCAGAGAGGGTGGATTAATTGCACCGTTATCTGCAATCGTGATGTTATTATGAGATGGTATTTTGATGAGATGGTCCTAGGATCGCGATAGGTTTATCGTAGTAGGGAGGATCGGAAAGTAACGCACAACAATTTCTTTACGGTGTACTATTTTGGTTAGGACGTTCAAAGTTGGCAGATAGTTAGGTTGAATTTTTCGCTACAGACAGCAATGGCTCGTTTAGGTGTCACCCTGGCGGAACGAGCGGTAACTACTGAGTGAAAGTTTGTAACACCACTTCGAAAACACCTGTATATATTTATATATATATACATCATTTATATTTACTAACAAATGTAACATTGTAAAATTCCTTTGCAGAACGGAAAGCTATATGGAAAGCTAGTACTATGGTATTAAAAGCATAGCATATCAGTGGTTTGAGTCATATCTCTTAAACAGAAAACAAAAAGTTGAAATCAACGCATTTATTAACTCCTTTAAATCTACTTCAACATGGGAAAATGTTCACATTTTGGGGTCCCACAAGGATCTATATTAGGTTTTTTTTCTAATTTTTAAAATGACCTTGGCCCCATAATAAAAGGAATGGGTTATTTTTATTTTACTAACTTATTTTACGACGCTTTATCAACATCTTTGGTTATTTAGCGTCTGAATGAGATGAAGGTGATAATGCCGGTGAAATGAGTCCAGACTCCATCACCAAAAGTTACCCAGCATTTGCTCAATTGGGTTGAGGGAAAACCCTGAAAAATAATCAGGTAATTGCCCCGAATATTTAAACCCACCTTTTGAAAACGCGTGACCGTTACTTCCACAGATGTGGACGGAATGGGTTATCCTACACTTTTTGCAGATGACACAAGTATCATAATTACAGACAAGAACTTTGCCACATTCAAATATAAAACAGAAATAATTCTCCTTAAAATTTAACTGGTTTAAATAATAAACTAGCATTAAACATTAATAAAACTAACATAATTCAATTTAAAGCCACTTCAAATTTAATCTCTGAAACATTGACACAACTATCAACAATATACCTCTACTAGAAACGTCAACAACCAAATTTCTTGGTTTGCATATTAATAATACAATAAATTGGAAAATCATATCAAAGAAATAACCCCAAACTTATCTCAGCATGTTTCAGCAATTAGGTCGTTACAACAATTTCTAAACAGCAGTATCTTAAAGACAATATATTTCGCCTATTTTCATTCCATTGTGTCCTACGGAATAATATTTTGGGGAAATTCTGCAGATAGCAAAAATATATTCTTATTAAAAGAAGAGCCATTAGAATAATGGTTGGAGCAAACGCTAGAGAATCATGTACGATTATTTTTAAAAAATTAGAGATTCTAACCTTAACAAATCAATACGTACACTCTATAATAAATTTCCTCTTACGTAATAAAGAAATTTCTCCCACTTATTCAGCCAACATAGTACAGACGTAGACAAATTATTAGACTACAACGTTTTTCTTGGAAAGATAATATAATGATATCAACCATCAGTATAATTCAACAGAGTCTATATTGTTGTAAATATGATTGTTTACATCTTCTAGTATATTTTTCCAATGGTTAAGTATATTTTGTCTGGCTGTGTTGGTACTACTGGTGTTTCAATTATATACTGCAGAAGATATTCTCCCATAGCCTGCAAGAAGACCGGACATGAACGAAATTGAAAATCTGTGATCTATACTGAAGAAAAAAAGTTCAAAAAGAGGCTTACAACAAAACATGGACTCATTTAAGCACTGTCTGATATCTTTATAAATGATGCTGATATTCAAAGAAAGTGTCAAACTTTGGTTTCCTACACATCCCTGCAGAAAATCAACGTGTTAAAGAAGAATAAGGGAATGTTCACAAAATATTAGTAACCTCAAGACTCAATTTCCTGTTCATTTTTTCTATGCAAAATACATTTTTGTTCATTATTTCTGCCGATAAATACAGCTTTGTTGCACATATAATTAATTTAGTATAATAATTTGTCCACGTCTGTATAAATGCCCGCAGAAAGAATGATTTTCATACGCCATCATCAAATTTATCATGGTATCAAAGGGAGTACCTTACATACTATCAACAATATACAACTAGGAACATGTAAAAATGTTCAATAGTCTTCCTGAAAACATTAAGAATCATAGCCAAAACCCTGCATTATTTAAGGTAAAACTAAAAAATTACTTAATATCTTACACTATCTATTCTGTAGATGAATTCTTGACATTTCACAGTACTGTGTAAATATTGTGACAGCGACGTGAGAATCGAACTCACGACCAGCGTCCCGCATGAAAGCAGATCTCACAGGCTCCACGGAACATTGAGTGACGTCGCGCGGTGGAGAAAGAGAGAGGGTGTTTAAAAACGCGACGAGTCTGCGCGCGCCGCTGCTAACCTTAACGCAGTGAATGTGGAACGACCTTCTCGACTATTCCAGACGTCTGTCGATGTAGAAGATATCGAGATAATTCTCTACACACCTGTAGAAGGTTCTCGCAACTATGATTTTGCTATAAAAGAGCAGGCGCCAGCGAACTAGAGTTTTAGAGTTTTCAGTTATTCAGTCAGTGAGAAAGCCAGAGCAAGCAAGCCAGCCGGAGTTCGACTCGAGTGTGCGTCCGCATCTGCGTCAGCATCCGAAGGCCTGAGTTCGAGTGCAGTGGACCGCAAGGGACCCTGAGTTCGAGTACAGTGAACTGTCTCTGAAGGTCTGTGGTTCGAGATACCGTGAACTCGAGTGACTGAGATAGAAGAACGGTGAACTGAGAACTGTACTGATTTGTAAATAGTGCTTTGTAAATATTAGTTAAGATTAACAGTTCATTGTTGTGCGTAATAGTCCATAAATTGTCATTGTCGTCGGTGGAGTGCTATAACGAATACTGTGTTGAGTGAAGATCCAATTGTTGACGAGAGCGTTTAAGGTTTTGTAGAAAAGAATTATTTTGTGACGAATAAATTACATTGTTGTTACTAATAAAGTTCACAATATTATGGAACGAATAAATCTATCTATCTATCTGTCTATCAAATTTGAACACATTTAAAAGGACAAAACTAAAATTATTTCAATAATTTGTTATCATAATACACTGCTCTCTTAAATTGACTGAGAATATTGGGAATTAAATCAATGTCTTTTTCCAAAACACGCTATCAAATGTTTAATATAAAAAAGAAACATTTTTATCTCGAAAAAGAAGCAAGAACGAACAAATTTGTATTTAATTTTTTTGTTTAAAATATCTCAAAGAATAACCATCTGTAATTATTGATAGCACGTCTTACGTTTTACCCTGTATAAGACTGCAAATAAAAATGGAGAACGTAATTTCCACAGAGAATACTCCTCAGGTTACTGTCATGCAAGTGATGGTCGATAATTTTTTGAGAGCTCCTATTTTTGTCTGCTCATTTCTTGTTCTCGAGAGATCCAATCTGACTCCACTTCAGCCATGTGAAATCTTAAGATATCGGGACCAGGCAAATCTATCCGATATTGGTCCTCGTCTTTGTCGCTCTTGGGGATGGGCAGGAAAAAAAAAGAGAAGCTCGATTTAGCAATGACGCAATACGATATTCGTTCTTAAGCATAATTTAGGAGTATAAAAAGAGCAAGATATGATTTTAAAGAAACAAATCTTTTCTGGGTCACGGCAGAGAGTCGTTATACGCTTCAAAACTTGAGAGCAAATACAGATTACGTACGCAGGGATTTAGTACAAGTGGTTTTAAAATGTCTTCCACATTTCTCTGTCAATTATTTTCGTGTTGAGAACGAGTTTACTCCAAGATAAAGACTACAGCTATCTGCGCTTTTTGCCGACTATATTGCTTACATCGGTCAACTCTTTCACTTCAAGTATATCAAAGTCAAATTATACGGTAATCACGAGTCTGGGATTTTCCACTCTTCGGTGTCTACCAACCAGCAACTGTCATCTAGACGTGATCACTAGGATCAAAGATGCGAAATCGGCTTCCTATCTAAGTACTTGTGATTTTTTACATCTTCCACGTATGACCACTGATCGGATATCAGCCATTCCAGTTGTCATGCATGTTAAATTTTTAATGTTTTAACCCTTTCAGGCCTGATGTACATTATAGTGTACATTGTTTCTTTTTTTCTTTTTTGGAATGTCTTCGATACTTTTAAATATCTTGAAAAATTCAATGTGATAGAAATGGAGAATATTATTTTTGAAATATATCTATACTTACTGGCTTTTAAGGAAGCCGGAGGTTCATTGCCGCCCTCACATAAGCCCGCCATTGGTCCCTATCCTGAGCAAGATTAATCCAGTCTCTATCATCATATCACACCTCTCTCAAATCCATTTTAATATTATCTTCCCATCTACGTCTCGGCCTCTGTAAAGGCCCTTTTCCTCCGGCCCCACAACTAACAATCTATATGCATTTCTGGATTCGCTCATACGTGCTATATGCCCTGCCCATCTCAAACGTCTGGATTCAATGTTCCTAATTATGTCAGGTGAAGAATACAAAGTGTGCAGTTATGCGTTGTGTAACTTTCTCCATTCTCCTGTAACTTCATCACTCTTAGCCCCCAAATATTTTCCTAAGTATCTTCTTCTCAAACATCCTTAACCTATGTTCCTCTCTCAAAGTGAGAGTCCAAGTTTCACAACCATAAAGAACAACCGGTAATATAACTGTTTTATAAATTCTAACTTTCAGATTTTTTGACAGCAGACTGGATGATAAAAGCTTCTCAACCTAATAATAACAGGCATTTTCCATATTTATTTTGTGTTTAATTTCCTCCCGAGTATCATTTATATTTGTTACTGTTGCTCCCAGGTATTTGAACTTCTCCACCTCTTCAAAAGATAATTTCAATTTTTATATTTCCATTTCGTACAATATTCTGATCACGAGACATAATCATATACTTTGTCTTTTCGGGATTTACTTCAAACCTATCTCTTTACTTGCTTCAAGTAAAATTCCGTGTTTTCCCTAATCGTTCGTGGATTTTCTCCTAACATATTCACGTCATCCGCATAGACAAGCAGCTGATGTAATCCGTTCAATTCCAAACCCTCCCTGTTATCCTGAACTTTCCTAATGGCATACTCTAGAGCGAAGTTAAAAAGTAAAGGTGATAGTGCATCTCCTTGCTTTAGCCCACAGTGAATTGGAAACGCATCTGACAGAAATTGACCTATACGAACACTGCTGTAAACATTTCTATACCTGAATTAAAAATAAAATTTAAAATTTTTCGTCCCAGGGATCAAAATTGTCCCCAAATTTTTATTTTCTGTGAAAACTTGGTTTGGGAATTTTAGATCCCCAGAATGATGATGTAACCAATTTTTTTCAATATTTTTAAAATGTAAATTCAGGACCGAAGAGGTTAAAACTCTACATTATATTATTGAAAATTAAATGACTCTTATCAACTTTTATTGAATCAATTTAGAAGGTCAGTATCATTTTACAGAAGAAAAACGTGTTTAAATAAAATGTATTATTATTGCAGAAAATAAATAAAAGGTTCCATCACGGATGTTACAAGATTTGTGAACTCACTTCACACGTTATTAACAAAAAGTGTTAAAATCAGGTCTCTTCTTCCTCCAGCAAAAACAGATTCATTCTCATAGTGTCCATGTGAAAGCTATGCAAATCTCATGAAATCCAATTAGTTCACAGAAACATAATCGGTACATATTTTACAGCTGTTACTGCCATGTCACGGATGTTACACACATTTTGTCACGGATGTTATAGATGAGTTAATGTCCTTCATTTTTCAAGTTTCAAAACAGCTTGACATTTGTCGGTAAAAATATCCACTTGAACTGTAAGATTGTTAATTGTTATTAACCAAAACTACTGAAAATAAATAACAGAAAGAATATAGAACACAGTAAAAAGTTCCTTGATCCTGGAGCTGTGGAATTAATTATGCAGGCTCTCAAAATATTTCAACAATAGCTCCTTGAAAATAATATTAACACCTGATGTCTCTATGAGTAAGTACTGCAAACTTAAGGGAAACAAAAACACAGTACCTATTACCTAGCCAAAACCACTAAGTCTTAGATTTAATGCCGATAAAATTTGTAAAATATTTTCCTTTCGAAAATAAAAAGCATTACTTATTACTTACTTACTTACAAATGGCTTTTAAGGCACCCGGAGGTTCATTGCCGCCCTCACGTAAGCCCGCCATTAGTCCCTATCCTGAGCAAGATTAATCCATTCTCTATCATCACACCCCACCTCCCTCAAATACATTTTAATATTATCTTCCCATCAACGTCTCGGCCTCCCTAAAGGTCTTTTTCTCTCCTGTCTCTCAACTAACATTCTATATGCATTTCTGGATTCGCCCATACGTGCTACATACCCTGCCCATCTCAAACGTCTGGATTTAATGTTCCTAATTATGTCAGGAGAAGAATACAATGCGTGCATTTCTGTGTTGTCTAACTTTGTCTATTATCCTGTAACTTCATCCCTCTTAGCCCCAAATATTTTCCTAAGCACCTTATTCTCAAACATCCTTAACCTATGTTCCTCTCTCAAAGTGAGAGTCCAAGTTTCACAACCATACAGAAGAACCGGTAATAGGCTATAACTGTTTTATAAATTCTAACTTTCAGATTTTTTGACAGCAGACTAGAAGACAAAAGCTTCTCAACCGAATAATAACAGACATTTCCCATATTTATTCTGTGTTTAATTTCCTCCCGAGTATCATTTATATTTGTTACTTTTGCTCCAAGATATTTGAAGTTTTCCACTTCTTCAAAAGATAAATTTCCAATTTTTATATTTCCATTTCGTACTATATTCTCGTCACGAGACATAATCATATACTTTGTCTTTTCGGGATTTACTTCCAAACCTATCTCTTTACTTGCTTCCAGTAAAACTCCCGTGTTTTCCTAATCGTTTGTGGATTTTCTCCTAATATAGTCACATTCTTTGAGATATTTCAAACAAAAAAGTTTAATACAATTTTACTCGTTTGCGCTTCCTTTTCGAGATAAAAATTCTTTTATATGAAACATTTCATAGCGTGTTTTGAGGAATACATTGATTTAATTCTCAATATGCTCAGTCAATTTAAGAGAGCAGTGTATTATGATAATAAACGATTGGAAGTATTTTAGTTTTGTCCTTTTAAATTTGCTGAAATTTGTTTCGAACAAAATGTAATATTTGTAAAATTTCTTTGCAAGATTTTTCTTCATAGTTCCGATCACGTGTTTTTCTGTGTGCGTGCGTGCGTGTGTGTGTGAATTAGTAATATTAAAATGTAGATTGCAAAATTTGTTGCAAATCTAGATGTGCCTTGTATAATTATGTTATCGAATAGGCCTACATGTAATACAAAATGTGTATTTTACATGTCTACCTTTTCTACAAAGACGGAACCATCACTCATATCTCACAGATAGGAAACAGAAATTTGAAATCAATACAACTATGAAATCTGCCTCGACATGGGGAACTATTAATAATGGAATTCCTCAAGGATCAATATTAGGTCCCCTACTTTTTTAGTGTTTATAAATGATCTTGCCCCTCCCCAATAAAAGATGTAGGTCATCCAATATTATTTGCAGATGACACAAGTATAGTAATTACAGCCAATAACTCCAACACATTCCAATCTTCGACAGAGGAAATTCTCTTCAAAATATGTGACTGGTTCTCAGTCAATAAATTAGTATTATATTGTAACAAAAATAACATAATTCAATTTTAATCCTGTCAAAATTCAACCTCGCAAATTTCTAGCGCAATAATTAACAATAGATCCCTATTAGAAACACCAGCAACCAAATTTCTTGGCTTAAAAATCGATAATGTGTTGAATTAGAAAAATCATATTAAAGAAATTACCCCAAACTAAATTCAGCATGTTTTGCTATTAGATGTATGCAAAAGATAGTAAATATCAATACCTTAAAAACAATATACTTTGCATACTTCCACTCGGTAATGAGTTTTGG